>CABFWO010000959.1:26588-211434 GCA_902155825.1 Timema genevievae | reverse complement strand
TTCGCTCCAAATCCTCCTGCTCGGAGACAGAGGGTCAACACCGGCCAGGCTTTCGCGTACAACCCACTTACACACTCGAGTCCGTCTCGCGGAACACTCACTCCAACTGTCCACAATCTCCTCCACCAGTTCACCGAGCAAGTTCACACTTAGCCCACGGATAGTTCATAGCGCCGTTGGATGAACCGCCGCGCCACGTGGCGGGAGTAGGTACCTGTAACTT
Organism: Timema genevievae; assembly: GCA_902155825.1. Classification (NCBI taxonomy): domain Eukaryota; kingdom Metazoa; phylum Arthropoda; class Insecta; order Phasmatodea; family Timematidae; genus Timema; species Timema genevievae. Next base: position 211,211 of record CABFWO010000959.1, on the reverse strand, counting down.
CCACGTATCGCAGGAAGTATCCGAAACCCCTGTGTGCATGCCTCCACCAGATACTAATATTAAATTTAGCGGGCCAAGCTAAATATCGGATGAGAAGTCCGTGTGACGGGAACCGTTACAACACTTCAACATCATCATCATCATCTAGCGAGCACTATTATAGAAAAGGGCAATTCTAGTCAGCACATAGTAGTGCCGTCTTGCTCTTACTCAGATCGCAAACCTGACATCCATAACATAAATATAGCAGAGGTTTTTCCTCATGAACCTGAGGAATTTGAACTCAACGCCTTTATGTCTGTACTTGTCTGTCTCATCTGTTTGTATGTGTAGCTATCCATAAGTAATAATACTCTCTGAAATCATTTATGTTCAGGATTTAAAATGGATTTTAAGAAGTATTAATTCTGAATACCTCCTTTAGTATCACAAATCTTCCCTATGAAATAATGATATTCATTCTTGGTGAGAAAAGTTATGTAACACAGGGGGGAGGGAGGGTTTGGGAGGGGGGGCTAAAACGGTAGAAAAAAAGCGTTACGTGGTTTATGGACGACCCCAAACTATGTAAATAGTCGGGCTTATTCTCACTTAAATATTCGACTTTGTATATGAATTTAAATAAAAAAAATGTTCTCCAATAATGTTATAGTGAGATTATTTGAGCTGGATTGATATGGTTTATTGTAAACAACCCAAGTATACAAACTTCCACATAGCAGATGATTCATCAAAAGGTTCTCATGGTAGCTGAGCCATGTGAATTTAAAATTAAATTGTTCATATAAACTTAGAGTTGGAATTTATTTTTACAAGGAGCATGTTTCATAGACATAAAAACCACAAAAAATGCAAAAACTTATTGACCTCTATTTTTTTTATTGTTTTTACTACCCGTTCAGGTTATACACTTATGTACTAATTATACTATTGGTTTTAGGAACTAAGAAGGTTATATTTATATGACATGTAGGGCCTACCCACATTTTTGTGGAGGGAGAATGGAAAACTATTTTGGAAAAACCACTCTCACTACTCCTGACTGAGATTCAAACCTTTATCTCCCAGTCATCAGCAGTCTGGTCTACTGCAAGAGTAACACCTTAGACCATGCGGCCATCATGTGGTGACCTCCATAGATGGTTTGAAATGAGATTAAAAATGATAATTTGGCTTATATATATGCATTGGTTTCTGGCTCTGGGGAATATGTTTATAATATGAGGCTGTTACCTGTATCTGTCATAGGCAATAAAGGCGTTAGTCATGCCAGCTCCAATGCCAGACAGGGAGCCGACGAAAGCAAATATTTGGCACCCCAAGAATCCTGATGCAAAGCCCAGATTGAATGAGTTATAAATAAAAATGGGTGTTTTCATCATCATCATGAAATCACAGATAGCGAGGTTCACAACAAATACATTGGATGGAGTCTGGAGGGACTTTGCTCTGAAATAAACAATATAAGTAATCAAACACCTTAACAATGGGAAACCATTTGTGTGTTTGGAGTTAGCCGTTTTTTTTAAGTAAAATAAACATTGTTCGGAGAGCTTCTTTCATATTTTTATTGCTATAAGGCCTATACAAAAATAATGTCAATTTCTTGGAAGTTTTAAAGATTTATTAATTTAAGCCTCAATAAACATATTAAAATTCTACTATATCAATGAAAATGTTAAGGAAGGTCTCCAAAAAGTTTTTTTAATAACGTGTTTCTCCAAACACCCTGGATGGTTTCCTAGCAAAAAAAAGAAAAAAAGAAATATATTAAAAAATGATTAAAAACATGCTTAAACACCTTTTATATATCGTTATAATTTGTATCCAAATATATTTATTTAATAGTGTAGTTGTGACACAGTTGTCCAGGACTATTTTGAGCTCTGAATATTGGTAGTTACTAGGCTATATATATACTCCTATCCATATTCAAAGACTTCTCAGTCCTTATACATGTAATATATTACCATCACTACAGTGGTGTCACTAGGGTGTGAGTGCACTGGGTGACACCATCGGAAGAGAAGACACCAAAATGACTATAAAATTTGTGTGCAGTATTTCAGCAGATTAAAAAAAAAATTATACCTGTAGCTAGTTATAATTTAATGTTTAAAAATAAGGCGGCCCCAATGGCTAAATCATTTTATAATAAAGGAAATTGATAAAACTAAAGAAAAAGGAAAAATAAACTACTAAGAGTAAATCTGATGAATAAAGCCCAACTAGGGAAAGAGGAAAAGTATGGGAAGAATCCAATGCACAAAGGCGACATCTTCTTCCTTTCTTCTGTCTTCTATAGTAGAAGTAGTCACACACACATTTAAACACAAATAGAGTAATATTTCGGCATTGTTGCCTTTATCGTCACCCGAGAATGCAAGTGTTCTTTGTCCAATTTTTCACTTTAGTGTAAAAGAGCATTGAAGTTTGTCCTTGTGTATAAAATCAATGTTATTAGATGACAACTCGAGTTTGTATATTCTTAAGGAATTGTATAGTAGTCTCAATTTCACCACAGGTGAATCATATGCATTCTAAATAAATGTAAACACCAAATATCTCAAATTTAACAATTTTGAGATAGAACACTTGCATTCTCAGGTGACGATATATAACTTTACCCTGGTTAGTATATATACGACGACGACGATATATACCTTTACTCCCAAAAACATTTGGCACAATGTGGTTCTAACAGTTTATCTTTAAATTCAAAATGGAGTAATCCAGTGTTTGTGTTTGATAAAGGCAACAATGCCGAAATATCATTCTATTTGTGTTATATATATATATATATANATATATATATATATATATTTAAAAAAAGCTTCTATTTGTGTTATATATATAAATATATTTAAAAAACTTCTATGTGATATTTATATATGCATATATATAAATACATTCTATTTGTGTTTTATATATATATATATATATTTAAAAATACTTTATAATAATAATAATTTGAAAAATGTTAATCTTATAGAAAGAAAGAAAATACTTCTGTTGAGGCCTGGTGGTAATCTTAATTTGGTAATCCATTGGTGGGCCATTTCCCACCGTCTGGGTTGAGAACTGTTGCACTGTTTGGGAAATGCTCTTAATATTTTGGTGGTGTAGCAGGTTTGAAAGTCATGGTTGTGGGTACCAGCATGAATGGGTACAGGCTTGTCTGGATCTTTATGGTTTGTGTCAAAACGATGATTATTCATTCGCTGTCTGAGAGAACATGTAGTAAGATCTATATATTCTGCATTACATAACTTGCACTGTAGTTGATATATCAAGTTTTTAGTTTTGTAATTGTAATAACCAGGGATTTTGTATTCCAATTTGGTTACTTTGCTGTTGAAGGATGTAGCAGGTAGGTGGATTCCACATGTGCTGCAACGGGTGTTACTGCAGGGGTATGAACCTTTGGTAGTAGGTTTTTCTTCTCGGATTCTCTTGGGGTCAGGAAGTTTGGGATGGACTAGAATATTGTGGAGATTGGGTGGCCGTTTGAAAGTGACTCTTGGGGGTGAACTAAGAAGGTTTTGGGTCTGAGCGAAACTAGTTAGGAATTTGTAACCACTTTTAAGGATGGTGTTGATACGCTGTAGCTAGTTATAGTAACAGAAACAATTTTCGCAAGCCCAGCTTACATGTACTGTATCAATATATCTTTAAGGCTAAAACACTTATGTTAATGTACTTTTTGAACCTTATAATGCGCATGTGCTCTGGTCAGAGCTGTTTTCATTGCTGCTTGTGTTTTATAGTCAGTGATTTTGTAAAGGTTTCTGGTATTTTAGCTACAATATTGTCATACCGCTGTTTAGTTAATATTTTTGAACCGATATCAATAACTTTTTTTGGGGGAACGAAGTAGTAATTAAAGGAAAAGAAGGAGAAAAATAAAAAAAAGGCTTCCACTCAATTACTAATAATGTTGTTACTAAGTGTGGAAAGATTTTCAAAACAATTTTCCAAGTTGTTAATGTCACTACTATTGCCATTAAATACGGTGAAATATGTCAATTAAGATTTATGAGTAACATTAATACAACAAACATTATTTACTATGTATTCTGTATGGTCTGGTACGAGAGGTGGTCCATGGGGGTGACAACCCTAGTGACACCAGTGCAAGACAAGAGTTCACTGATGCAATTTAAAGTGATATAAACAGTAGAAAATATACTGTGATGCAAAAAAAATCACTATAAAGTTACTCACTATATACAAACATTAAAAATTATTAATAAATCTTGTGTTAAAAACACTTAAGGTTTACACCAAACACTTCACAAAAATACTCCAAGAAACTTGATAAATATAAGTTTATTAATATGATGGTAATGAAATTAAAACCTCGCCGTACAACAATATCCAGTGTGAAATAAGTAACAGTTACTTACGAAGTGAATATCCAGATGACTAATCCATTCCCAATCACTGCGACAAAGCAGAATACTGTGTATAGAAGTGCCAGGGTGTAGTGATATAAAGGATTGGGTTCAGGGTAGGACATCCAGTGCTCAGGAATATGGACCAGCTCCTCGGCCGGCACATTCCACCCCAACATCCGTGGAGCGACCCTACAGAAGACAGACTTCATTATGCGTTACATCAATGTTCAAAGACAACATTATCAACTATATAGATAATTCCTTTTGACGTATCTTGATTAATTTTATTCTAAATAGTAATGGAAGATAGCTCAATTTTAATTAACTAACACAAGTGCTTACTCAATTTACTTCTGTTGATCACTATCTTATAAGTTTAAATTTGTCTTCTTTGAACGGTTTAACAACCTAAGCCGAAACTATTACTAAATAACTTAGTTATAAAAGTAATTTATACAAAATAGGAAAACATTAATTTTGTTCAATAATTCCAGATACTGACACAACTAAGTTATATTCAGAATATATTACTATTACTGATGTTTTTAGATCCCATCATATACCTTTAATTTGGTGTGTAATTTCAGATTAGAATCATAAGGTATGGTTTTATTATTAAATCCTAATATACCTACAGTAGTGACTGCATTGTCTAAAGTGTCCTTGGTCTTCAATGACAAGTTAATTGTGTGTGTGTGGTTTCTCCATGATAAGTGCTTTTCATATAAACTATCTACCTCAACTATAGCATAATAACCTTGGTGTTAAATGCACCCATTAGAAGTAATTAAATGATACTCCAGAAACCTTTACTGAACTCCCAGACCACTTGGTTGTACTGTTCAAAAATGTGATCTGATTGGACCTATTTATGTTCAGTAACATTGAGGTGTTTTTGTGTGGTCAAATGGTTTGTATGAATCTCTTTTAAATAGTATCAGCGATGTTGAAATAGTTGAGAAGAATGTCTCCTTAAGAAGTCTGAACGTGTCTTCACCAAAGAACTTCCTACATTCCACTGCTGATGATGGTAGCACACCGCATGATACATGTTGTGGAGGTGAGTTTTTACAGATAGAAAAAGGTGACATTATTCATTCCAAAAACAACAATAGATTGAGTAGCATTGATTTTTTTTACTATACTATATTGCTAAAAAAAAACCCAACAAAACACACCTTTTATTCTCCAATCCATGGAGAAACTAACGATTTTACACAACTAGCGCTTATGTTGACTGCACAAATATTTTGATTTTGTCCTCAGAAATATGTCATAAATATGCACTGTGAGAGCCTGACTGACCCAGAATCCTGAGTTTAGATCCTGACCAGCTGCATTGGAGGTGGTATGTCCACAGTGAGAGTTATTGTTCTTTCTTCAGAATAATGCTGGCACAATTTCTTAAGATGCATCATCTTTCTTACAGCAAGAAGTTAAGGTGTGTTGTCCAAGCTATGACAGTTACCTGTGACTGTCGCACGGTTACGGCCACAACAGACTGTGGCGACAGTCATATGGAGTGTTTTCCACGGCCTGACTCCAGAATCAGCTAACAGTCGATTTCAAGATGGATGAGAGTAAAGATGAACCAAGGGACAAAACCTTTTTGGATATTTTGAGGGAAGAAGAAGATGACGATAAAATAATTTTAATGTGGTTGTACAGCTGAAGGAAAATATACAGAAAGTGAACACATGTACGCATCTCCTTGTGCCATACTTAAGATGTTTTAAATTGTATACACATGGATGTTGGGATACTAACACACACAGCACCACATCCTGCGAGTGGGTAATTAGCACCGCCAGTTTTTGTTGTCTAAACATTTTATAATAAAATAACACAAAATTCAATAACAAATACGCAATGTCCCTACAACTCTAGCACAAGCACTGCTCACTCCACTAGTGCTGGGACACATGCCACCATTACCTCATGTCACAGATCAAACACAAACTGTGGATGCTCAATGAATGCGACTCCAGCCGCAATCGTAGGCAACTGTCGCAGATTGGACAACACACCTTTTCCTTCCCCCCAAACGCCAAGTAGAATACCTGTTATATGAAATGCTGTATTAAATAATGCTTGCTTGTTGCAGTAATTTATGTCTCAGAGATAAGTTAACATGTAGACCTTAATTTATATTTGGATGCAGTTTGCGATCTGCCACTCAAATAGTTTATATTATATTTACGCAATACCTGGTGCCACATTGTTAAGGGCATTACTGAGCAAATTATTTAGCAGCTATAAATTAACAATAGTATTTATTATGCTTATATGTAGAGTTTCAGAGGTAAGGCCCAAATTTTGTGGGTAGCACCAAATATTTCTCCATTACTCTTTAAACATGTCAACTGGTACACTTGTGAATGACTATTATTCATAGACATAAAATAATTTAGTACCATATTAAAAATACATTTGATGGATTTTTACCTATTTATAATCAAATTAAATACCGTTAAATATTTTCATGTAAGGTTGTGTGGTTAAGTAATTATTCCCCATTTGACCAACTATTTCAATGATAACCTTAAGATAAAATATGTTTACAATGTTTTAATGTAGTGATAATGATATTGTGTTTATACCTCTTAAATTTGTCTCCTTCGCTGTCATTTTCAAGTGTTGTCATTTAACAATTCTAAAGCCTAGTATGCACTTGGAAACATTTTCCCAGAAACATTGTCTGCCAACATTTTGCTCTTGTTTTACAAACAATTGGAGAAGAGTTGTCCAACTGTTCCCCAACAGTTGGCCATTACAAATAGGTGAGAAGAAACAATGTTTGCTAGTTTGGACATGTTTGCCAACATTTCCAGCAACAAGCCATGTCGGACAGTGTGATTCTTCTGTTCGCACAGAGTACATCAGTTCCAGATATTTCCATTTGTCATGTAGTGGACAACCAAGAAAACTCTGAAACTGATTGAAATCTTTCATACAAATATACAACTCCGGGATGTGACAGCTTGAAGACTATGAAAATCGTGTCCAAAATATAGGCTGTTTTGAATGAAATAAGTGAAAAGTTTTCAGTTAATATAAATTAACTGAAAAATAAAGTTAAAGGCCCTTTGCGTGCAATTTCATAGAGAGCACAAGAACTATATAAAACCTAAAAAAAAAAAACTCTTGATGGGAAACAATGTTTCCTCATTGAAGTCTGGACATGAAACAATGTTTATTTAATTTTTGCCAACAATCTGTTTCCTATGTTGGGAAACAGTTGGTCAACAATGCATCCAAGTGCCTATTATATTTAACTTACCGTTGGTCCTGTATGGCATCGTATAATCATGGAGGCCCAATTTCCTCCTCTCGTCTTGAAAAATTACTAAACTGTATTCACTTCTTGTGTGTACCTTTTTACTGTAAAATAACTATGGGAGTGCTGGTAGAACCCAATAATATTGATTAATAATAAATAGTAGTGATTATTGCAAGGACTTCCAAAATAAAATTATTTTTCTTTTCCTTATGTGACTCAAGGCATTGTTAAATATTCCAAATTTTATAGGCTATTTTTGATAAATATAGTATAAAGAAATTCTGAAAATTGAAAAATGACACCTGGACACGGGAATCGAACCCGGGACCTCTGGCTTAGTACGCCAATGCTCTAACCACTGAGCTATCCAGGATTCGTCTCGTGCCCTGGGTCATTCTTCACTCATATTTTAAGGCAAAGTCTATGATGGACTAGCGGAAATCGTCGGCTACAAGTATGTGATTATATTAATATCACGAGCCATCGGATAACGCAGCCATCTGCGACTCGGTAGTTGGCTTTTTGCTGCCATTTGCACAATTATTAAATTGTACGGGATCGCACATATTAAGAATTAATAGCCAGAGCTATTATGTATGCTTATTAGTAGGGAATTCCTCCACTAGATATCATATTCTGAAAATTGAAAAATGACACCTGGACACGGGAATCAAACCCGGGACCTCTGGCTTAGTACGCCAATGCTCTAACCACTGAGCTATCCAGGATTCGTGGGATCAGTGAATTTTATAGTATTTAAGGAACAAATTGTAAAAGATATTATACTATATCCGTGGCAAGGATCCTTGGACTATTCGGATAAAGCCTGTCTCAACAACATCCATCCTGAGCAAACTGGCTTTATCTCTGAGAAAAGGAAGGGTAGATATCACACCCCCAATCACCTCAAATAAACCTGATTTGTATCAACACTGAATACAAGTCTCTTCAAAGGAACACACACTCACATTTCAAAATAGATTTTCATTTTCACGCCAAACTTCCAAAAATTTAAATTTCTAAATTATTAAATGAATTTAACTTTACATATTCAAATTATAATAAGGGAAGGAAACTGTTATGAATCCCATTTAAAATATAATAATACGTTTGATGTTATTACTAGTCAAAATAAGTTCATTATAGAAATTAGAAAGTGAAAAGGGTGAGAGAGATAGAGAATGTTTTGATCAAAACCTATTCCAGGGAGGGGAATGTGGTATGATCTCAGTAAGGTTTTGAGGGTACGAACTTGAAGGCCTACGAAAGGCTCTCCTTACTAACAAAACTTTGTAAGTAAATAAGAGTTTTTGTTGTCAACTTAAATTTTCTTAATTCTTACCACAGTAATGAAAAATTATGCAGGAGCCAAAAAATTACACTTATAAAATGAATACCAAACTATATCACTCAAGACGTGAACACAACTAAACATCTGATTTCCACCACTCCAATTGCAGTCACACGACACGACCAAACGGATCATTGAAGAGGTGTGCCTTATCTCCCGCTGTCTCCAGGCACCAATCACCCCTTGTTGCTGAACATCCCACACCCTGTACTCACTTAAATTTAATTTCGCCTTCACGGTTCCACCTTGTCTTGATTATTCAAATCTTATTTAAATTTAAATTTCTTATTTTAATCATTGCAATTCTTTTCGCCAAGAGAGAGAGGGATTCTGGGCCGAGGGTGCAAATTCGAGAAACTAGAGGGCGCACCGGCCTGAGAGCCGATGGGCCAGTCCGAGCCTACCCAAAGCATTTGACCACCAAAGAAGGTCCCTTAACATTTTATTTTCCCTCATACTTAATCAAGTGAGTTTCACAATTCTGTCTGTACCTGGGTCTACACCCTTTATGGTTTGATAGCTTTCCTTCAAACTTGTTATTGATGGTCAGACTTCAATGTGAAATAATAATTTTAGTTTTATCTCTAAAATTAAAGATAGTTTTACCATTATTATTAATGGTGTTTAGAAGTATTTTTAATTAATGTTTTCTTAAGATATAGTTCCTAACTGTTATTCTCTAACATATTGTTTAACCTTTATGTTTCCAAATATATATTTTGTATTTATTAGATATAGTTCCTACCTGTTCTTTATTTTTGTTTTATAGTTAGGCTTTATAAAACTGATTAGCCTTACTTTGTTTTGATTTTTTGTCTATATGTACATCATGTATTCTTTAGATATATATTGTTGTATTTCATATTATATTTATACTTTTTTCCCCTAATTTTTTATACCATGTGTTATTTAGATTTTGTTCAAGCCTGTTGTATTAACACAACTAATTTACTTTCTCTTTGTGTGTATATATGTATATGTCTATGTGTATGTATACAGATGCTATGTATGTACACATTTTTATGTGTGTGTATTATTTATTCTTTAAAAATAGCTCCAGCCAGTTATGTTTCTTATAACGGATGGGCCGTGTATTTTTTTCATTTTCACTATAATTGCATTAATTTATATGGAAATTTATGATTTAATTAGTTCATTGTTTTACTCTTATTTTGCCATTAATCAACTCATCTATTTCTAAGCATTCTTTATACTTTCTAATTTTTCACTTTATAACATTATGAAAAAATTATACATAACTAATAATATAGAATAACTAAATAATAATAAAAAGCCTGTAAAAAAAATTATTAATTACATTACATGAATAAATATAACCCATAGCTAACCTAAATTTATGTCATTACCCAGATAGATCTAGTGAAAATTTTTTATTTTTTTATTTAGCACCGCGTCTTACTACCCGTTCGGGTTATAAGCTTAAGTACTAATTACGCTAATGGATTAGGAATTGGGAGGGTTGAATTTAGAGGAAGTGAACCCGCATTTGCGTGGAGGGAGAGTGGAAAACCATTTAGGAAAAACCACCCCCAGTTCACCCGACCGAGATTCGAACCTCGATCTCCCCGTCCTCGGCGGTCGAGCTCAACACGACTGGCGCGTTAGCCAACTACGCCACCGAGGCGGGTTCTAGTGAAATTGAATGAACTACTGTTAAATATACATATTTATTTATTCGACGCATTTAATGTGCACTTTCTTAACCGACTGATTATATCAGCATACAATAATTTCTATGAGCGAGAGTGAAAGGGCCTACCAATTTTTCTGGAAAGGTGTTTTCACATATCTTCCAGGGTTCTTTTACATGCCACAAACAATGACATGGAACCTACAACTTTACCTCCACTTTAAAGGAAGTTGTGCTATATATTTTTATCGCTTAAGAAAAATCTGTCACTCTGGCTGGGTTTGAACCCACAAGCATCGGGTCTTGAGGCAAGCACTTTACCCCAAAACCACAGTGGTCAACTACAGTCAATATATATATATATATATTATATATATGACATTTGGAGAGGCTTTAATATACAATAATATATACTGTATATATATAATATATTAATTTGATTACTTTGGAACCATAAATTGCACTCATAGCCAACTCAAGATCAGTATGTACTAATTATCCTAATGAGTTAGGGGTGAGGAAGGTTGGAGTTTAGTGGAAGTGTACCCGCATTTGCATGGAGAGAAAGTGGAAAACAATTTTGAAAAAAAAAACACCTTAGTTTACTCGACTGGGATTCAAACCCTGAGCTCCCTGTCATTGGCGATCCAGTCCAACAGGAGAGTGATACCTTAAACCATGTGGTCATTGAAGCAGGTTAATTCAAAATGACTGAAATCAATTTCCTTACCTTGCTTCGGGTCGCCACAGAGTGGAGTTTGAATAACCATCACCAAAGAGCTCCATCCTTGACACTGCACACAGTTGTCTTACAAGATACCTATTTGTACCTACAGCACCCCTCCTACCTAAATCCAATCCTGTTAGCTAAATGTCTGTAAAACAAGCAACGAGCTTAGGGATTAATCAAGCTTCAGTCAGTGTTTGGTTGGTTGCAACAGGATTGATGGAAGCAGTACAAGTGTTGTTGTGTCAGCATGAGTGGTCAGTACTCGTATGGTTCTACAAGTTAATCTTGTCATCACATACTATTTATCTATGAGCGAAGAATCACGCTGAGCATTAGATGATTCCTTTATAACTCAGTGATAGAGCAATGGTAGATTACAATGTTAAGGAGTAATTTTTAAACTATTTTTCATTTAATTGAAATACATTTCTAGAGACAGCTGTATCCATAACCAGAGTTTTTCCACCTTCACATACTATGTTGTTGTTGTTGTTGTTGAAAGATCTAAAAAGTAAAACTATTAAAAATTAAATAACAATTTATAATGAATTAGTATTATTGTATAGATTGTATTACTAGGAGTACATTGTGGTAGGAAGTTACTATATTGGCTATCCACTTTCAAGCACCGTTCTCTTTACTTTTCCCCTTGTTAGCTCGTCTGCTAGTTGTCCTTTTGACAACTTTCTCTTCTTGGTTTGTAAAACCATCTGAGCATGCACATTGACAAAAAGAGAGGCTGTTGACTTCGCTAGCAAGTCTTAGCGTCCCTTTAACACGTGGGATGGTGCACAACTCCATAGCGAACTTGATGATTTGTTTTAGAATGAATTAAACCAAAGCGTTGCTACCAGGCTATTATAATTTTTAACCTGTAATTTTTTTCTCAATTTTTCACAAAATGAATTATGTGCACACAGGAATAGATGTAAATAATTATTGAGTTAATAATTACTTTGATATCTAGATAGAGTAATCCTCACTAAAAGCATAAATAATAGCTTTAACTATTTGATTCTTAATAAATACTGTTAACGTGCTTTTATTTATAATGAAATTAATTATTTGTAAAATATTTTGTTAAATGTCTTTTCAGACTTAAAACTCTAAAGCAATTGAGAGGTTTGCAAGATCTTAAGAAAAAATAATGGCGTTTTTATTTAAAATAGCTTAAGACTTTTATGGAAGTATTTTGCAATTTTTTTTCAACACACAAAAAAGATGAACTTAAGTTGTGTTTTGTAAATAATTTTTCTATATATTAATTTTGTGCTAGTTTTACTTTAAGGCATTTCATTATTTGTTTGCTTATGTTAAGTTGCAAAGTGTATATGATGAAAATATTTACTAATGTAAAATGTTATCATAAGTAAAATGAAGTGTTATATTTAAAGTGTGTATATTAGTCAGGAATATTTTGATTTGTGCACCCCCTATTTTTTTGGTCACAAGCTATCACTGGCTACAATAATCCCCGAATTAATAAAAACTGGTATTGGGGGAAACCGACTTCAGTTTCCAGACACTACCACCTCCTCGGGGAAGTTTAGGGGGTTAAGGGAGATCTACTGAGTTAACCTGGACCATTTTGTCTTGGAAGCTGTTTATAGGGTTCTTTTAGTTTTATTCTGCATTTTACCTCTACTCTCTGACAACCACATAATTCTTTTTACAGGTGCTGGGACCACAAATTACTTTATTTTTAATTATCTTAGGAGTAGAGAAATATTTGTTGTCGAACATAATCTAACAAAAAAAACCTTCAATAGCATAAACATGAATCTATGAACAAGTATTATCACAGCCTTAAATTATTTGCTATATTATTAAACTTAGCATAGCTATTATTTAAATTAACTTTTCACCCAAGAAAGTAACTCATTTTTAAGAAAATATTTATTTTGTTATGTTATTTTGACTGAACAAACAAGTTTTCTAGTTAATATCTAAAAATAATTTCAGAATTTTTGACTATTTTATTACAATAATTTCTAAATCTCTAACACATAATTTTAGTGTGTTAATCAATAAATAACAAAGATAAGTAAGTAGAGTGTTTGTTTAGAAATAAGATCGTAAGTTCTTAAACAGAAATTATGGTGCTAAGCTTACAAGCAACAGATAACTTAACTATTATACATCTTAAAAACAAAATAGTTGTCCAATTTAGTGTTGGGTGAGATGATGTTAAAATTATTTAATACAAAACAATACGATTAATTTTATATGGTTAATTTTTTATTTAATATTCTGATCTACCTTGCAATTGTGTTACTAAGATTTAGGTTATATGTTTATTTTTATAAAATGAAGATTAACATAAAATTATAAAGAGAAGGTTCATTTTTGAAATAATTATTTTATTAATACTGCAAATAATTTTAATATTTCTGAATGGAAGTGGTGCACCACTCCAGAGTCTGACCATCTTGTATTTACAACATTAACCGAGTAACTCTTACAAACATCACAAAAAAAAACTAAAAAAACAACTGGCCATACTGTCAAACTTCCCCCTGTACAATAGCAGAGATAACTGTAAAAACTAGCCTCTACCTGAGGAGGTTGTGTAAAATAGATTTCCTTAAAATATCCTTCACTGTAGCAGGCAATAATATAGTTAATTTCACTTAATATACAAGGGCATATAAAAGTGATGTCTCAAAACTATCACTGAACTCATTGATGAGGCTTAGAATGTGCTGTTGGTAACTAAAGTTAAAAAAAAACTTTTTTTAGAACCGCCTCTCACTACCAGTTCCGGTTATATGCCAATGTACTACTTTGATATGTTACTTAGGTACTAGGAAGGTTGAATTTAGAGGGAGTGTACTCACATTTGTATGGAGGGAGAGTGGAAAACCATTTAGGTAAAACCAACCTCTGTACACCTGACTGGGATTGAACCCCTATCTCCCTGTCGTGGGCAGTCTACTCTATTGCGAGAGTGATGCCTTAGACATGCGGCCACTGAAGCAGGTAAAAAATAGTTTATTGATTAATGAACTAATTTAAAATAAAATTCAAGAGGTGCTAACTTATATGTTAATGGTGTTGTCCCTCACTGTTGAGTCGGCCCCTTGTCTCTTTCCTCCGCACTTGCACAGGCCGCGCCACCCACCCTCTCTACTGCCTGGACCGCTTCACAGTCCATGTTCTCTAAGCCGTCCGTGACGATCTCAGCTCTATACACAGCGCCAAAGAGAACTCCTGCCTCTATTGGCTCGCGTGATGGGCACTATCCCTCCAATTTGCACGCACCAATGGGAAGCCCCTGTTTCTCCCATTGGACAAGGCCACGCAGCAGTGGAGGGTATTTAACACGGTGATTCCTTGGTCTCGGGACCAGTCAGCCAGTCAGACTCGGTCAGTTAGCCTCGGCCAATCAGTGGGGGCCCACCTGGGTGCACCACTCATAGTAAAGAGCTTATTAAATTGTCTTTGTTACTAAAGAGCAATTTGTTTAACCCTCTCCCTCTCCACCCTCACCATACCTTCCACCGCGACTCACGTTGTTGGAACTTCCTCATGTTCCACTGCGACTCACGTTGCCGGAACTTCCTCATGTTCCACTGCGACTCACGTTGCTGGAACTTCCTTCCGTTCCACCGCGACTAGCGTTGCCGGAACATCCTTCCGTTCCACCGCGACTAGTGTTGCCGGAACATCCTTCCGTTCCACCGCGACTAGCGTTGCCGGAACATCCTTATGTTCCACCGCGACTCACGTTGCCGGAACACACTCGCCGACCTTTCTCCTACCCACGCGTGTCTGACCACGACGTCACCGCCGTCGGGACATCAACTACATCAACCAGTTACCCTCAAAGTCGAAGGGATGGATAACAATGGTTTTAATATTCTAAATGTTTAGAAAAACATTATTATTGGTATTTTTTACAACAATAATGCAATTATTTTCTTTCATTGTTTAATAGTAGCCTACACATTTAGTTTGACTTGATAAAACAGTTGAGGCATTAGGGCCCATATTCTGAGAATTCTGCACATTCCTAGTATAGATTGTTAAATCAATAAATCAAAACAAAATAAATGGTAAGTGCACCACACATAATTTCTCGACCCTTTATTTAAATTATACATATACCCTGTGATATATATGAAAGGAAATAATACACATTGTTGCAGAAACATAATGGCAAAAAGAGCATCAAATTCCACCAAAAATCATAAATGAAGTAATATGCACTATTATAAAAAACATATTGAGAAAATTGTAATATATATGTTCATCAAACTTCGCAGAACTCAATTTAAAAATAGTTATTTTTAATATTTCTCTAACGTTACAATGATAAGTAATTTGAATCCAAAAGGGTTGGGGAGATATTAACAAAATTGGAGATATCTGTTTATATAAAGTACCCTACAAGTCATTTTGTTTGTAATGTTAAACAGTGCCTAGATACAAACTTTAATCAAAATTGTTAGAGCTTCATTCCAAACGCAAATGAAAACATGAATTTCTTCTTTTCCTACATCTTATCCCGCTCATACGAGTTCAACATTTTCTATGGCTAGTCACAAGAACTTGCCAGATTTGTTTTGAGGGACCTGTTTTACAGCCGGATGCCTTTCCTGACGCTAACCCCCGACACCTACTCCGGGGAACAGAGTGAATTCTACGAGTGAGTGCTTGCCGAGTTAAGCTGAAGGTCAAGAAGTCTAATTTATGTGGAGACATTTCCCCTTCAAATCAATTTTCACTGGTCTATACATAATTATACCATCTGTGAAATTTCAAGTACCAGATTCAGGTATAAACTCATTGTAACTGTGTGCTATGGAAAATTAATGAAAGAAATTGTGTTTGTGGTTAAAGAGAGTGGTAAAAAATAATTAGTGCTATAGTATTTGAACACCAATAAAAACAAAATATAAGTTGCAATAGTTTTTAATCTTAGTTATACAAAATTAATATAATATATTATGTGATATAACATATTATACAATATTAAAATATACATAAAAGTAATTATAAATAACAATGTTTAAAAGATCTAATATTGGTAATGTTTATTAAACAAAGTGCCATAATGATACTAAAATGATAGTATACATTTTAAATGTATCTTACCATATAACATCAGACAGGAAAACTTTACAAGACTTTCATCATAATGAGATTCCTCAAATGTTTACAACGCTATTTTGCAGTTTAGTACTTACTTTTTTATATTTCATTATTTTAATATTAATATACGGTAGTTATTGTTTACTTAAATAGATATCTCCTGCATTAATTTATTAAGTTTTCAAAAAATTACCAAATTTTTATGTTTACTGCCCTTTAAAAATTAATTTATATTTGTTAGGGTGGTATATTTGCTTTATTGTGTTTTTGCACGGGCCTTTGCCCGCAATCACCAAAGTGTTTGATCCAAGAGTACACGCTCGACTCAATGGCTCAACTTTCTCTATAAATGTTCGGC
The DNA here is from genome assembly GCA_902155825.1 of Timema genevievae. Lineage (NCBI taxonomy): Eukaryota > Metazoa > Arthropoda > Insecta > Phasmatodea > Timematidae > Timema > Timema genevievae. The sequence continues at coordinate 194,350 of CABFWO010000959.1, read as the reverse complement.
AATGTATACATAATAAATAATACACTACTAGCCCCAATCTTTAATTTAACTCAGAATAGTTATATATGTGCAGAGGAACAATATAGTTGTGTGATAATTCATCAACGCATTGCAACACCCAGGTAAGCAGACTGGGAAAAACGACACTTCAAGTGACCATCACCAAGGTGCCACGTGCCTGTTTTCATTTTGTAACATTCTTTAATTATCTCTATCACTTATCCCCAAACATTTAGGCCTACTGTTATCAGATTATTTTTTAAGGCATCATTAAATAGGCCTATATAGAACATTGTACATGAAAGACTTGGTAAGATGAGATGGTATTGTTTGGTTTCCAAAACAATCTCTTTTCAGTGATAATTACAGTGATGGTCCTATATGTTCAGTGATCAATCGTAGCACTAATTGGTCTATTTGTTCCTTTGACTCTTCCGTGTACAGTCTTATATGTCAAATTAAACCTATATAGGGAAAAGAGGATGTTCTTCTAAAGTTATATTTTAAAGTAAATGTTATATATTACAAGTATCACAGTATTAGTGGTGTGTGCTTATGTTGTTAGCTTTGAATGTGGTGGGCACTGAGATAAATAGTCTTAAACTATATAAATTAAAAAAGTTATACATTTTGTAGTATAATTATGAGAAAAACAATGAATTAGTCTCACACAATTTAAACATTTTAATGAACTGAATATGAATTTGTAAGTATTTTGATAAATCATTTTGTAAGATATACCACATTATTTGATAACTAAATAGGTACTAGAAAAGGAAAATTAAAGTGATGGTAGGAAATATAATATAGTGATTTTAATCATTTTAAAACACAGGATTTAGTATTAATAGCCATGTATGACACCACATCCTCTTGAGCCAGAAATAATGTATTTTTGCAACATATATATTAGGCACATCTCTCTTTTTATATGTGGCAAAAGTATTTACCTAACAAATGTAGAAAATAAGTGCAATCTATACAAATGACTCTCTTCTTATTTTATTTACAATTTTCTATTTTTTTGTAAAAATACAATATGACAGTGAAATAATGTTAACTTTTAATTTGATGTGTTTTTATATCTTAACAATGCATTCATTCGTATGCTAGTGTAGTAATGTTTTGAAAGGGTTTAGTTTTAAAATGAAATTAAGAGGAAATGACAAAGTACAAAGCCTAGTTTTAGCTGACGGCAATTCCTTCCTGTGTTCTCTTGGAAAAGTCATTCAACTCAGTTAATACAACATTTATAGACATAATGTAAAATTTAACATGTGTAAATAAAATACTTTTTAATACATTTCATTGGTGAAGACTATTTAAATAATGTGCTAAAGTTAATTAAAAAACTCCTTTCACCATACACTCAATACCGTAAAAAGTAAAAACAGTTCACTAACAACACAAAATTTGACATTTCACTAAGAATTAAAGTTTAAAGTAATGTGGACGGAAAAAACATAAGACTTGAAATTATAAACAAGAGTCCACAAAAAAAATTAAAATATTTACCCTCTCCACATTGAAAAATAACAATAATACCGCAATACCATTAAACAGCCAAAGTAGTGGGTAATGAAATATAACAACAACATTACTATTAGGAAAATTGGAGATTAATTAAAAATTCTTTATCTCAATCATAAAATCAAGTAATTGCAAAGTGTATTTATATAATACTGTCTTTCAAATTAGAATATTTTGCCACTTGAAATTGGATATAATTGCTTCAACATACAAACACCGGATTGTATATTGATAATATGGCCATATGGGAAATAATTATTGTTGCTTGAAATATACATATATAATTATATTTTATAATACAGTAGAATATGGCTAATCCAACACTGGTTATTTTTGAAAATTGGATAGTTAGCTCACCAAGACTCCACATGAGATTCCTATTTAAATCATTGGTAAAAAAATGTAATTGTAGTTTTAGAAGAAAATATTTGGATAATTCGAAACATATGTATTGTTAACTTTTTTGAGTTTGTACTCATTTCAAACCTTACTTAACAACCTTTATTAAATCACCGCATATTCCAAGAATGTCAGATAAAGTTAAGTTATTGATGGAAAGGGGGGAACTATTCACCGGCAATGAGCAAGTTACCTAGAATAGGGGATATGTTGGCTCAGCTTTCATTGCTCCCGTGTGACAATGCAATAATGTGACAGCCAGCATGGCCCTGAGAAGATTCAATAGCAAGTTACCTAGAACAGGGGATATGTTGGCTCAGCTTTCATCGCTCCCGTGTGACAATGCTATAATGTGACAGCCAGCATGGCCCTGAGAAGATTCACTGAATCCAAACCAGACATAAAATACAACATTTTTAATGCAATCAGTGAGCTAGAAGATTTTGTTTACTGTGTCAAGATAAACAAACTATAACAAACCAAGATCACCAATTGTTTACAACAATGTCATTTAAGGGCAAAAACTGATTTAAGTCTGCAAATTTTTTTATTTTAATTTTTTTCAAGTTTTTATATTTTGTGTTTAAATTTTCCTTGTTTTTTCGTGTGTATATATATTTCTGTTCAAATGTGTTCACTCTCTTCCTTCCTCCGGTTCTATGATTTCATTCTACTTTCCTTCTCCTTCACAAGATATTCTCACCAAGGTCCAGCCAGTAATGAGCAGACTTGTGTTGTCTACATGTTTAGTTTCTCAAATCAATAAGTTTTACAGAGACCACAGCTTTAGTGTATCATTTTGATATGATATACTATGTTGCTTGTGCTGAGTTACCTTGTAACTGTGTCACGCACCATCAGGGGTCTGAACAGTCATTCCTACACACCTCATACAGGTGCAACCAGGGATGGATTCACTCAGTCTCACTCTTTCACTAGTATTTTGTTGGCGAGGTTCACTCAAACCTACAATTCTGCGATGTGTAAATCACGTTTGTTCATCAGACATTAAAAATACAAAGGATATATTTGATGCAATCTAGCAGTGTTTATTGTATAATATTCATCTACTCCAAAACTCAACCGGTCAATGAGTTTTTAATATAAACTCATAAACACCATACCAAACGATATACAAAGGTTCCGGCACAAGTGACTTTATAGTGCCAAAGAAAGTGACTATAGTGGTTGAAAGATTAAGGCGCTTAAGCATTGCATCACACGAGTACAAACGAGTGCGGAACAAAACAAGATGTTATCCCTCCAGACACTTTTAGATCAGATCTGCAATATTCTTATAATCTTTCACTAGAATACTTTTTACATTATTCTTTGCAACCACATCTAACTACTTGTTTAGGTTGTGCACAGTGTTCTAGGGAAGAGAAGGGATGAATTTAGAGAAAGTGTACCCACATTGGTGTAGAGGGAGAGCAAATTAAAAAAAAATCAGCCACAGTAGATCTGACCGGGATTTGAACCGTAATCTCCTCATCATCGACAGTTCTGACAATTGTGAGAGTGACGCCTTAGATCATTTAATCACTGAAGTGTTGTTTTCTTACTACTTTAGCATTAGTATACCTCAGTTTTAGCTTATGTGGTGCTGACTGCCAGTTCACAGCTGACTTCTGACAGTCAACATTTAGGTATATACCTAAATTTTGAATGTCAGAAGTGACAACTGCTAAAGACATGGTTTTTGCAGATCATATAGTTCAGCATAGGGATACATAATTTGGTCTAGTAGCTTTTCAAAGCCGTCAGAAGTCCGCTGTGAGCTGTCAGTCAGCACCACATAAGCTAAAACTGAGGTATAGCTTGTATCACCTAGTGAATCTCATTTTGATTTGTATTGTGCTGTGTAGATTAATTGGGACAAGTGAGGTTTTCTTGTAGATTTTCATAAAATTTTACAAGAAAATTATAAATTTAGTAAAAAGAATTAAATATGAAAGAGATGAAATGGAGGACCTACAGTTTAATGTGAAATCCAAACCACGGTGGAGGCCTGACATTCCACACATTCACAAGTTGTGATTAATAAACATCTTGTCAGAGGTGATGGAAGGGTTTGGCAATCAGATAAATCTGTGCCGGGACCGAGGATTGAACCCCTGACCCTCAGCACAGAAGTTTGACACCTTACCCCTAGACCATCGGGTCACCTTTGGCTTTAATTAATGTTTTAACATAAATTAGGTACATAATTAACAAAATAATCAGTCCAATACATGTTCGAGATCTCAATCACAAAATCAAACTTTTATCAGTATTTTGTTGTGTAACCCATTTACTTGCACATGGCCTTGATAATGACTCACGAATTCTCAATCGGGTTGAGATTCTAACTCTGCCTGGACATTCTATTACAAAAATTCTCCTCGCGTAAGTGACAGTTTCTTATAGAATGACCTGGTTCTTGATCATTTTGAAAAATGCAATGTTCATCAAGATAGTATGCTGACATTGGTGACACTATCACCTAAAAATCAATAATAATGTTTAACTTTCTATTATCCCTGTAGTTGGCAGATTATCTGGTCTCAAAACATTTTCAGAGGTTGTTTTATAGACTGTTGAATGTGTCCTTGCTTGATAGATTCATCAGAACCTCTCACAACGTACTCCCTTCCCCCAGTGTTTCACACTAAAATCATTGCGGTCTTGTGACTATGGTACATCAAAAGTTTTTCTTCGTAGACTTAGTCAACATTTGTTTCTATACAAGAATTATTTGTTTTCTGTCTACTTCAAGGAGTTCTTGTCACATTGTTAAAGCCTCAATAACACACCTAGAATAAATAAAAAATATCTATGAAGGTCTGAATGAGTTATTTTAGTACTGCGTCTTACTAGCCATTGGGGCTAAATGCTTATGTACTAATTATGCTAATGGTTTTATGCATTATATATAGGTCATATTTAGAGGAAGTGTACCCACATTTGCATGGAAGGAGAGTGGAAAACCATTTTGAAAAAACCACGGAAATTTGAACCTCGATCTCCCAGACATCGATAGTTTAGTCTAATGCGAGGGTAGCGTGTTAGACCATGCGGCCACCGAAGAAGGTTTAAAATAAATTTGACAACTACAATGTTTAAAGGCATGTATCTCAAACGGGCAGTTAAGACATAAGAAGTAAATAATAAATATGATGTTTAAAATAGAAGTGTGGGGTTATTTTAAACTAAGATGTAGGTTTTTTATTCCAAACTTAGTGACAATGTGTGATAAATATATTGATTTTTTTAACATTATTTTTAATATAGCAATTTCCCTTGTTTATTGAACAACTTGTTTTTTCAACCACTTTCATAAATAATTTTATGTACAAGACATACTTAAAGAGTAAAATGTTTTCAAAATATGTATTTGCTTATTTAAGAACAGCATAAAACTAAATGTTACATCATTCCCAAGCTAAATCTAAACGCTATGCAATTTGATTGCTTCACCATTACATTTGATGTTATCTTCTGGTATATAAAATAGTATTGATTATTTTCCAGATGTAATATGCCTTTATAAAAAAACTAAAAAGAGCTTATAGCACTATTATGTACATTAGAAACATTATATTGCTTATGTAAATATACAAATATGAGCAAAATTAACACTCCCCAATGTATCTTTGGAATAATACACAAGTATACTAACATTTTCTTTAATAGTTACACATAAAAATGTATATGAGAATATGTTTAACAATAAGCAATGCTAGCTAAAATAGTATCACAGTTTTTGCCAAATTTAATCACCAGCATAGAGTGTGAAGAGCTGTTGTGTGTTATGTGCTAACTTTTGTCTGGGAATTATCAGGGTTGTAACAATCACAAGGAAACACACTAGGCTGTATCCGAATTCTCTACTTGTGCACCGTCGCCTTGATATATACCCTTGCCAATTCTATCAGTAATCACATAACCAAGTGTAGATCCGTCTGAATTGTCAGCAAGGATGCCAATACATCCCACATACACTCAAGTTCAAGGACAGAAACAATAAGTTGCTGACATGTCTTTAGTTGTGGTGTTTGACTGCCAACTGTTTTATTATTTGCTTTTTGTCCGCTAGGGCTCAGAACTTTATGTTGTCCACCATTTTAAATCATATGGGATGCTAAAGCAGACTCATTTTATAATAATGAGAACCAGGCTATTTTGAAAAGTTCTTTAATCAATATACGCCCACCATTTTATATAACCAAAAGCAGCAAATTGTTTATTGACATGGTATAATTTTTGGAAAATAGTCGAGGCAAACAATAAAATGGTGCTGTTTATTTTCACTAGGTCTGATAGATGGCGTTCAACATAGTTCCTAAGATCAGTGATAGTTAGTAGCACTGCAGTCTCAAGGATATAGCAAGGCTCGTCGCGATTCAAATTAGCTGATGCAGTCTTTGATAGGAAGTGCATGGAGAGTGTGAATTCTTCAAGTATTTATGAGTTAAAGATCCTTCCAAGGATCATCGATACTATTCGGATACAGCCTTAAGAGGAGATAACATATCAATGTGGCTTATGTGATCCAAGGGCGCCCGCAGGATTTTTCTTTGGGGAGGGGGGGGGCAAACCAGGGGTCTGGGGGGTATGGACCTAGTAGAGTGGGTCATCCAGTGTCCTCCCCAGGGAAAATTTATTAAATTGAAGCCTCTGAAAATAAGGTAAAACATAAGAAAAATGTTTCAAACTTCTCATATTTATATAACCGCAGAACCTCAGGGGAGGCAATTGCCCCCCCTGTCGCCCCCCTGCGGGCGCCCCTGATGTGATCCACTCTTAAGTTCAACACGTGTAGCTCCAAATGTTGTTTAAAAAAAAAAGCTGACAAAAAATATTCTTAGTACCAGAACTGTTCAATAACACTGTTAGCAACAAAAAATATTACAATGTTAAGGGGTTCATTATTTAGTATGTTTTAACATTTTATATAAAAGTGAAAGGTTAAAAAAATCTGGACATACAACCAATTTTGGAAACTTTCAGGTACTCCATTTCTATAAATTCTCACTTTTTTGAGCAAAGCACATAAAACCCCCGTCAGGATGTAACTACAACATAATACCACTATTTTTTCTTCCCTGAGTTTTGTTTCATAACATTCAGAGTGCCAGTGATTCTTAGTAATGTAGCAGCGGCCCCCAACACATGCTGCACAATCATCAACCTGAGTGAGAGGGGTTCTAAATAAATGGTATCAGCTGACCTTGTTACTGGTTCTACATGAGGAGGAAGTTTTTGAGGGATGGCAAGAAACATCTGAACTAAAGATTCCATCAATTCAGAATTAACATCATGGAAAGCTTCATAAATATACTTAAAAACACTAGCCACGTTGTGGTGGTCTTCTGTATTATTATCACAAACAGTCGAGGAGACTGATGTCATAGGAAAAAGATTATGTTCTTCATTATTGAAATTGATATTATTAACCCTCCCTCCCTGTGCTGTTTGGTGTTTAAGCCTTGCTAGCAATTCAGAACGATTTCTAACAAGGTTATGATGTAAGATATCAATGTTAAATTCGCTACAAAGGAATTTATAAAGAAACATCTCAAAATAGCCCCCAGCTCTATAAGCAAGAGGAATATTAGAACAGGATAAAAGCTGACTTGAAAATACCGAAACAAGTTTGAGAGCATTGTTACAAGCTTGAGAATACAGCAAACATATCTCTGGAGTTGGAGCACTCAAGATAAGTTGGGAAACATTTGGTAAATCCAACCATGTGTACTCCTTACTTCCAACTGTTTCAGACTTTACAGCTAAAACAAGACAGTCTGTGTCAGCACTGTGTTGAAGTGTCATCAGAACGGAGTGGATGTAACTCATTTCTTCAAATGGTATACCCTGGACTATAGAAACTCCTTCACGTCCTAAACAAAAGACTGAAAGATCTGGTAGTACAGCGGAAGTGAGTAGAAGAATACCCAAAATATTGTCTTTGCTTTCTTTCTTTGTAGCTTTATGCTCTTGGATAACTCTATTCACTTCACATTGGATATCCAAATCATCTAAACTTCCTCTATTGTCTGCATCACTATCACCCAAAATTAAAGTTGTCACAGCGTAATTACCTGATTTTTTAAGGTTTAATGCCCTCCTACTCACATAATAGCCATTCTGAATTCTAGAGTATGAGACAGACTTGCAGCCTTGCCCTTGATGAATGCACAAAAGAATAAAGTTATGAAGTAAGCTAGTCAAAGTAATTCCTTTTAATAGGTTCATTTTAATCCACTCAGCAAGAAGAGGAGCTAAAATGGACACTACTGATGAAGGAAAACGTGAGCTAAGGAATGTGTTAACTATACTAATTAAAAAGTTACACTCACCACACAGATGATCAATTTTGATGCTAGAATTAAATAAAATAGATATTCTCAACTGTAGAAGAGTTAATTCTCTAGCGATAAAACTGGGTCTATGTACAGCTCTTACTTTTCTTAAGAGGGCTGCCAGCATAAAGATAAAACACTTGACACCATCTCCCAAGTCCTTGTGCAGAGTCCTGACACAGTCCAGTAATATGCGTAAGTAGGGGTTTTTCTGACGGGAAGGGAAGTATGCGGTAAGGATGTCGAGTCCACTTCGAGTGATGGTGAACTGTCCAGTCGGTTGCTGAACAAGAACTGCTTGGCCACAGGGACCAAACGCAACTAGCAATACACTTTCCAATTCTTCGACAGTTGATACAATTTTTTCCATACACCTGTAACAGCAAACCAAATACAATTTTAGTGATGGGCCCTTTAAAAAAATATTGTTTTCAATTTTCCAAGTGAAATTTGTTTTAGAGCTCTAATACTGCTTTTTGGTGGTTCAAACCTACTATAATTATAGAATGAGCATAACAACCTTCGATCAATAATTTAACACTTAACTGAATGTATGAATGTTATAATGAATGATTATAAGACAGAATGCTAACAATTAGTTACTATTTGTATTTTATAATATTATATTTATATTTCCTCTTATGTTCATAACTTTTTCCAAGATTCTGATTCAAATATAGATTGGAGATTCGTATTCGTAAAATAGTAGATTCGGCCCAACTCTAGAAATCTACTTTAGTAAATGTGTGCAATGCTTGGTTATTGGGGAAAAAAAGCTTTGTTTTTTTAAATAAATAAACAATCAAAAAATAGCATAGCCAGAGACTAAAATTATTATTTGTATTTGCAAAATAAGGTTTTTCATTTATAGCTATAGTATTAAATGAAAATCAGCAGTAAAACTTTCTCTATTCCCAGCCCGCAAGACTGGCTGCGATACCGACACATTTATTCGAGTTATATCCCCTTTTTCCTTTAATCACAATTTTCCAAAAGCAAGTCTGAAATCCAGTACTGATTTGAAAGAAGGAACGATTGGTGTAAATTTCTTAGAAAATAAAATAATCTCAAATGTTATAAAAAGGAAATGTTCAGAGAAGAGAGTTGTGTTCAGTCAGTGTGCTGAATAGAATACTACTGTGTCCAGGACAGCTACAAGGACATAACATGATGGTGTATGAGCTGCGTGGGTCAAGATTTGTGACAACAAGGATGACGATCAAGACTTAAAGTGAAGTGACCATTGTTATTTGTGGATATTGGTTTTAAATGTTTTGATCCCATTTTTGTGGAACTAAAAAAAACTATTTACCTGAACATATTTTCATGTGTTATGGTAGGATGAAGGGGAACTCGAGAAAAGACCAGTGTTTTTGCAGTTTTCATGGCAAAACTTTTATTTAGCTTAACTAAATTAAATATTACTTCAATAAAAATATAGAGTTTAACTTTCTTCATATGGTGATATAAACAGTTGCTGAATATCTGTCATGATCATAGCAGCATTAGATGACAACACTTTTAAATGAAGAGAAAAAGTTGTCATTAAATTCCAGGATACCCTTGAAATGATGAGGTCACCACGTGGAGAAAACTAAACTTTAACCGCAAAAACATTGCCCTTAACTCACATCCCTTACATCCCTCCTTAACTGATGTCATAAATATTCCATTACATAATTTTAACTAAATAGGAAATCTGTGTGTTATATTTTACTAGATATTTGAAAACAAACTAACAGTTCTCACGATGTTACCCTACATCTCTCATGCTTGTTAGACTATAGTTTAACTCCTGGTTAGGCAACCTTAATTAGGACAAGAGGGAAAAGTTAGCATAGTTTAAAATGTAAGCAATTATACTCCATTCACGGTAGGAATTACTCTCTGAAACGTCTTTTTTCCTACCAATATCCTACTATATAATAGCTTTCTGGTAGGGAAAAAGGCCTTTCAGAAAACAATTCCTACGGTGAACAGACTTTATATAACCCAGTACAGGTGAAAGGTCAACCCATGTAAAAATGAATTGAATTGATGTTTTACAACGCATAATTTGTTCTCTAGTTAACAAGCTTTAAACTTTTTTTTATAAGATAAATATTTCACAGCTTTGGGTTTATTTAACAAAGAGAAATAGTTAAAAAGAAATACTTTCCCCTTATAGATACAATGGTGGGTAGTTTTCCCAATCCCCAAATCATTCAGTGATATTCATTATAGTGAATATACCCACCCCCACCCCCACTCCTCAACTCCGAAATAAAAATAGTTTGTAGCTTATATGGGTTTCTTTTAATGCTAAAGGCTCAATGCAGGAGTTTGAGAGTTTGTGTATAGATTCTCACTGTAATGATTGTCGATGGAATGCACTTCTTTTCTCCCAGTAATCTACACTGCTAGTGTTTGATAGTTTCTTTTATACATTTATTTACTGGCAGAAGTTTTTATGTGGAATTAATAATTTAGTGTGTAGGCAGCATTAAAAGTTCAACTGATATTATTACATGAAACAAAAGCCCACCTTGTGGCTAAGTAACTTAAAATTGTATAGAGCCTCCTTTAAGTATTATAAATGTCAACCTCGACTAGAGATTTCCTAACATTGTGCTGTTTAACTGCAACTTGTATTATTCAAATATTTGCTTATAACTGACTATGATGTTTATTTGCTGTGAAAACTGCAGTTTCCATGTTTTTTCTGCTAGCTCATTATTCATCTTGTATTAAGAGTGGTGCACAGGAGGCTTATAAGTTTTCAGAAATTTTATTTAAAGTCTGTTTATTGGAACTTCGAGAAAAAGTGTCCCTGACCGATTCCTAGAGGTCAGGGTTTCAATCCAAGTTGAGTGTATTAAGGTAGCTTTTCCAAAATGGTTTGTCACCCTTCTTCCTTACAAATACAGGTATGTTTCATGAAATTCTAAATTATACTCTCCTCATCCTTACCCCAATAGTGTTATTAAATGAAAGTACTTTTAGGCCCTATCACACTAGGACGCCAGTGCAGTGCTGCAGTGTCAGCGTGGATTTAAAATTAGCGTAGTTAGTAAATAGGTGTATAGTCGAAACAGGTAGTAAAACGTGGTGCTAAAATAAACAGTACTGTAGAATAAAAATAAATGTGTTTAAGAATTTAGCGAGCTGATTTTTCTCTATTGTCGTCATAAAGTCCTCTCCAAAAATTTCCATGACCTCTTCCCAGCATTTCTTCTTTAGTTCGTGGTAGCAGTAGTCCTCAGATGATGATTTCCATAACAAAGGTCTGTTATGTAGGTATATCTACCATGAACTTTTCTGTGTTGAAATAGTCCATGTTGCAAGAAATAAACCACAACAATAACAAGACAGCAGTGAGACAACACGGTTCAAAACCCACTGGCAGCGCTGTTGGCATCTGAATGTGAGATATCAGATCTCACCACGTGTATTCTTATGGCAGCACTGCCAATCTGACATCCTAGTGTGATATGGGCCTCAGAAAGGAAGAAAACTTTTTTTTTACTAGAAAAATTAATATGAGCTGTTACATACTTGCTAAGTTAATCAGTCCAGTAATTCATTTTATAGTAGGATTCTGATAGAAAAAACACATTTAACAATTACAAAATTCAAAACTATTTTTTTTTTTAAATTGGATTGTGTTAATAGCTATAAAATATAACTAATAATATAATGGTAGTAAAATGTTATCACAAAAATAACATGTTTGTATTTTCTTATATATTTTTTCCCCATCAGAATCCTACAATAGCCTTGCAGGCTTATTTGAAGATATTTCACGTAGCTAACTTATTTACCACTAGTTTAAATTATGTCAGTGAATTTAATTACTATTTATGTATGAAGAATAGTTTGAAACATGCAACAATTACATACATCGGTGGCCGTGTAGTATAAGACGTTAACTCTCATGTTAGACTAGAATGCTGATGACAGGGAGATCGGGGTTCAATTCCTGATCAGGTGTAATGAGGGCGATTTATCCAATTACCTACATCGGTGGCCGTGTAGTATAAGACGTTCACTCTCATGTTAGACTAGAATGCTGACGAAAGGGAGATCGGGGTTCAATTCCTGATCAGGTGTAATGAGGGCGATTTATCCAAAATGGTTTTCCTCTCTCCCTCCATGTAAATGTGGGCACACTTCTCCTAGATTCGACCTTCTTCATCCCTAACTCATTCACATAATTAGTACATATGAGTATAACCTTGACAAGTAGTAGGACGCAGTGCTATTTATATATAATAAAATTTGAACATGTACAATAAGACAGTGTAGAAACACTGTACAATGATGTAAAGTAAGTGATAGTGAAAAAAGCCAACATGAAAGGAGAGTTAGGTTAGGCCTAGATATAAAAACACACTTCTCTCTTCATTTCTTCTTAAACTATTGGACTATAAAACAATGTGTGAAGTGTAATAGTGCAATAGTTTAAAAAGAAATGAAGAGAGAAGTGTGTTTTTATATCTACGCCTAACCTAACTCTCCTTTCAGATTGGCTTCCTTCACTATCACTTTACATTATTGTAAAATGATTCTATACTGTCTTATCATACATGTCCAAGCCATTAGGCACTAATTCATTTTAATATAATTTGAACAGGTAGTGAAAAGTAATGAAAAAAAAAGTTAAAATAATTTATAATTTAGCCAATGAGTCTAGTAGTTGTTAGAGTAGAAGGGGGAAAAAATGTAGCTATTTAAAACATAGGTTCATCAATGAAATAGTTTTGAAAGTTTTGAGTTCAATGGTAAAACATTATTAGTTTACTTGAAGGTAAATAAAAAAAATCCATAAATAATATATTCTCACTGTTCTTTATAAAGTCTTTCTTGCATGTTTAATATTTTACAGCAGATTTATGCTAAGCATGTACTATATTTTCTTTACTTTAAATCAATTGGAAGGATTTATTAAATATACAAGACAGTAATTTTATTTATGTATTGTTTTGAGTACTTCATTAATCACGACTATAGTGAATAAAATACTGTAAAATGAAGTAATTAATTTTTTATAATACATATGTACACTGTACAGTATACAGTTCATAAAGTATAGAATATGTATAATAGCACGATTTAAAAAAATCACTTTCCAAAGAACATACATTTTTTAATCCCAGAAGGTGGCCGCTATTAAGAACCTTCATTGTATCACAGACTACTTGCCAAGGTAACATTCAACAAATGAACATGGTTTCACCCGCTTTGGTGGCAGCGTGGTCTAATGCGCTAATCTCGTGTTGGACTAGACTGCCGAAGACGGGGAGATCGGAGTTCAATCCCGTTCGGCTGCACTTATGAAGGTTTTCCTAAGTGTTTTTCCACTCTCCCTCCATGCAAATGTGGGTGCACTTCATTTAAATTAAGACTTCCTAATCTAGTCTTAGTATAATTAGTACATAGGAGTATAACCTGAACTGATAGTAAAAAGTGGTGCTAAAAAAAACATGGTTTCAAAAATATATCATTCTACAGGTCTCTTTTTAGCAGTTGGGAGTAATAATAATTACACTAATAGATTAAACATGAATGAGGTTGTTTTATAGGGAATGTAGACTCATTCATTTGGAGGTGGAGGGGAAAATCATTTTGGAAAAAACATCCTCAGTAAACCTGAACAGAATTCGAGCCTCAACCTCCCCATCATCGGCAGTCTAGTCTATTGTGAGAGTGCGGCCACTGAGTCAGGTACAGGCCTTTAAATTGTTGCAATTCGTATGCTAAAGATCACATAATTTTGGTTACATAAATATAATATTTATACAAATAATACTGAAAAATTATTTATGCAAATTGATTAAACATGTATGGTATTGGTAAGAAACAGCTAACATTGAGTATGATGTCCAAAATATAAGTGATTCTGTCTAATATATTAAGCAAGTTTCTGAAAATAAAAAGCAACAAGCTAACCTGCTAGTGTCTGCCATTTCTCTCTGCATCTTCATCTTTCAGCATGTAAGCAGGATGATAGCATTCTTCGCCAATGCTGGTAGTAAACTTCAAGGCTTGATTCGGTCGAGTGTTGTGTTGACTTCCTAGAGAAGTGTACCTGTAAACAACATATATTATTACAGTAGAGTCTCGGAAACTCGACACTCGATAACTCAACACGCGCACGTGCACACAGTTGTTGGCGCCAGTCATCACAATCCAAGGTCATTCAACTGTACAACCTCTCAGTTTGTTTATGTAACTCGAGTGGAACAGTCATGCTGTTATTTTTGTTAGTTTTCCAATTCAGTAATGTGTTATTCAAATCAATACAATATTATATGTACAGTACTGTACTACATTTCTGTATATTACACGTGTGTATGTACACCATTATATTAACATGTGATATATTGTAATGTATGTATATTACTGTTACTGTCATATAATATTCAATAATGTACTGTGATTCATCCTTGTTTAGTAAACATGACATAGTAAACATGCATCTTATGCAAGTTCATTCATAAAACACATTTCAATAACTCGACACCATCTCAGTCCACATTAGGTCGAGTTTCCAAGACTCTACTGTATCAAGTGTTGTGTTGACTTCCTACAGAAATGTACTTGTAAACAACATATTATATTATATCAAACATATTTAAAATATAAGTAACATATCAAAACATATTGTGAGGTAGTGATTTATTCTCAACATGTTTAATATCTATTGTAAGTTCAACTATCCCGGTAAGCTAATAATTGTAGGGTCAAGTATCTGAAATGCGAGGTATTTCCTGTGAATTCGCACATAGGCCTATAAATGCTGATTCCAGTGGGAGAGCATTGAATCTGTGAGAAGTGATGTTCAAGCATCGCATGGTTTTGGAAGAAATGGATCTAGGCATGTTGATTGGTGCTTTATGCTGTCAATGGAATCTCCTAGTTGGAAGATTCTAGCTAGTGTGTATCCTAGAGCAGAGCTCTGGGCAGTTGGTTCCAGACAGTTGTTAGGTGTGTATCAAGATGAGTCAGTTTAGCGACGGCGTGCCTCACGCGCCACAAGTGCAACCATGGTAAGACATTGGTTAGACTATAGTTAAGACAGTGGTTAAAGAGTTGTGATCCCACTGGTGCCAAGGGAAGTTAGGGATCTCAAGAGATATGCTGACTGGGGACGTGTGAATGATAAGACAGAAGGTGTCATGAGTTTGACGGCAATGTATGAGAGCAGAAAGCTTTGGGAAATAAACCAACAGTAGTGAATGTGATTGATTGTGTTTTCTTGAGTCTCTCGCTTGGACCCCTAACTTACAAATGATAGCCAGCAGTAAGAATATTTAAATGTGGAAGTGTAATAGTGAGCCCGTAACCTTTACAATTTGTGTCAGATAATGTATAATAAGCTCGGCCAGTTCTTACAATATTTAATTTTATAAAGTGTATTCAGGACAGAAACATAAACATTTTTTTGGCTAACACACTACCATAAAACTGCTCAGATTGAGAGATTGTGTGTGTGGAAATGTAAGCAAGAGAGTGAGAGAAAAATAGTATGGGAGAGCAAGAGCGTTGGAAAGCAAGAGTGTGAAAGAGAGAAACAGTTAGAGAGGGCATTAGTGTGAGAGGGCATTAGTGTGAAAGGGCAGTAGTGTGAGAGGGCAGTAGTGTGAGAGGGCAGTAGTGTGAGAGGGCATTAGTGTGAGAGGGCAGTAGTGTGAGAGGGCAGTAGTGTGAGAGGGCAGTAGTGTGAGAGGGCAGTAGTGTGAGAGAGCAAGACTGTCAAAGGGCAAGACTGTCAAAGGGCAAGAATGTGAAAAAGAAATAGAGTGTGAGTAAAAAAGTGTGCGAGAGAGCAAGGGTTAGAAAGGAGATTATTATTTTTAAATACAATTTATTTATTGTATAATAGATTTAACATTTAGTAGCTCAAGTTTTATGCTTTGGTATTTTGATGGATGAATATAGAATATATTTTTTCAAACATTTTAGTTATCTTCCAGGCTTAACAAAACCCACAATGTTCTATAATTATAGTGCATAAATAAAAGTGTTGCTTTAATACTGAGCTAATTTCAAATGGTCGAGCTTACTTGGGACAAAGTTATCATAACAAGGAAGTATTGTGTGCTAGCATGTTGGTTCTAAATTAGTTTAGATTAATTTAATCCTCATAACGGTCGGTTACCTTTGTAGCTTCAAAATAATTGTATTTGATGTTGTTTTTTTTCATTTTAAAATAGAGTTGTTATTATAAAAAAAATTATAATAGGTATAAATCTAGCTAGCTCTATGGTTTGAGTATCAAATATTATTACTCACAAATCTTAACAATATAAACATTCAAAGTAAATGTGAATTTTTAGAAAAAAAAAATTGATATCTTGATGAGAATAACAAGTTTGGCTCATATTGGTTGAAATTAGTTTTCAAAACCAAAAACCTCCATTTTAAAGTGTGTTTGTATTTTATTTTGTTAAATATAGGTTGGTGATCATTTGGACACATCCAGTAGCATCATGATGTAATCCCGATGATCGAGTGGTTGGGATTCGAATCATAAAATCCTGATGATCAGGAGTGTACCGAGTAATTTACTAAATAGTTTTTCAATACTTCTCCACACTAATGTAGGAACACTTTCTCTAGATTCTACCTTACACATCCACACCCCATTAGTCTAATTAAGCTGATAGCCAGAACAGGTGGTGAGACATGGCGGGAAAGTCTCTTCGTAACCCAAATAAAGACATACTTACAATTATAGTGTAACCAAATAATTTATATTATTATATTTTTAGCACCAAATATAGCAAAAATAATTCAATTTACAAACTTTGGATAATCTTGACATTAAAATACTGTACAAAAACAAAGTTAAACACAAGTTTGAGGTATATTAGTTATGTGTATGTATGTATATCCATAAATAAATACATGTATAGTGATTTTATGGTTCAAGTAAATGTTAAATAATTTGAAGCAATCCTTTGGGAAGCTTTCTTAGAAAAAAAATTATAAAATTATAATGAAAAGATATAACACGAAAAAGCATGCCATTTGGTTGAAATTTCTAGTGTTTTAAATTGACTCGGTCTATACATATATTAATATTTTTTAGCTAATAGTATTAGAGATATTCAAATTGGAACTATTGTCGATAAACATGTATTATTATAAAAAAGACTAAATAATAAAAATGAAAGTTACAAACTAATTATACATTTACTTCCTTCTATTTATTGCCTCTGACAATGACAAAGGAATGTTATGAGCCTTGCCTACCTTCCTGGCTCAGTGGACAGGCAGTAGCTTGACCATATTGATTTTTAGGGGTAATGTATATATCTTGTGTAGGCTCTAATAATGTGTACAGAGGTAATCAATACTGAGAAAAGAGGAACGCCCACAGCTATATCCATCTCGGCATGTCAAGCACCTCATGAATAAATACCACAATCTCAAACACGTGATACGGTGGGGATTTTGCAGGGCTTCACGCTCAGACTAGAAACAACTTAATGTGTTTCACAACAACTATGACTATAACATTGCATGCAGCTGACATATTACATTGAGACCACTTTTAATACAATACTATCAAATATTTATCAACTATATTTATTTATTTATTATTACTTTCTTTGTAAGTGAAAGAAAAACAAGTTAGAGGTGATATAATATTCATCATATGTATATACCTTTATAAAGGCTACTTTGAAACCATGATGCAATAATTACTTAGCGATAATTATTGTACTACTATAAAGCCATATGGATGACTCAATCACTCAATGACATTAATGTTTACCCACTTCCAGATGAGCTAGAAACTTGAAATTTGGCAAACTTATAGCTTCTAGCCTGTAACTGATGGGAAAATTCAAAAAAGTTAAAGAATTTAATTTTTAGCCCCCGAAAAAAATTCAAAATGGCGGAGCAACTTTAAAGTCGGTGCGGACCTTTCTTTGGAGGTCTCTTGTGGCTAAACGGTAAGACCTATCAAAAAACGGATTGCACCAGCAGAAGGATTTGGCGAGATCCACAAGTTTGGTCCTATTACTTTTTGTCATATCTCCATCGGTTATACCTTAGATTGAGCTAGATTTTTTGATTTTAGGTAAATTTTGCACATTTTCCACACATTTTTTAATTTCAAAACAATGCTGGAAATACGTTAGTTTACATCCACTTGCAAAGAAAACCTACTAATGGTTTGGGGGCAAAGCCCCCCAACAAGCAAAGGTGTGTGTGTGTGTGTGTGTGTGTGTGTATATATATGGCAAGACCATTAGTGTCAGAAGTCTCTTGAAAAACATTAGTTTTTTAAACTGTTTATGCAGTAAAGTTAAAAAAAAGTTTTGTACATACTTTTATGAAAAAATATTTCAATGAGAAGGATGTATTTATCTATAAAAACAAGTTTTCAAACTAATTTTATTAAAGTTATCATTAACCTACACATTCAATGTATCTAGGTATTGATGGATGTATTAAAGTGTATACAGAACATCACAGCTAAATTATAAACTACTAATTTTGTCTCATATTAATAGGGGTTTAAAAATGATAGGCCTAGTACACAGACAAGGTTATACCAGATCCTCAGCCTTAAGGTGCGGCAGAATGGAGCGCGAATAAGTCTACAGTTTTTATAGCATTACATTTTATTGGCCAAAGTAAATCGAATATTTCTCCAGTAGCAACATAGAGTTTAGTTTCCTGCACATGCTAATATCAACAGATCTTGAATATCTGTCAAGGGTGTCTTGGAATTTTGTCAAAACTTTTTCTCTTTATTTAAAAAGTTTTGATCAACTTTAAAGTCGGTGCGGACCTTTCTTTGGAGGTCTCTTGTGGCTAAACGGTAAGACCTATCAAAAAACGGATTGCACCAGCAGAAGGATTTGGCGAGATCCACAAGTTTGGTCCTATTACTTTTTGTCATATCTCCATCGGTTATACCTTAGATTGAGCTAGATTTTTTGATTTTAGGTAAATTTTGCACATTTTCCACACATTTTTTAATTTCAAAACAATGCTGGAAATACGTTAGTTTACATCCACTTGCAAAGAAAACCTACTAATGGTTTGGGGGCAAAGCCCCCCAACAAGCAAAGGTGTGTGTGTGTGTGTGTGTGTGTGTGTATATATATGGCAAGACCATTAGTGTCAGAAGTCTCTTGAAAAACATTAGTTTTTTAAACTGTTTATGCAGTAAAGTTAAAAAAAAGTTTTGTACATACTTTTATGAAAAAATATTTCAATGAGAAGGATGTATTTATCTATAAAAACAAGTTTTCAAACTAATTTTATTAAAGTTATCATTAACCTACACATTCAATGTATCTAGGTATTGATGGATGTATTAAAGTGTATACAGAACATCACAGCTAAATTATAAACTACTAATTTTGTCTCATATTAATAGGGGTTTAAAAATGATAGGCCTAGTACACAGACAAGGTTATACCAGATCCTCAGCCTTAAGGTGCGGCAGAATGGAGCGCGAATAAGTCTACAGTTTTTATAGCATTACATTTTATTGGCCAAAGTAAATCGAATATTTCTCCAGTAGCAACATAGAGTTTAGTTTCCTGCACATGCTAATATCAACAGATCTTGAATATCTGTCAAGGGTGTCTTGGAATTTTGTCAAAACTTTTTCTCTTTATTTAAAAAGTTTTGACAAAATTCTAGGACATACTTGACAAATATTAAAGATTTGTTGATATTAGCACATGCAGGAAACTAAACTCTATGTTGCTACTGGAGAAATATTTATTTTGGCCAAAAAATTTCAATTCTTTAAAAAAATATTCACGCTCCCTTCAGCTGCACCCTTAAGGAAGTTTCGCTGCACTTCTTCAGCAAGGTTGATTTCATCAACACTAGGGTTCGCACTTAAAAATGTGCACTGACTCTTAACATGTTTGTCATAAAGAGAGAATTGTAATTATAACAGGTAGCTTGCGTGAGTTCTTTGTGAGGTGGGATTATGTGAAGAAGGGGTTGGGTTGCTACCTGAACCTAGCTTTGTGGAACCAGGTCTATTTACTCGAGAGGGATATTTATGTCCTCTCTCTAGTGAAACCATGTTTAAAATGAGTTTTTTTTTAAAAATACCCCTTATTGGCTAGAGAGTCCTGTGTTGGAGGACTTAAGCTCTCTCACTGAATGCAGCCATTTTAACCTGGAAGCTGTGGGTCTGGTGTCTGGTCTGTGGTCTGAGGCCTAGTTTCATTTTAATGCTGACTTAAACCTTTAACATGGAAAATTTATCCATTTTTTGTTAATATTTTCTCTTGTGATATTAATGACATTAAATTAACAATTAATGTTAATAAAAGTATATTGTTTTATTTCTACCCTTAACAACTGAATCTAGAGAGTAGAGATGAGAAGAGTAGTATGGATAAGATGTGTCTACAACCGCATAAGGAGAGGATGGGTACAAGTGAAACTTCCTAGCCAAGATTCAAACACATACACAGTGGCTCCATTAAAAATGTAAGCTGTAAAGTAATATATAGTAAATTTCAGGAGGGCATTAATTTTTAGAAAAAAAGCTATATTTTTATTAAAAATAGTACTTTTATTTCTTTTTTTAAATAAAATATGGTGTATTTTTGGTGAGTTAATGATCTCACAAATACTTCTCAGTGAGAAAACAGATCTCAATATTTTTTCATGTTCTTTATTTGATTAAATTTATCGGCTGTTGGGGCCACTTGTAATGAGCTAGGAATCAATCATAAGTCACCTGTTTTAGCACTGTGACGACTTCAACTTTGCCTCAAACAAGATTTGAACCAAAAAGGTGTATGGTAAAAAGCCGGAAGCTTATCAGCATCTCAATAATCCTAACTAGATCTCAGGTTTAACCCTAGAATTCTTAACCTCTTTGTGTGAGACATGAATACTAAACACTCGTAAATTTTACTACTTTACCTTTTAATAGATCTAAAGCATCATTTGAATACATTATTGAGAAAATGACAACTATTCTCAACTAGTTCAAATTTTCTTTGTCGATTGTAATTTTTTTACACAACTTTATCAAATGATACACAGGATGTTGCTCTGTGTTCTCTACAGATGGCACGAGAACAGTGGCTGCAAAATGTCATAATCATGCACCCTTGGTTTTATTGTAGGTTTCAATTATTTCAGGATTTTGTTGTTTTCTGGTTCATTACCATGTTCTAATGTGTAGTAGGAAGCAAGAATACAACTTTGTTTCATTTTATTTTGTAAGATACCATTGTCACTACATTAGTAAAATGTTTCGTTAATGCTAAACATTTGTACCTTTTACGACTGAGATTTTTATAGAGGACCAAAAAAGCACGTGGCAAGAGAAACACTATCTGCTATAATGAAGTTTCAAGGCCAACTGAAGGTACTAGAGAGGAGAGCAGTCTAGCACCCGCGTAAGAGAGGGAACATGACAATCTTGTAAACCTCGGTAGTCAATTTTACGAAGGAATAGCATTCTAGTGTTAATGTTGTAAGCTCTAACATGTTCTACCAAATACTGAATACAGATTGTTTCCAAGGCTCGTGATCTCAATACCACCATTGAGGGTGGCTACCAAACTTATATCATAAAATCCCTCACTTTTCCAGACAGCATTAAAAAAAATCAGGTCTAGTATTTTTAAGGTTTTTCTTGGTGGATGAAAACTTTATCGGGTTTTTACATCAATATCATAATTTTGAAAAATCCTAAGCTACCATAATCAACATTCTTACAAGTCCGTTTTTTCTTAGTATTTAATTAGGTGGGTATTATTTGTGTCCTTGTTTAGATGTATTATAAAACAAACCCTGTACAACAACCTCATGTTATTTAGGCAATGCATTTTGTTAAAATCAAGAAACCAAAATCATTACTTTTGTTTAAATGTTTAGCTGTATAATCAGTCAAGTATATAAATTCCCTGTTTTGCCTGGCTGTAGCCACCATGTTATTAGATAAAAGTGATAAATCTATACAGTAAATAACCCTAACACTTTTTTTGTATCAAGATTTCAAATTTGATCTATAAATGGTGTAAGCTTTGTTTTTATTGATATAGCATTTTTAAGGTAACAATTAAAATAAGAGATTTTCTGGCTCACTGCCCAGTATAAAATGAAGTATTCAAACTATTCGACTATTGGGATTAATGCCATATTTGACTTGAACAAACATAAGGGTTGTGATCGAGTTGAAAAATGTTTGTTTATACCTACAATGACTTCTTCAAAATCCACTTTGGTGGCTGCATGGTTAAAGGCGCTGCTCTCACAGCAGACTAAACTGCCAATGATAGGGATATTGTGATTTGAATATTGGTATGATGTAATGAGGGGAGTTTTTCCTAAATTATTTTCCATTCTTTCTCCCCACAAATGCAGGTACACTTCTTATAAACATAACCTTTCTCATCCATAAAACAATCAGCGTAATTAGTACACAAGCGTAAAATCTGAAAGAATAAGATGCCGCGCTGAAAAAAAAACTTCTTGGGGGGAAAAAAAAAGATGGGGATTTCTTGTCCTTATTGATATTCAAAACAATTTCAGATCAAATGAATGTGAATTCACATCATAGCAAACATGTCTATCATTTAGATAAAATATTCTATTTTCAAATGTAACTAAAAAAATCAAATATAAACAAAATCAAAATTTTAAAAAAATCATAAAAATGCGAGGAAGTTAACTATTATATTTCTATTGTGTTTTCTAATATTCGCATTCATAGTTGAAATGATGATTTGAATTTGAGATTTAGATGAAAAAAAGTTGCCATCTTACCTGACTAGGTCACAAAAATTGTTCTCTGTCGTTGACTAAGTTATTGGTTGTATTAACCTCGGGTATTTTTATCACGGCTGGACCACACTGATTGTCACTTTCATTTCTTTGTTTAGTCAGGGATATTGCACTAAATTGCTCCGGTGATACCGACGCACTTCTCTTTTTCCTCATTGTATCCATTGCCTGCAGTTTTTTCTCATAAAATGTTTTCTTTTTGGATTTTTTACGACTTTTCTTGAGATCAAATTCTATCAAGTTTTTTGGTCGGGTTGCAAATAAATTACGTACATAAGCATAAGCAAGACACGTTACACAAACAAGTATAGGAGTAAGAGAAAGAAATAAGTACTGGACAATTTCGCTGATGTTGTTTGTATGGGTAAACGATGGATCCGGTATGGCCAAAGAAGTGTCATCGTTGAAATTAACTTGACATGGGAACGTTATGCCTACATTAGAGTATCTTTGATAAAAATGTTCACATGATACTTCAGGTTCATACCCACAACCTGGAATATTCACAAAGAAAGGATAACCAATGGTTGCGTTGGAAGTGGTAATGTTGGAAGACCAACTAAAATCATTGGTAGAAACTGCCTCTTCTATTTTGTTAAGAGGTGTGGTGACTTTACCTCCTTGGCTTCTCAATGGTATGCTGGTGCTGTTGTCTTGTTGAGTTGTATTGTCAGTAACTAGCTCATAGATGACATATATCTTTGTGCAGTCAAAGAACTCTGCTGTACAGCTCTGGCGGCAGGATGTCCACGAGCATAGAGATATACCGTGTAAGTGTTTAACTTCAGTTGTGGTACAAGATGCCGGTGTCAACTTTACAGAAAGGGACAGTATTGCTGTATCAGTGAATACAGCAAGTGAGACGACTGCTAGTGTGAAACTGATAATAGCACATATTGAGCATGCCTTAGCCTGAAATTCTCGAAACCAAATTGGTTCCCTGCATCTGCACTTAAACCTCTTCAACTTCTTCATCATGCGCTTGGAAATATAACAGATTAATGCTGTTAATTCTATCGTCACATTAGAGTATTTTAACTATATAAAGAACAACTTCGTTTGTAGAGCAAAAATGTGCTAGATTTAAAATATGAATAAATAACCGATGAAACATTTTAAGTCGACTGTGGATAAAGACTAATAAAGAGTAGAGTTAATAGTCTCTCTAGTACATTGCATGCCTATTTACATGGAAATAAGCTATTCTGGAAATAAATTAATCTTATAAATATGTAATGACACATACTCAACATGCCATGCACTAGATAAGCATGAGATTGCAAACTAAAAGACTGTTTATAAAATAAATATGTAGGAGCCAACTTGCTTGCAGGTATTACCTACTAGCTAGCTCTCCCTCATTTAACACAAACATTATGCAACAATCAATATGGTCAGTACTGGTTTTAAAACACACGTCAACTTGCCACCATAGCAACCCCACCAGGACTGATTCTTATCTGACATGCAAAGTGGATGGATAGTTCTACAGCAAAGTGACCTTGACATCACATGCACTGTGGCATGTCCTCATCAATAATCAGCTAGATTGATCGAATAACAGAAAGACTAGGGAATAAAATTGGCCCAAATTAAATGAGTACACAGGATAGTAGTACAATCATAAATCTGCCTCCCCAAAGGATAATAGAAGGTTTGAATGGAACAACCACCAACATCTCTTTGTGTTGAATGTAAAACCATTGTTAGAAATCTAGTTGGTAAAAAATAAATAGCAATAAAAATATGTATTCTAAATCACTGACGATAGTTCATCACAAGTAAGTAAATTAAAGCAATTTTATGTACAATCTCGTTTTAAAAGGTTGCACTTTTATTTTTTATTCAATAAAAGTAAATATATTATTTAAGTACTATGTAGCTTGAGTAAAAATATCCCATTACTGTATTTAATAAAAAAGCATGTGTGTAATATAATTTTAGGAGACATTGTCACCAGATTACAAAGTGTTGCTCCTGACTTCATGTTCCTCATCAGTTAACACAATAACTATAATTACTTTGTCAAAGACTGCGAACACTTTTATTAATAACTTCAGATGATGGTGTTTCACTCACCCTGTGCAAATTTTAATACTTTAAAATTTAAATTTAGTATCCGGAGCAATATTTTTCACTTTTTAAGGTCTTATGTCCTTTCATCATAGTTTTGATGGGCCATCCTGAATGGCCAAAGTATACTACTAGTTTAATAATTGCAGGCCAGTTTGTAAACAATTGATAACTAAGAACAATGTTATTTGATTTATTAATGTTATTCTTATTGTTTACCAACATGTCTGAAATTATTATTACAGTAAGAAATGTTCTTAAAAAATATAAATATTAATACCAATTTTCTGACAGTGTCAATATAGTTCGGTGATCATTATTTTTTTGTTGGATTAAGTTTTCAAGGTTATTTTATTTCAATGTGGATATGTATACCCCATCTACAATAGGAGCAAGCCCACCAGAGGCTCAAACTGGGCCCGGTACTTGGGACAAAGTGCGGGCTTCCCTCTCTGTCCTACCCAACTTTAATGGCCGGTGTGAAATTAATTGTCTAGGGGGTGAATTAGCAATTCAAAAAAGGGTTTTTGAGGGTCTTTAACCCAAGCCAAATGAAACCCTCTCTCGCCAAATGTTTGAAAATTCAACACCCCCTTGTCTGATTTAAAAATAAAATTATATTAGCTATTTGGAGAGATCCTCTTCCACAAACCTTTTGAAATTTGGATAATTTTAGAAACTATTTTAAGTGATCCTCTACTGCAAAATGTTTGAAAACTAAATTTCTCTAAAAGCTATTTGGAGTGGTCCCCTACAATCATTTAAAAAAAAATTCAAATGTCCATATAATCTATTTAGAATGGTCTTAGCCTGAAATGTTTTGTAAAATTATAGGGCTATTCCCCTCACAAATTTTTTGAAAAGTGGATGCCCCAAGCGGTAATTTGAAATTTGATACAAGGCTAGTTTTCAGCTTAATATTCTAAAATTTCAGAGGTGAGTGAAATAAATAGAGGGGTAGATCTATTCCAGAAGAGAGGAGGAGTTTATTCCAGTCAGGAGGAAAGAGACACAGATTGTTTCCGAGGGATGATATTCCCCCTGTTACACCACCACTGCTCAAATTAGGTTTGTAAAAGTTTTCAAAATTCTGTTAACTTTTACATAAAAAAAAGCAATGTATGGTAATTAATATTAAACTAGATACCAAAATGTTACAGGTAAGACCAAATATTTAAATATTACTTGAACTTGATTCACTACCTGACTATATTTACATGCCAAATTTAATTTCAGTACAAAAATAATAGATTCCGTGAAACTTCTGAACACTTAGAAACGAAAGACCAGAGTAAACTGAATGAGTGATATTACATTTGTGCCAATGCTATTAAGTTCCCCCAAAGAAAATCTCCACTAGTGGGTTGGGCATGCACTATTCCTTAGTATGGACGGACCTGTTTTTGAAATTTATTAATCTGGATCTTGGGCCTGGGCCTGGGTATGAAAGGTGGGTGGAAAGTGACAGCTATCAGAAGGTTCTCTGTTTCAAACATTGTCTGAGGTTCACTATTGTCAACCTATTTGGAAATAATTATTGATAATATAGTATTACTAATAAATTGTGATTATTTCTGAACAGCTTGACATTAGTTACTTTCGGTCAATGTTTGCAATAAAGAACCTTCTGATAGCTGTCACTAACCCCCTCTCCTACCACAAATGGGGTGTATATAAGTATGAACGATATTTTGTATTAATAAAATGGTCAATTAAAAAAATAAAAGTTTTATGCACAATTTTGTTTAGTGATATTAAAAATGCTAGTTGCTCAAATAACAAAATTGCAAAGGAAACTCATTATAAATTACAATAAATTTTATTTTTCAAATTGAGGTTATTAATATAAAACAACATTCATAGTGTATTTTTTCTCCATATTTAAATTAAATATTCATAATATATTTAACTCCATATTGAAATAAATAAACAAACTAGTTTTAGTTTTGTTTAAAGATTTAATATAATAATATATTTACAATACGACACCTTAGCTCAGTCTGTAGCGTGTCTGTCTACTGAGCTAAGAGTCCTGGGTTTGATTCCCTGTATGGCCAAAAAATGTATCATTGGTGAAATGTGGATTTACCCTTTCACAGTGAAGAATTAACAGCCGGGCTAAAGTTAGACTATAAGGCTTTTGAAGCAACTAGAGGCCTATCAAGCCGGTAGCGGAAAATGGCTTGAATAAAAAACTGACCACAGGCTGGAAACAGTAGTGGATGTAAAGAAAAGTATATTTACAGCCAAGATTGATATATTTAGTTTAGACACAAGCTAAAATTTGATATATATCTATATTTAAAGAAGATGCAAAGTATAACTCTATGTTGTCATTGCTATAATAAGTTATTTTTTAAATAAATTTAAGTTGTTTTGCTAACAAAGAAATTGATGAAAATCTGAGGTAATTTACTCATTAGTGCAATTAAGTTTAACTCAAAACATCAACAGGAAAAAACCAAATGCAACATATTATATAAGGTACTTCAAATATTCAGAGAAAAACATATGTTTTTACAGTAAGCAATGTTTAATTAAAGGAAAAAAGTTTCCTTGCTATCAGGTGTGTCTTAATGCATTTTCAGACCATGTGTAAAATTCAACATGACTTTCGTGAATCGATAAAAACATGTCACTATAAAAGTTATAATATAGATATTATACTTAATTGAAAATAATAAAAACTGAATGGGAAATATAAGATAGTTCTAGTAAAAATGTCAAATAGAAGAGCAGATAATTTAAATGTAAAAATTGCATTACAATTCTTGCACTTTCTAATTTCAGTTTGTGCTATATTTCCATGTTACATTTCTGGAAGTATTTTATTACAGATAGATTAAATCGATTCAGTCCATCATTTCACTGCAAGAGATGACAAGATATATTACTTTAAACCTGAACTACAGTAAAATGATATGAACACAGCACTTTTAATGAATAACAAATTAACTAAGTAATTGATGTAGGTTTTTAGTCTGTTTCTTTTGTAATAGGAATAATTTGATGTTGCTAAATAAATAAATAAAATCTTTTTAACTAATTAATGAATATCAACCAAACATGGGATACGCATAGGCACCCACCAGAAAATCTTAAAGTTTGGTTTATGAACTTTTTTTGAGACATCATTTCAGTGTATGAGATGTCTAGATCTAAAAAACTTCAGGAATAATATTTAGCACCGCGTCTTACTACCCGTTTGGGTTATACGCTTAAGTACTAATTACGCTAATGGATTAGGAATTGGGAGGGTTATTTGCGTGGAGGGAGAGTGGAAAACCATTTAGGAAAAACCACCCCCAGTTCACCCAACCGAGATTCGAACCTCGATCTCCCCTTCAGGAATACAAAGAGGCAGTATTCTCCCCATGGCCTTTTGACCGGGCACGCCACCTGGTTGATTTTACTGACCGGCTGGCTAAAATCAATGTTTGTTGCGTAAATCATCAAATATTGCAAAGTATTACACTGCCCCCGCACGGCTGGCAAAATTTTATGGGAAGAACAATGAGAGGCATTAATTATACTTATGAAGGTTAATGAACAACATTTAAAAGAGGTTAGAAAAGTAATTCTTACACACTTACTCTCGTGTGCTGAAGAAGGGGCCCTGATGTCTCTTGAAAATTACTGTGATGTGTTTGGTTTGAAATGTGAGTTTTTTTAAATGCATTTTTCTGACAATTGTGTGAAGCTTGCCTTTCTATTCTCCTTTCAATGTTAATAAATCCATATGTTTCGTGTAATTTTTCCTTTTGTTTACTTATAAAAAGTGAGAATAGGTTAATTTTAATGTCAGTTTTTGAAATATTAAATATACACATTTGTGCCATCTTGACCAATAAATTGATAAAGTATCATCTCTAAGATAGCTTAAGATATTTGGCTCTTTGTTGTGGAACAGTGGATTAACTCCTAGAATGGATGGTGAGATATAGTTGTTCCAAGAAATTTTCTTACTGGCTAAAATCGTAATTTAAATTGTTCCATTTATTATTAATGGTTTTATTTATTTTTATATTTCATTCAAACATTTATTATTTGTTTTCCTTCATAATAACTATACATATTATATTAGGTATTCTTGAACAAATTTCTAATATACCAGCCCTGTGGTATAGTCAGTGCACCTGGCTGCAAACCTAGGAGTCTTGGGTTCGATTCCTGGCTGGTACCATAGGTGATATGGAAGAGGGATTATCCCAACAGTCGCCAGGGTCTGGGTGATTAAGTTATGTTCAAGTGTTTCCACTGGTTCCACACCCTCATACTCACTATCACCATCACCATCACCATCACCATCACCTCATCAGAACATGAAAAGAGTTTTCACCGAAAGGATGTATGACTAGTACATTCAGGAGTTCCCTGGCTAATATTTCCAGAAACTGGGCTATGAGTGATGTAGGCCAGACACACACATATATATAGTATACACTCCCTTTTTTTCCTAATGTATTTCTCCTCAAGTGTGCATTTTTGTTATAGAGGAGATATTTGGTTAAGCTGATTGGTCTTCACCTCATGTGACATGATCTCTGGTGTTTTAGTGTATCAGATATAGTTTGTTTTGCAGTCTTGTCCTTGTTTTCTCTCTTTTGTCCCCGCTTCTTACTACCCATTTGAGTTATATTCTCTCTTACCTCTTCAACTGCCACTAAACTATGTAGTACTCTGTAAGAATTCTAATTTTTTGTTTGTGGTTGTTTGCATCTATTTTATAATGTAGGGTATTTGACATAATTTTTTGGGGGGTCGTTATTTATTATATCATTTAACTATCTTAAAATATCTAACTACAAGATAATTATATACATGGAATTATTTATGTGTGTATAGTGAATTTTTTTTAAAAATATATATTATGTAACGTTTGTGGAAATTATCAATGGTAATGGATAAAAAGTTATTTAAATATGGTTGAAAACTGACACCTCCAAACAGGTCCTGTGATTCCCATGACCAGGTGTCATTTATCAACTATAATTAAACAAATTATGTGTCTGACACCTTTTGTTTGTAATATTGAGATAAGCTTGTAAATTATAGTCTGAATGCATCAATCTTATGTCTTTTTATGTTAATGGTAGGGTATAAAGGGAATATGTTCTACACTAGATGAGTCTGCAACACTTGATAAGGTGGTTTTTTTTTCTTTCATTTATTTGAAGTATTCAATGTGCACTTTTTGAACTGACTGATTATATCAGCACACAAGAATTTCTATGAGTGAGAGCAAATGTTCCTACAAATTTTTCTGGGAAAGGTATTTTCACATACGTTCCAGGGTTCTTTTACAGCCCACAATCAACATGGAACCTGACGACTTTACTTCCTCTCCAAATGGAGCTGTGCTACACATTTTTATTGTTTGAGAAAAATCCACCGACCTTGGTTGGGTTTGAACCCACAAACATCGGGTCCTGAGGTAAGCACTTTACCCCAAGACCATCAAGGTCGACTACTAGATAAGAGAATTTATATATTTGACATTGGCTAATCTGTTCTAATATTTTTGTAAGCAGAGATCAATCTACAATAGTTTGTTATATTTCATTCAGTAAAGTGGTGCTATTCATGTGTTTTTTCCCAAAATCATTCCATTGTATGTGAATAACGCTGGCACCAGCTATAAGCAATTGCAGCAAAGGTGAGTATATTG
This sequence comes from Timema genevievae, assembly GCA_902155825.1. Lineage (NCBI taxonomy): Eukaryota > Metazoa > Arthropoda > Insecta > Phasmatodea > Timematidae > Timema > Timema genevievae. Next base: position 163,561 of record CABFWO010000959.1, on the reverse strand, counting down.
CTCTGAAAACCTGCTAGTTCAAGTCACAAAGCCAGTAAAACATGTTTTTGCAAAAGGTTTTTAAACAAGGACGATTCCAAAGTATTGTTTAAAGAGAAAGAATATACCGAGTTAGAAGTCTAAATATGAATTTTAACTCGGTTCCATGACCTCTTTAATGAACCTTGGTCTCTGACTGACATGTGGCACACACTGACAGTAGAGAGTGGAAGTATAACCACTTGTGTCCTAACAACTTATCGCACATGCAGTAGTAGTGCACTGCCAAAGAGTTACATGTGTGACATGTTGCTTGTTATTCTGTTAAACCATTCACATAGTTGAACTTGGCATGTCTAGATGGCATCACCATTCGGATGCTGGGTGCGTTGAGTTATATTATATACTTTTCAGTTAATTTAGTTGGGTTTTTTTCCCTTGAAATATGTAAGATTTCAATATTTTGGCATCAGATGTTTGAACAAGCCGGTCTGTAATGGTGTCGCAAAAGAGGAAGTTTTTAGATGAGATGAAAATAGCAAAATTATTTGTGTGAAACTACTGATTAAAGTTCAAGAGAAAGTGAGTTTAGTTGTGAGGAAGATAATGGTGCTTTAGAAAAATTAATTTAGTTATTTAAATGATGATATTGATGACATTTTTATTCCAAGTATAGTCAACAAGTGGCGTTGTTACTTCAAACACTCTAGTGCGTAATAATAAGTAAGAGTACAGGGAATGGTTTAGTAAACAGAATGGTCCCCAAGTATCTACATTTACTGAACTTTCAAACATTTCTGCAATCATTTAAAACAGTCTAGGAAAAAAAGTCTACTACTATGATGTGTACTATGTTGGTTCAAGCTTAATATAGAGCTAAACAAATATGTGACACAGGAGTTCTCTAGTGCAAATTATAAGAAAAAAAATTCTATGATCAAATTTCTGAAAATATAACATTTTGGAAAATACTACACTTCAGTGAATTTGATGAATTTAAAAATGTTCTGAAAAATTTTCAGAGCACTTAAATAAAATTATGTAAATAATTTTTTTTTAATTTCACTAATCCAGATGCTTAAACATTTTTTTCAAGAATTTATATTTAAATTCTAGTTGTTATGACTTGATATACTGCTAAGTGAAAATACCGTGCATATGAAAAAAAATGTCAATGTTTTCTAACAACTATATTTCATGAAATATATCCCTTTGAAGTCAGCACTATGAATTGTAGAAAATATCTCAATTTTAAATAGTGCCTAGGTACAGCACCAAGTAAAGCAGGAAACAAGGGGTTAAAGACAATTTCTGAGTGGTGGCAAACTATTTTGGTGAGAAGTGAAACTGAGAAACTAACAATTTTATCTTTTCCAAAGTGTATTATCATTGCATTGTTGTATTTAGATCATAAGGTACTAAAGTAACTTAGTTACTAATTATTTAATGTAATTAAACTGTGTAGTTAAACGTAAGACTTCAAGTATTTTTCCATCAGGTTAGGATCTCTTCGAGGATAAACAATGGAGTGCTTGTTGTCCTTTGCCCCTGGATGTATTTATTTTCAGCATACTTTTTGTGCCCTTTGCTAGTCAGGCTGTCATAAGTGTTTTGGATAACTTGGAGAGAGTATGTTTTCTACTAAACTCTCCCTCATAAACTTCCAATTCTCAAAATGTAGTATCTACACTAACAGGGTAGTTGTTACATTTTAATTTTATTTAAAGGCTTTTTTTTACTTTTTATTATGTATTTGTTTTAACCGTATATCTAAGATTGTAGGCTACTCTTTTAGGGACAGTAACTTGTCACTTTCTAAATAATGCGACTATGTTACTAATTAAAGGTTAAGAAAAGCCAAAGATGTAGATTAGCCTCTTTAATTTTAGGTAACTTTCCTTCTGACTTTCAAAGTACTGAGAAGAGATTAATGGAAATTATGTAATTTTAAGTGATCGGCTATCAGACTCTAGAGATTATGTTATTTTGAAACAACTTGTAAATGTATTCTCACTAAATATGGTTACAAGCTGTGGAAGTGTTTTTGTCATGTAACATGTTCTTTTAAATTGTATGATTGTATTATTTCTGTATTATATGTAAACATTTTCTCATTAAAAATATTTCTTGTTTCCTTTGCTCAGTATAAATGACATTTTTGTCCTCATTCTAAATTAAGATGTTTTATTGTAATACCACAACAACCATTGATTTATTTATTCAATAATTTTATTATTCAAGAGATTCTGACCCCCTCCTTCATCATTTAATTGTTTATATTCAAAAACAAGGGAAGGTAAATTAATGCAAAGAAAATTCATTCTAATATTATTTATGTCTACTATTAATAATAGCAGCCATTTCTTTTAAAATAGATTAGTGAGGTTTTTCTATACTTTTAAAAAAATATTTAAAAAAAGAGCAATTTTAACCAATCTCTAACACACACACTCAAAAAACCTTTGTTTAAGACACCGATAACCCTTTATTATTTTATTACTATAAAGATGGGTGTAAATTTATTTCTACCTTCGGTGGCCACATGGTCTAAGGCACTACCCTCGTAATAGACTAGACTACCAATGACAGGGAGATCGTGGTTTGATCCCAGTTGGGTGTATTGAGGGTGGTTTTCCTAAATGGTTTCCCTCTCTCTGTCTCTCCCCACACAAATGTGGATACACTTTCTCTAAATTAAGCCTTCCTCATCGCTAACCCATTAGTGTAACTAATACATAAGCGTACAACCCGAATGGTTAGTAAAACACGGTGCTAAAAAGAATATATTTATTTTTAATGATTAATAATGCTAAGCATTCAAAAAGTAGCTCAAAAACATGGAGCTTTGCTTGTAAGAACCGTCAGTCTTACTAGTAATATATTACAGCGTTATAAATAATTTATTACTTTGTCCCTGTAACCCCTATTAACCTAGTTAGTCTATGGTCTGATGGATTTTTAATTAGTATAATTAACACACAGGTTTCTATTATTCAAAACAGTTCTCCATAATGGTTGGAATATTTTTTAGAAATATAATTTTTTATTGAAAAGTGGACAACATTTTGACCGACACTTTTATTTTTTTAAATTCAAAATGTAATTCTACTAATGTTTCTCAAAACTGTGAGTGACAGTTTCAATTGTTCCAAAAATCAATTTGTTAGCGTAATTTTGCCAATGCTACCATTTCAAAGGTAATTAAGAAGTTCTGTAGTTTTCATTGATTCAGCTGACTTTGAAATGGCTGTCATGTCAAATATAAAAGTAGTTTTTATAACGCCTTGCAATCCCATTTGTGTTAAAAACTTAATGTTGTGTAAAATGCTATAGTTCAAAAATAAAACCGTGATGGTCTTGGGGTAAAGTGCTCGCCACAAAACTCTATGTTCTTGAGTTCAAACCCAGCCGAGCTTGATTGATTTTTTCTTGAGCAATAAAAATCTACAGCAAAACTTCCTATGAAGGCGAAGTAAAGCCGTCAGTCCTACATCAACTGCGGAATGTGTAAGATCCCTAAAAGGTATGTGAAAATACCTTTTCGGAAAAATTGGCAAGTCCTTTAGTGCTCGCTCATAGAAATTCAATGTGGAAGACAACGGGGAACCACCATACTTTCTGAACTCCCCTAGTACGTGGGATTTCTACCAGATGGTGTAGGCAGCGCTAACCAGCCATAAGGCTGAATGCGTGCCAAGCTCCTGGATGGATATAAATCACAGTTGAGTTTTTGATTTAAGAAGAAATAAAACAATGTTAACACTGCCTATATACACCCCAACCCACATTTACAAACTTTTTTAATGTGGTTCAATACAAAGCGATTTTATATATTATTTAATTATTTGAAGTGATTTTTATATTTGTAAACATAATTCATTTAAATGATAATAGATAAAGCACTATGTGTAAACAATCTATGGAGTCATGTCTGCAAATTATAGCAGGTTTTAATATGTTACAGGAGCTTCCCTAACTTTTCTGGATACAAAAATTTGTGTTTTCATTCTTTTATAATATAATTTAGCCCTACATATTATGTAAAGCTACAGATTTTAATTTACATCCAGTACTGTTTCCAGCCTGTGTCAGTTATCTATTCAAGCCATATATTTTTCCACTGCAAGGCCTGTCGTAAAACTATGGATTAAGAATGAAATATGTTGCATTTTTAATTTAATACTTGACACATCTCTTTAAAAATATTTAGTTTGTATAATTGGTCTTTATAAACAAATGTGATTTCCATAAAGATATATTCTGTCTCTTAATTTGACCTACTAGTCACATTTATGAGGAGGATCTTAACCTAAGACAAAAACTTGTTGAGAATTGTTGCCATTTTGAAATGCACACACATCAGTCTTAACACCTTATGGGGGAAATATTTTGTAAGGAGTCTGCTGTAACTCTCTCAGATTACTTTAGTTATACATTCTTATTTTTATTGTGTGTTAGTTAACTGTTATTATTGTTTGCGCATTGTTCTCGTGTTTAAAAGTAATTGGGTTCAACATTGCAATTAGCGATAGAGAATTTAATAATCAGGTATCTAATTTAATTAAAACTAATATGAACACTAGTTTTTTAATTATTTCTTAGCACCGCGTCTTACTACTCGTTCGGGTTATACGCTTATGTACTAATTACGTTAATGGTTCTAGGAATTAGGAAGGTTATTTCTATAGAACATGCACCTGCATTTGCGTGAAAGGAAAGTGTAAAGCCATTTTGGAAAAATCCCCTATGCTTTACAAAATGTTCAGTATTGTCGATTAAATTAATGTTTATCATGTAAGCTAAATAAAATTATTTTAATTTTATTTCTTATTCTCTTTTCCAGTATCTTCTCATATATTTTTGTACACTGGCACATAAGCTTTATCTCCCGGTCTTCTTTCTTGAAAATAGGTATTATAACTCCTTTGTTCCAGTAGCTTGTTTTCCTTCCATATCACTCTCAGCAGCCTGCAAAGCTATTGTATACCTGCTTCACATGCAGCTCTCATCATTCCCACAGTCAGTTTGTCCACATACAGTGCTTTTACTTGTTTAATCCTCCTTGATGTGGCCTTCACCTCTTTCCATGTTGGACCTTTTCCCTCCTCTCCTGCTATTTCTTTCTGCTCCTTTGTTTCACTCTCATCCCTTTCCTCTTCCAGGTTGAACACCACTTCAAAATCTCTCATCCATGTTCATTTTCTTCCTCTCCTGTCTTCAACGTTGTAGCATATTAATGCACTTTAGCATAATCTCTCCCTACTCTTTTTCCGGGAATAGAAAAGAGGGTTGTGCCATTGTCTGGTGGTGGGATAGTTTACTTATATCAGAATATTGTGACCTAGCATTTGTATTATTAGTAACTGAGAGGTAACATCTAATTTGCTCGATGAGGCCTCACACAGTTTATAATGTTTTTATATGTATTGATTAAATAAATGGTTTATGTTGAAGAGTGTGATTCATTATAATTTATTATAATATCGGTGCCAGTTGTTTGTTTGAAACAGCATGAGTAACACCAAGAGAGAGTCACACGGTAGCACGCTTCCACACCCGAAAGCAACACATGGTAACAAGGTGTTATAGAGTAACAGAGCGTTACATAAGTCAACAACAACAAAAGTGTTACAACATTCTTCCTTATTCATCCATCATTCTAACATCTTGTCTTTTCTCTCCCCTCCCGGCTCTTACCTGGCTATATAACACCTTCTTACTTTAGGTCTAATTTAACTTATTTATGTAATTATTACAGTCTTCGGTCTCTATTTTTCATATATGATTTTAATAAATGAATAAATAACTTTAAATGGACCAGTATTTATTATGTAATGACTTATTATAAGTTTCATTTCAAAATAAATTGTAGTTTTCTAATACGATCTTTGTTTATGAATGATTGAGAAAAACTGTTATCAGACAAATTTCATCGTTTATTAATAGTGCTATATTTGGAATACGGTACAGGAAAGTTGGACATAAACTTATTAAAGGAAGCAAACATGATATGGCTTTTATAATTAAAAGAAAAACACAGTTCATAATTTACATTGCCGCTAGTGGACAAACAGGTAATGGTTGCCGCTTTAAGAAAATCTATCGTTACCACCTGTAAGATATTAGGTGTCTACTGTGTGGCAACACTGGACATTAGTAGTTTATGTATGATGATCTGTGCAATATCATATGATCTGTGTGTATTATGGGTGGACGCTTATATGGAAGTTTACCAAGTTTACTGATAACACCACTTATTTATCTTTAATTATTTAGTTACTAACACAATACAACATGGAGTTAGAAGTTAATATGAATGTGATCGCCCTTCCAACGTCAATAATCTTTCAGGCAAATGACTTAGAAGACCAGTGGAAATGATATAAGCAAAAGTTAATGTTTTATCTACAAGCGGCCAGGTTAATAAAAGTAGAGGATGAAGTAAAAATTGGTATTCTGATGTAGACCGTGGAAGATGGAGGTTTGAATGTTTACAATAACTTCGATTTAGGAAGTGTACCTAAGTTTGAAGATATTTTGAAGTCATTTGACAGCTACTGTAGTCCAAAGAAAAATACGGTATATGAAAGATATGTATTTCATAATATATTGAAGAAGGAAGGCCAATCTGTAAATTCATTTGTTACAGAATTGAAAACGCAAGCTATCAAGTGTGAATTTGGCGATCAACTAGAGACTATGATCAGAGATTGTATTGTGATGGGAATCAAAGATCCTAAGTTGACGGAGCTTATGTTCAGCGATGCAGACTTATCCTTGAAACGAGCAGAGGATTTTTTCCTTGCTGCAGACACATATAGAAGACCAACAGAGGACATTAATTGTTTTTCTACCGGGTCTCAAGACGTGACAATTGATACGTTAACATTCAAATCGACCTGTAGAGAAGACTTCACACAAACATACAAAAAAGGCTTCTTCACCAAGCTACAATAGGAAAACTCAAGTTAACAGCAGAGGCGCTAGTTGTAGTAGGTGTGGGACTCGCCATCAGTATAAAAACTGTCCAGCTTATGGTAAAGAATGTTTTTCTCGCAAAGGTATAGATCACTTTGCAAGTATGTGCCCAATTAAAGTTACAAGTACTGGCGGGAAGATGGTGATGGGCAGACAGCTTGGTATATTAACCACAAATGTAATAGAACATTGTTTATAGCTAAAGTGGATACGGGGGCAAACACAAATGTAATTAGCTTAAGTCTGGTAAAGAAAATTGTCCTTGCTCCTAAATTAGTACATACTCAAACGATTTTATCCCTCTATGGTAATGGAGTTGTATTAAAACCTATAGGTAGAGTTCAACTGGAGATCAAGGTTAACAACCATTGTGTTACAATTAACTTTGAAGTACTCTCTGATAATGTTGAATGTTTAATAGGATTGAGAACAGGCTTGGCCCTGAACTTAATCCAAAAAAAGTTTGCTTTGAAAACTGATAATCTAATTGATAAATTTGGCGATTTATTTAGTGGTCTGGGGAAAGTTCCAGGTAAAACTAAAATTTACATTGATCCGTCGGTGCGCCCAGTAGTGGAAAGACCGCGCAGGTTCTCACTAAAGGTTAAGTTGAAATATAAAAAAAATGCTATTTGATTTGGAGAAAGAGCAAATTATTTCTAGAGTGGACAAACCAACAGATTGGGTGTCAAATTTAATTGCTGTAGGTAAACCAAATGGGGATCTTAGGTTACGTTTGGATCCAAAAAATTGAATGGGGAAATTAAGCGGCCCCGAGATATTATTCCTACTATTGAGGAAATTACAAGTCAACTAGGGAATAATACTGTGTTCACTGTATTAGATATGAAGCAAGGGTTTTAGCATATTGAAATGGATGAAGAATTGTCATATTTAACCACATTTCACTCTCCATATGGTCACTGGAGATGGAAAAGGTTGTGTTTTGGAATATCTTGTGCTCTTGAAATTTTTATGAACCGATACATTGATATTTTTGGAGATATAGAAGGAGTTTTTCCATATTTTGATGACTTGATCATAGCAGCTAAGGATGGAAATGAACATGATGCAGTCTTGCTCAAAGTGTTTAAAGGAGCTAGGAGGTGCAGTGTTAAATTTAATCAGGAAAAGTTGCAATTTAGAATGCCTAGTGTGAAATTTATGGGCTTTATAATTGATTCGGAAAGGGTTCGCCCAGATTCGAATCAAGTAAGAGCCATAAGAGACTTACCAAGACCATCAAATAAGAAGTCTTTAATGCGATTTTTGGGTATGGAAAAGTTTTTATCAAAGTTCATTGCTAGCTTTTCTGCTTGTACTAAAAGTTTGAGGAATTTGACTAGAAATGATGTGGAATTTAACTGGGGGCCAGAACATTATAAAGAATTTGGTAGTTTGAAAAAGTTGCTTACTAATGCACCAGTTTTACACTTCTATGGTAACAATATGTCATTGGAAATACAAACTGACAGCTCACAAGGTGGTATTGGGTCGGTGTTGTTACAGGATGAACATCCTCTAGGATTTGCATCAAGAGCTCTGACAGACACAGAGGAGCGCTACTCACAGATTGAAAAGGAATTACTTGCTATTATTGTTGTTGCCTTAGAAAAGTTTAATAATTTTACATATAGCAATTTGGTGCATGTAAAGCCAATTCATCGTCCATTTGTGAATCTTGTTAAAAAAAGAAAAAGGTATCACCTAGACTTCAAAGACTGATGTTTAAGATTACTTACGTACAATGTAGTTATTTCATATATTCCAGGGAAAGAAATGTATAGCAGATACACTCTCAAGAGCCTACCTGACCGATGAGGTCGCTGATTTGTCATATTTAACATATGCTATACTATCTGCACACCTATAAAAATAAGTAAGGCTTTTTCCTAAATTAATTAATAATTGGAATGGATAAGAAATTAGTATTTTTGAAGTTACATTAAAACTTTTAAAGAAAAAAAACACACATCAATTTTGTTCAGCTTTTACTGATTTCAGATTTTTTTCATTTATTAGGAAGGATATGATAAAAGGAAAAATTTGAATTTTTTTATTCTAACTAGTTGAAAAGCTTTAAGCACAAGGGAAAGTATCAAATTTAGTTATGAAAGAAAGTGAGATTAATAAATAAACCACTACTTCTGGATCATTAACTGAAAATTGATATCAGTCCTGAGGTCAATTTTATCCCGAACAGAAGATTCAAATGAAAATTAATTTTTAGGGTTTTGTAAACCTTGAGTCTTGAATTTTTTTTTATATAAATTTCAGGGATGTGCAAGACACAAAAATATCTAAAAAAAATTCAAAGAAAAAATCTCGGTCTCGCCTCCAAAGTTAAAAATGAATCTTGAAAATTAGAGAAATTTGAATAAAATGAAATAGCAAATAATGGCCCTAGGAAATTTTAAAACCAGACAGGGAATCTATAATTCTAATAATACTGTAATGACCCAAAAATAGATTGCATTTTTTTCCTAAAATACAGCAATACAAATTAAGAAACCATCTTCATTTTTAGTAACGTAAAAGAGATCAGTTAGCTTATAAACATGGATAAAAAATACTCCTACCCTGACATAGTTCAGAACAAAGACTTCCAAAGTAGGAACCCTTAAAGCTCAACCCTCCCCCCCTCCCTTTCTAGTTTAAACCCTTGCTATATTAATATTCCTTATTTCTTTACGATTGATGTTAGTTTACCTAAATACCTAATAGAATACCTTGATGAAACTTGAAAGAGGGGTAGAAGTTACGATTGGGGGCATTGCTACTCCAAGAGTAATGTATTAAAGTAATACAACACAAGTTTAGTAGTAATAGATACACTTTATTTATGTTCTTTTAATAACAAGTATATTCCTAGTAATATTACCAATAAAGAAAACGTATAGCATATTTGATTACTTAGCTAGTGAAAAATCTCATACTATTCATTCACAATCAAATTGTTGTCAAATTAACTTTTTCATCAAAAGATGTAGCTTGTAAATGTAAATACTATGATTGACTTGAATTTTTAAATAGTTAATCTTATAAATTATGTTTGTTCACAGGAGATTTTGTGATATTGTAAATCTGCTCCTCTTGCCGACCCTCTAGATTTGGTGTAGTTTATACCAGCAATCATTGATAAAAAAAAATCTTCCAGGATAGGACTCTCAAACATACTGCTTGGTTAGGTAATAACAACTTCTTAAGAAGCCAGCTTGTAGTGGAAAAATATATGACTTGAATAAAAAAACTGACCTAGGTCACATACTGGAAACAGTAATGGATGTAATGTATTCTTCTTAACAATAAACTCCATAGTGCGAGTCTGCAAGCGAGCTATACCGACATAGCGGCCATCCCTAATGCCAATTATAGTGCCAACATTTGTGAATATAGACTGTCAAGTGGTCACAACAAAAAAACCTCAGGCCGTTATCTCAGTTTTCTAAACCGAAGCTGTTACTTCTTTATTCAAGTAGCTCCTCATTTATTCTCATGAGGATGAGTTTGACCCCGTTCTAGAACCACTGCTTCACAAATAAATTTTGGAAGCAACGGAGATTGAACCTGGGACCTATGGATCTGTAGCCAGAGACTCTGACCAGTAGACCACAACCACAGACCATGAATTATACTTACTAATAGAATAGTACAGTAAAACTTTAAACAATTGGTTAGAATAGATTAATATGCATTCTATGCAATGTAAACTCACCCCTTATCATACAAGCTACAGTACGGTATAAGAAGCTCTCGAAGAAATAGCCAAACATCGTGATAGGTCCAGTCCAACAAAGGACTCACTCGCATCAGTTGAGGCCAACCTGCATCTGTCATCTGAATAAACAAATAACAAAATATTCATGATTAGAGAAATTAATGTATAATGGTTCTATAAGAGAGTGCCATGATGTCCCTCTAATGGTGATGCGAAAATATGAGGACAAGTACTAAACCAAAAAAATATTGTTTTAGCCAGGGAGTCAAACTGAATTATTCATTAGTTCTGGTTCTCCAAACAAACATTTTAAAGATTCTGATAAGAAAAAATAAGGTTTCCTAACATTATAAAGTTTTAAATAGGGGAAAATTAATTAAAATTAATTTTTGTGCATTATGTCATACTGCCCTTCCGGACCCTCACTATATTTACATTAATGGGATAGGGATGAATAAGGTAGAATTAAGATAAAAGTACCCATATTTGTGTGGAGGAAGAGTGAGAAAACATCTAGGAAAAACCACCCTCAGAACACCCGACCAAGATTTCAATCTCGATATCCTCGTCATCGGCAATCCAGTCTGTTATGAGAGTATCACCTTGGACGACAAACAATTGCTGAAGAAGGTATGCAGTACTATCATTATTTTCTATATACATTAATTTAATTTTCAAATTATTGTTTAAAAGACTCTTTTTTGCATATTTCCAAATGAAAAAAATGCAAATTTAATTCACTATCTAATGCTGGTTTATGAAGCAAAACCAATCAATTACTAGGACAGGAACAAAGGAAATAGTGTCTATAAATTGAGTTGATTTTCTAAAAATGTTATTTTAGGCTTTACTAATAGGAATAAGATTATTGCTATGGCAGTATTCTCGATTTTAATTCAAGCATATTTAATTTAAAATGTTGATTCTTTTTTGGTCCTTAATTTCTAAACATGTCGAAATACGTGCAAATGAGTTTGCAGAGTTACATTATGATGGGTTAGGGTCCAGAGTCCTCCTGTAAAGCAGAACATAGGGGCTTTTCTAACTTTTAAATGCATCTAAAATTCTAATAACATGTTTACACTATCATAATAAAGTGTGCAATAGAGCTACGCCTAAAAAAATAATACAAAAGTAGTTGAATGAAAACCATTGAAAACAATTAAATGAAAACTATCAAATAATCATCAGATTGCTTTCATCATTCGATAAACAATAATTAAAATCATTCAATATACAATAATTAAAATCATTTGATAGGGCCCATCACTACTGTAAGGAGAATGAATTGCTGACACAAAATGGCGGACAAAGGTATTCACTGCGCGTGTCATGCTGAAAAATGCCAGAAGAGTGAGATGAGAGCATGAGAGAGTGGGATCATAGTGAACATGAATATAATTGAAAAGCACTGTATACGCGGAACGCCGTAAAGCGGGGCCCTACTGTATATAATTTACCTATAAGAGCACTTCTAATGTGAGCCTTAATGTGTCAGTGTCATTGTCTTTGTCTTATTAAAAGAAATTCCACATCCCATCTTGAACCCCCCTACCCCCCCAACCTATCAAATTATTTAAACAATTAATTATTAATAAAATAAAAATGACCTTTGCACTGCACATAAAACAAACACATTTTCTGGACTACTTTATATTTTAAGTGCAAGAGTAAAAGGATCTAACAATTTGAAAGCCTCCACTGCCCCTTTACTGTAAATTGACACCAGTCAATAATCATATTAAGTTAAACTTGTATTAATAACATAATTCCTTGGTATTTATATTTGATTGCTTGTCCAAATGGAGAAGTTATTATTTCTCAATACCCTCCCCTACCACCTCCCCACTCTCTTAGTCATCCTGGTTATCACTTAGAGCTAATATATTTCCCTAAGATTTTAAAATAAATAATAAAATATGAAAACACAGGCATGTTGTTTTGCATACAAAGCAGTTGTGTGATTTTTTTTTAAATGGGTAGCCTACTACTGTATTATTAATTTAAAATAAATATGTAACTGGTAGATGAGAATTTAGGTAACAAAGGCCTAGATTAGATAAATACTATTGAATATATGTTTAAGAAAATACACATATAAATTAAACTTTAAACTTTCTCTTTTAAGTACCTGAGCTTTTACTAACATGATTATATAAAACATATCCTTTAGAAAAATTTTGTTGACAATTGTCTAGTGTTTGTAATTAATAAAAAAAAAGTATTTGTAATATACTGTAGTATAATAGATATAATAGATACACTTTATTTTCCCTGTAGAGTACCCAAGTCGACTAGGCTGCTAGCCAAACAGCTATATAAAATGTAAGTTAGGTCCTATTAACATACAATTTTTCTTTAGCAAAAAATTGCTACCATTTAAATAAACTAGTTTATTGTTGCATCAATGTTTTCCTTTTATATGTCTTTTATTTCTTCTTTACTTAATATATTTATATTAAAAAAATTTCTCTTGAACTCAAATAATTACTATATTTTGTTAGATTGATTCAGTAAGTTTCATAAATGGTAAATTAAACTAAACCCTATACCCAAAACCCCACCAATAAACTCCAGTATAGTCAAATTGTTTTGGGCAATCAAAACTTGCTTATAAACACTTAAAAGACACCAACCTGAAAATGTTCCAAACATTCTGAGTACGGGTCTGTGCGTCTAGTGCCCATCAACACAGCCTTCAAATGAGGTTTCTCCCTTAGTAGTTTCTGGAGGGCCCCCTTTATGGGACCAGGAATGGTCACCAAATTCAACTCATACCTGTTAATCCAAACATTAATATTTTGAAAAAAAATTTAACAAGATCTATGTGAGTTCAGGAATAAACATTCTGTTATGACTCATTATCTAATTGGATATATGTGTACTATTACTACTAAGGATAGTGACACAGTTATTTCTAGGTTTAAATCTATTTTTTTCCAGATTAGGTGTCCCGGATTTTTTATTGAGTGATAATGTCCCATTTAACAGTCATGGATTTATTCAACTTTCCAAGGAGTGGAAAGTTCAATCAATTAAATGTAGCCCTAGATATAACCAATCCAACAATTTGTCTGAAAAAGGTGTCAATGTGAAAAATATATATTACAAAGAGCAGTCTTGGGGGATAGTGATGTTTACTATTCTCTCCTAGAATATAGAAACACTCCGCTCAAACATCTCGGCTGCTCTCTGGCCCAGTTATTAATGTTTAGATCTTTGTGATTCAAATTACCATGTACGTTGTCACACATCGACAAGTAGTTGACTATCCTACAATCATCAGGAAACATGGAGAGCATAGAGGTAGGCAAGCTAGCTATTACAACAGAGGTACTAAGGAGCTGGCTCCTTTCAAGTCTGGGGATCTCGTTTACTTTAAGGATAATTAAGTGATTCTATGGACCATTGTTACAAGGAAGTAATTGTAAAGAACCTTCCCTATAGGTCTTATTTAATATGTAGTCAGTCTGGCAATATAAGTTTTAAACATAATAGAAAGTTCCTTCATCTCTGTTCCCCGGGAGGGTTGCCAGCTGAACCTAGTCAGCTTGGAGGAGGGAATAATGGCACAAAGTACAGGCCTAGTGATAATTCTGTCAGTAAGAATGGTTGTACATATCCAGGTACAGGAGAGCCACCTACATCGTGTGTAGCGGGGGAGTGTAATGAGGATGTTAGGTCTGTGTTACAACCTGGAGAACCTTCCTCTACAACAACTACTACAATGGTAACTAGAAGTGGCCCGGAGGTTAGACCACCAAAATATCTTGAGGGTTTTGTGGGTCTCTGAAGAGAGATGTCTATTGTAGGTTTACTCAGATTTCAATGTTTAGAATCTCTGAAAGGAGGTGTGAAATATGTTTATACAAGTGTTCTTGTGTGTAGTATGTCTAAGTTTGGGCAAGAAGATGTAGAATAATTATGTATGATTGTGTTGGCAATATGTCATCATGTGACTATGATGGTTACATGAAACATCACTGATATGTCAATATAGATTGTATCTGCTCAGAACCATGTGCATTAATTGATAATTGCTTATAGCTGGCAGTATACCTGGTGTAAGACCAACCCTCAATAAAATGGGAAAGTTCATCAACCTAGTGATATAATTGAGGGGGCTTGGGTAAAAACATGATAACCCTCGTTTGATGACAAGATATTTTAGCAGTGATTTCTGGTTGCATACTACTTGAGCTACAAGTTGTTTTTATAGTCAGTCAAGAGCTTGAGGATAACTAATATCCATGAATAATTTACTTATTTTTTATAGCTAGATTTCAGGATTTAGAGATGTTTAAATAGTGAAAATATCCCATCTAAATCAATGAGGGTTAGCTATCATGTTTTTTTCCTGGCCCCCTCAATTGTTCTAATATTAAGACCTAATAGTTTAAGGCTCAACTCTCACAGTATACTAGACTGCCAATGACGGGAATATCGAGGTTCGAATCTCAGTCAGGTGTAATGAGGGTGGTTTATCCAAAATGGTTTACTGCTTTCCCTCCACACAAATCTTGATACATTTCCTCTAAATATAACCTTCCTAATGCCTAAAGCCATTAGCATAATTGGTCCATAAGTGTATAACTCAAATGGGTAGTCAAACCCTGTGCTAAAACCTCTTGGGATACAACATAGTAATGAAAATAAATAACAAGAATTAATAAAAGTGCTTTTAGAGCTATTGCAAATATACCTTTTAACAGTCTCCTGGATGAATGTTTCTACTTCAGGAAAAGGCTCTTCATACTGAATATAAACAGTATTAATAGGTTTTTGTTGACCTGGATATTTTCTAAGAAATACAGCACATACTAAATGCAGTAACACAGTGCAGTCTTTACCCCCATTGAAGCTCAGAAATACATCTGAAGAATCATACTTGTCACAACAATCTTCTAAAACCTAGAACATGTGATGTATAATATTTATTACATTATACTGCATTATAGCTTATAAGAATTTAAATAGACACACGACAGTTAAGTAAAATTTTAGCACAAATATAAAAGAGCAACTAATAATAATGTTGTACCATAAGTTTCAAAGAGAAAATGTTCATAAAATACAAATAATCATAAATTATATAAATCATGTCATCATATCCAAACAGGACTAAGATAACTTTTCCACTCAATATTAAGTGGCTGCCCATAATATGTAGTTGAACACACTAAAATGGAATCTTCTTGTGCCTTCTTTGGCGCAAGATATACAGCTAAGCCTTCTCAATTCTACTTTCTTTGTTCCTTCTTCAGTTCAAGATACTTGGTTGAATACACTCAACTTTGCTTTCCTGTACAGAAGAAGAGACCTGGCTGGCATTTTTCGAAAATGTCTTTAATGTGTTTTTTTTAGTGTTTATGTTAAGTAAGTTTGTGGAGCTCAAATTCTTCTTTTATACCTTTTCATTAAATTCTTCCTTCATTTTTAAATGTGAAACCAAAATATCAATTAAATGTATATGAAGGCACGGTGGACAAAATAAGAGACATCATCATCATCAACTGTTTCCAATCTGTGGCCGGGTCAGTTTAGTAAAATGATTCCATCTTCCACTATGCTTTCACCACTCTTTCACAATTCTTCCTCCTTTAATTTCTTCCATTCTTCTCCTCTTACTTGAACACTTTCTGTTATCTGCTCCTCCGATCTTTTTCTTGGCCTCCCTTGCAGTCTTTTACCCACACACTTCAATGATATTTCAAAATTTCATACACTTTTTAGAGGCTAATGGTTTCGTTGTTATTAAATTTTATGTGTATTTTATAACTTTTTTAACTTTATAAACATTTTAATCAAGTTTGACCATTTACTATTATAATATTGACAAAAACTTTGTGTTTGTGATTTCAGCTGTGAATCTTTCTTGGATTTAATATATGCCGACATACGTACATTCAATTTTAATTATTGTCAAATATCATTATCATACATTGTTTGATCCCCAAAAAAGTATACTGTGATAACCCTTTAAAAAATGTCTACCATGCTAAAATCTAATAGCCTCTAGATAGCACATGTTTTTAAAGTAAATGAATGAACACCAAATCTACTTTGTATTCTATTTATTCTTAAGATTTTCACAAGTGTTTAAATTTGTTCCTACCCCAACATTTCATTTCGGAACAAGTTAATATTTTATTTTGTAAATCTCATAACACTCACAATACAAAGAGTCTCAGTAAAATTGGTCACTTAGCACTTAGTGCAAAAGTGACATAATGCAAGTGTTTCAACAGTAGGACATTCTGTGTATGGATGTGGCCCATTCCTGTTATTCTATGTAGCTCAATACAGCTCACAGCATGGCCACCCCTCCCCTGTGACTCATCTTTGTCCCTTGTATCTGTGTTGATTCCATCACTTCAAATTGTTAGTCACTTGCCACCTATTCAATTATGTCTGTTATGTCAGAATTTCCACACCCTGGAGTTTACCTCATCATTACCCTCAAGTGATGTCAGAGGTAGAACCATCTTTATAGATTTTGATAGTGTTTAATGTTGCATCACGTCCCATGTCTCAGCTACCCAGCAAAACATAATTATCTTCACTGTGATTTTTTCCAAGAAGACCACAATTCTTTCTTCTCGTTGAGTTGCTTGTAAGAGAAACCACAGCAGTTGTTGTTGGTATCGTTATTGATTTGCTCCAAAACACTATGATCCATTGGTTGCAGGTTTTCTTATAAGCACATCTTACTAACCATACGAGTTACACACATATGTATTAACTATGCTAATGTGTTAGAGATGAGGGGGTTGAATTTAGAGAAAGTGTACTCAAATTTGCATGATAGGGTTGGGGGAGAGTTGAAAACCGTATAGAAAAAAAACCTTCCTGACCTAGATTTAAACCTCAATCTTGTTGTCGTTGGAACTCTAGTCTATTTGCGAGAGTGATATCTTAGACCATTATGCCAACAAAGTGTGTCAAGTTGTAGGTCTTCTTTGTTTGCGTGTTAGGGTGTGTTATCTAGAAGTGAAACAACATAACAAAGCAAATTGTTTCCTTTTAAAAACTTTCTGTCTGAGACAAGATTCTTCCTAAAACCATTCCTTGAAGATTTCCCTGTCTGCTCAATTCAGCCTTGTTTCATCACAACTGTATGGCTAATCAGGTTTAACAACCTTTTCCATTAGTTCTTTCAAGTTCCCTCCAAAAAAATGGCGCCTCGGAATCCACAGATATATTTTCACCACAGACAGTCAACTGTCTTCTACCATCTCTCCAATCAGCCAAATCTCACTGTAAAATCGTCTTCTTATTGTAGCTCATTTATATATTTTAAAAAAAACATTTTCTTGGAGCATTGAACCAAGGATAGGATTCCCATTATGTCTTTGTTGGTTAAACCAAAGTTTATCACAAACCACGTCTTACTACCCATTTGGGTTATACACTTAAGTACTAATTAGGCTAATGGATTAGGAATTGGGAAGGTTGGATTTAGAGGAAGTGAACCTACATTTGCGTGGAGGGAGAGTGGAAAACCATTTAGAAAAAACCGCCAATTCACCTGACCAAGATTCGAACCACGATCTCCCCGTCCTTGGCAGTCTAGCTCAGCACGACAAGCGTGTTAGCTAACTACGCCATTGAGGCAGGTAAAACCAAAGTAAAAAGCTCTCACTATTGTTTTAATTTTATACTCTTTCTATACAGGGTATCCAGCCAAACTATATTTTTAATTCCCTGACTTTTTAAGGTTTTTTCAAAGCAGTTATACTATTTTCCAGACCACTATATATCAATAATAATTATATTTATAGCATCATTTTTTTAAGATAGCAGATTATTATTTTTTTCCTAGATATACACACATTCTGTCTAAGGCAATAGGCTATTGGGTAGTTAAAAATAGATTTCAGTAAGATCTTATTGAGCCATTATAGGATTGCCTAACACCAGAAAGGTGTAAAATAGTTGTGAGACAGAGTAATTCTTAGTTCCTTTTACCTATTTTATAATCAGGTTCTCACTCCTGTGTATAACCATTACACAACTTTGGCTAAATACATGAAGTAGAGGGGTGGAAAGATGACAAGAAAAACACATTTTGACACCTTGAAAATTAATATTAGTCTGCTCAAGAGGCACAATGATGTTAATAGACATTACAAATGTGTATTAAATGAAAGCAAAAATGCTATTTTTACTATCATAAATCAAAAGTTGTGTTAAAAAAAAAGTCAGAAATTTGATAAAATTTCCCTTACTTTTCCCCGACCAAGCAAATTCCTTGTTTTCCAGGTCACTATACACCCTGATAGATATTTGATGCTGTGGTGGATGTTCCAGGCATTTCTGGGAGCAAAATTGTTTAAATTGTTGCCGGTTTCACCACTATCATCTATATATCGTTACTTCCACTACCCCATTTGGCAGCAAGTTTTTTATTGTCTCACCTTTACATGCCCTCTTTATAGCCTCTAATTTAGTTGGCATATGAACATATGTCTGCTTGTTTTGCTGACAGAATATGGTTGAATGTCTACCACAATATACACAATATAAAATCCAGCAGTATATGAAAAATAAGACTGTACAATATTGCACTGAACGTCCAACGAGCATAAACAATCAATTACTTTGAAAGAACCAAAAACTGGCCTCATCTGTAACCACAACTAAGGCTGAATGTGGCTAAATCTATCCACATTAATGTGCCGGTTGGCATAAAGGGGTTGTGAATGTGGGTCTGGGGATTTCCAGTTAACTCTGCTCGAGGTAACAAGCTCGATTCTAGGAAAAGCTCTGTGAACTATATCAAAGTCTATACACTACAACAATATAACAATGCATGATTATTTATAAATGGCTCAAATTAAACAGAACTTCAAACTATTGATACTCTACTGTGCCATCTAAAATCTTTGATTCTTCATGAACATATATTTAATAATATAAGACACACACACTATCCTGTAAAATAATATCAAAAGCAAACAAGAAAGTTAAACTTCCTAAGAAAATATTTAATTATGATTATATTTTGTTTAGACATCATAGTTCAGTCAGAAGCATGTCTGTCTACTGAGCTAAGTGTCCCGGGTTTGAGTCTTGACATGGCCAAAAAATGTTTAATTTGTGAAGTGTGGGTTTACCCTTTTATAGTCACCCGTATACATAAAAGGACAACACTTGTCGTGTTTACTAACCCTCTTTGGTATTAGCACGGTGATTGATTCTCATGTAGGAAAATGAAGAAGGCCCTACAGGTACCGATAATGTATGAAAAAAAAGTTATAACTTCTTTTAAAGGTTGATTAAAATAATAGTTACAACTCATCCTTAACCTGATCTTCATGTGGTTGTCATGTTCAGGGATACGATGGTTAAATCGTCATTATTAAATCAAAAAATGTATTAAAACAAAACAAATGTATTAAATGGTAAAAATTTCATTTGAACACAAAATGGTCAGGATGAATTTTATTGTTGTTGATTCGACATGAAATGACCCTCGAGTTGATCATTGTTTGTTGAACAACAAAGTTTCATGTAGTATATAGCTTGTAGTTATCATGTTTTGAAAATATTAGTTTGATGCTTATTCATGATGTAGGGTTAGAATATTCTTACAAGTTTAACAATAAGCTATACAGTACACAAGTCTGATTAAGGAATGAAGAAACTTTTTCGACAGTTACAAAAATTACCAAAACAATTTTTATATTTTCATATGTCAAATAATGTTATTAAGGCTGTTACTTTTTATAGATAGGTCTATATACCCGAATTAGTATAATAAAATGTTATCAATCTTGAAAACAAAACAAAATTATTTTGTACCTATTTTCTAAAAGTTTCTTCCACCAAAATTGTATGTCTTTTATAAAAACGTGTAATGTCAGAAAGCATTATTATTTATACATAAAAAAAAACACTAATAAAACACCATTTAAATCACAAACCACACATTTTGATACAAAACTTATCAATAGCTTAATTGGTTTTTTTCCCCCTGAGATTATTCAACTCACGTGTATAATAAATAGGTGACAAAATTTACCCTAAATGTCTTTTTTTATTTCTATATTTTTAAATGTAAGTTTTTGATGTCTTAGGGACTTAAGTTTATTTTTGGTGATTGCGAAGATAATGTGATAATTTTATAGTGCCTGGAAAGTCTTGTTTTATTAGTGCCTAATTTACAATTGTCTTAAAAATGCCTTTTATCTCTCATTTTTTTCCTTGTAAATTCTGGGAAGCTATCTTGGAAATCCCTTGCACACCAATAAGGTGTAAGTCCAACAAGTATGTGTTCACATTTTCCTTTTGTCTCGGTCTCTCGTACTATCAAGTGTACCTGTCAATAGGATGACAGCAAAATATCGATTGAATGTGGATATTAATAGTAGTTAGGCACAACCCCTGGGTCCCGCGATGTGATAGGTTCACATATCAAACACCGGCAACAAAGATTTTCTTTTGGCTCACAGTAAAGTGTCAGTTCTGTCAGCCATTCCAACTTTTGTAACAAGCTGTTTCTTTGTTACTTGTGCATATCCTTTCCTATTATTTCTTTGCATTGTAATTATCAGAGCATAATTTTAGTTTATTCAAATACATTTAAAATGCCTAAAGATGAATGGGTTTTTTATCACCGCGTCTTACTACTGTATCTGTTCATGTTATACACATTTATGATAAAAGCTCTAATGGTTAGGGATTAGAAACGAAGTATTTTAGAGGTAATATGCCCATATTCATGTGGAAGGAGAGAGGAAAAACATTTAGAAAAAGAAGCCATCTTCAGTCGAGCCGACCGGGTTCAAACCCCCTTCTCCTCGTCATCAGTAGGCCACTCTAGCTCGAGAGCAACTCCTTAGACCATTTAGCCTCTAAAGTGGGTCATAAATTGTGTAAACGTGTATTATTTAGGCAGTAGATTGTTGGCGACAGGAAGCTTACAACAGATTGCAAAATTATTTCAGTCAAGCACATTCTAAAGAGTTAAGTTACAGTTTCAATAAAGGAAATAAAAGTGTATTTAGACCAGTTCAAGAAAAAGCTCTTCTAAAATTCAGAGTTTTTACTAGCCATTGTTTATGTTGTTAAAAAGTAAATCACAATTCAAGTGGCTATCCTTAAAACTAAGTTTCAGTTCTTAATGATGAAATTCAACGATAAACAAAGTGTCTAACACTCGAACTAATTTTTTTAGATTCTTTTCTTGCAATCCTAATTCTATTGTTGGGTAGTCCTAATCCTTTGTTAATTTGTAGAGTGCACATGGATTCATGTCCTACATTAAACATGGTTGACACTAGGATGGTGAGGCTAAGCTAGGATGGGTTAGATTACAATTATTAACATGACAGTGTATAACCCAAACGGCTAGTAAGACAGAGTGCTAAAAAAACATAACGATGAGATTTGATTTTGTAGAAACGTCTGTTAATGTATTATTGTAAATTAAGTCATCAATAATGTTAATAAACATGGTGGAAGGCTATTTTGTCACTTAGGAGTGTAATGAAATGTCATTATGGTTTATATTTAATAGCTACAATAGCTCCATAATTTGTCATAAATTTGATATGACCTGTATCAACATGTGTTCTTTGTGGGTATAATTGGTGTTTCATAATGTTTTTATTGTTGTATAGTTATCATTTTCCAACTGTATAGGTTGTGTACAAGACCCACGTATTGCTTTATTATGAAACACAAAACACACCTTTATAGCCTCTGAGATTCTTAGTGAAAACATATTGTTGGAAGAGCTCTTGCAAAGCTTATACACAGACTCCAAAGCATTACTTTTAGGATCGACGTCCCATTTCACAATTATTTCTGAAGG
Source organism: Timema genevievae (assembly GCA_902155825.1). NCBI lineage: Eukaryota > Metazoa > Arthropoda > Insecta > Phasmatodea > Timematidae > Timema > Timema genevievae. The sequence goes on along the minus strand of CABFWO010000959.1, from coordinate 141,068 downwards.
AAGTTCTTCCTTGAGAAAGGTCAATGCATCAACAGCAGCTATTTGAGATGTGGATTCTATTGTGATTTTTGTGCAGTAAACCTTATTATCAAGAACTGGATACGAGCCAAATACTACAGAGTCCTTAAATTTATCAACAGCCCGGTTTAAAGTAGGGATGATAACAACTTCATCTTCAATGAGGTAAAGCTCATGTGTATAGAAGAAAATGTCATAAGCGTTTAAACCCAAAGTTGATGGTTTCAAAGAGGAGACTGCATATTCAAAAAGAGATGGATTTCCAGGTAAAATATAGACATTTGAAACATGAATAATTGGTATTTCGGACATGTTTGATGTTAGAAATCTTTTGTTTGGCTGCAAATAGATAATTTGACTAGATTGAGGAACATTAGCCATTGTGAGAGCAGGTTTCAAATTAATATCATGTCTTGAAACTATATTACGTAGTAGCTTTGCTAGATATTCATTAAATACTAATGGCTCTTCAAATGCCTTTGCTACTCCAGCATAAGTTACACCATCATGTGTTGGACCTGTCCCCCCACTTGTAAAAACTATACTATATGTACTACTGAATTGCTTCACAGCTTCTGCAATGTCACTACAATCGTCATGAATAACTACAATCTTACAAACTTTGATACCGTCTTTGTGTAAGTGTTTGCAGATAAATTTTGAATTTGTATCCTGCACTTGACCCTTAAGAATATCATCTCCAATTATTATAATACCTGCTGTTAACATAGGCATTATTAAACTGATATAGTTTACAAAAGTTGTACCCTTAAATTTAAATCTGTATAGGAAAAGATTCCGAGCACAATTTAATTGACACTTAATTCTAAAAGTGTAAATGGTCTTCTAACTTATGACAAATATAAACAAAATTCAAGAAGCGATGAAAAAGAAAATATATTGATGATGTATTTCACAAATGAAAAATACCTACGTTATCTTGGTTGGATTTTTTAACAAACCAATCTATATTAAAAGGGAACCATTAAACAACTACTAATAAAAAAATTATTGACTATAATATATAACTAAACATGATATTCTTTTGAATAATTACGAATTAAGCCATTAGATAAAATAGGAAAAAATGACCTAATCCACAAAATTAAAAATACTGGTTTGAAAGCTATCTAATATTCCGCTGTAATTTTTAGACTTGAGCCACATTTGACAGTGATCTCTATAGACACCATGTTTAGACTATAGGGGCGCTAGTAAAACGCATGAGGTGCCCATGTGGCGAAATTTTGAAACTTAAAATTGAAAATGTTCGATGTCGTTGATATAGTTAACATGCATTATCACAACAATAATGGAAAAAAATAATTATTAAATATGGTTTCCAAAAGGTTGATCCTGGCTATAGTTCCAGATAATCTTTTAGACAGGATTTAGCTTTACTTAAAGCGAGAAGCATTATTGATTTAACCAAACATCAAGAAGAAAATTCAACTTTTATAACATGATAATTGATACGCTACCATCCATCTAGCCTTAAATTCCCCAATAAGTTAAGTTTAAATAAATTGAACAAATTAAAACTTTTTTAAATATTATAATTATTTTAGTAGCCTAGGTATTATTTGATTCTATGTATCCTTAAGCGTGTAATAATCAGTGGCGTATTCTGAAAAATTTAACAGGTATGCTATTCTCTAGTTTTCGCAATAAAAAGTTTGGTGATCCTTCCTCACGAAAAATATGAAATATTGGCTATTTAGAGGTTATTTTTCATGTCCAACAGAGTTAAAATAAAGAGGTGGGGTCAAGATTCTCTACCCCTCTCTCCCATCCATATGCCAGATTCTCTCCTCCCTTCTCCTCTATGACTTCGTTTAATTTATAAGCCATAAACAACTTTTTTTAACTGTAATTAAATTAACTGTAAGGATTATTACCTTTTCTGTTAGATGGTTCACCTGTCTTAGAAGAGTGTCTGTTAATATCCCTACACTAGAATATAGGCTACAAAGATCAACATAATAAAAATGTCACTGTCAAAGAAAATCACTTATAGTCACACAAATTATAGCTTTTTGTCCAATGTTATTTCAAAGTGAAGTCCATTCTAAGGGATTTCATTATAAAGTGGTCAATTACTTTATTTTCAAAGGGACTATTCTTTTTTAAATGTTTAAGAAGCACATTTTCAATTGAAATCATCGATAGTCCAGTTAATCTTTCCTCGCCTTGTTTTGATCTACAGAAAGTTTTTATTCTTTTCAAAGCAGAAAAGATTCGCTCTACAGTTGCTGTGGTGGACGGAATTATTCATATTTATACACTTCTGGCATTACCGAGTCTAAATAATTTTTTCTCATATAGGGAATAATTTTCATTGCAGACATATCTTGAAATTCTTTCGAACTATACAAGACAGTAAGCTCATTTTTAAGTCACTCGTAGTCAAAGATAGACCCATATATATCTTTCAATTTGTTAAAATGGTCATCAGGAAATGTATTATTATGAGTAAAATTATTATATTTAGTATGATCCAAAAGAGAAATGAAATACAGATCATGAAATGATGAAAACCTATCAGTAATTTCTATCAAAAGATGATCACAAATTTCATTAAATAGCCATTTGAAGCGTTTGTTAGGTTTATCATTTAAATGCTGTTTCTTTTTTTCTGATCTAGTTGAAATTCAGGGGATGATTTCTCCCACAACTTTTCAAATCCACTGGCCTTAAATTCTTGAATCAGAGTTTTAACTTTTGAAATTTTCTCAAAACAATATGAAATATCCATACTTTTGTAATGCAAAATATTATATAATATATCAGTGTGACAAAATATACTAGAGAAAATTTCAAGTAAGAAACCTGTTTCAAAACTATTGAAAAACGATAAAAATCCTTGTGATTGAACAATTGTGTCACTGTCCCAGTCTCCTGGATTTTCTAAAATGTTTTTAAAAAACCTAACGAACACGCTTTGAACTCATGCACAGTGTTTACAAGTCGCGATGAAAAATTCCAACGTGTAGGTGCTACTTTTGGCAATTTTTTTTATCAACAAACTTTGTTAGGACTTCATTTCGTTATGATGACTTTGAAAAAAAAGCTGCTAGACCAGAGAGAGATTGGAAAAAGATGCGACACTGAGCAATAAACGACATAGATTTCTGAAGTACTAGGTTAAGAACATGACTGTAACAATGAACAAATAACGCTCGTGGATAATGTTCGCGTACTTTCTTTTGCAATCCACCAATATTTCCTGACATCACAGGCGCACCATCGTAAGTTTGAGCAACTAACTTTTCTCTAAAATTAAAAGATTTAGCTACTTGAAGGACATGTTCACACAAATCTATGGCTGATCTGTCTTTACTCACGTCAGCAAAGTGCAGAAAGCGTTCTTGCACATTAACCACTTTCATTTACATGGCGAACAACTTATGATAGTTGTGATTTGTTGCTAACATACGTTGTTTCATCCAACAATATCACCATAAACTGTGTTTTAGACACTTCTTCAAGGATTTCGTCACTCAATACACTATTAATATATTGAGTCAAATCGTTTTGAATTTCAGGGGACGTACCTCTAAATACAGTTGAACAACTTAAATAGTCTGCAAGTAAAGAGTCATATTCACTAACATAATCTAGGCGTTTCCTATAATTTCCTTTGTTTAAAGAATCTTCTGATTCATCGTGACCACGAAATGATAGCTTTTGATTAGCTAAAAAGCAAACGGCATCAATGAGTCGCTCGAGTATCTGTCTGTTTTTCCAAACTTTTTCATTGTGTTGAGATTCGTTAATCTTTAATTTTTTGTTCAACTGTAAATCAATACGTGTCCTTCCAAAAGCTTTTTGCTGAAGGTGAGCACGAATATGGTTCTTTGACCGTTCATGTTTTATGACAGATTTTGTTAAGACATTTAAGTTCCCAAAACCCTTCTTTGTCCATACAGTACACTCGTTAGAAAAAAAGCAAACAGGAGCAACAAAATAACTTATTAAATTTAGAACTGCCCACCAACCACTTTGTTTTATCATAGTTTGAAATATTAAAATGTCTAACATATTCATACTTTTTGTCTTTATGTTCTGTTACGAGTAGTGGCAGAGATGGACATGGCCTACCTTTATTATAAATAAAAGGTTTTTCACTATAAGATCTACTACTAAATGAGTGATTTAATAAATCCTCTACTGGACAGTTTAGCACTTCTTCATTCATATTGCAATAATATCAATATACGAGTTTCCTTAAAATATAAATAATTGTTTATATACAGTACAACGTTAATAAATCACAAAAGCCTAGACAATAATCTAGGATAAAATAAATAATTATAAAACTAAAATGTGCGACCAAAATTCTAAAAAGACCTACTACACACCAGAGAACCACGAGCACTAATTACTTCAGCTCAAAATAAAAGAATCCTTCTACAGCTCTCAACTGCTGGGAGTGTGGAAATTATATTGCCAAATACATGTTGATAAATTATTCTGTGATGCAAAGGTATTGCACGGCAATTATTTAAGAAAACTGTATTTTAATAATTGTTACAAGTACTAGCGTTTATTTTTTTTACAAATACATGGATTAATTTAATATAATTTTACTTTAATTATGTTAGGCTATAATAATTAAACATAATAATAATTGATAACTAGATTTATTTCTCAACATTTGGCACAAGTGCCGCCTTGCATGCTGTTCGAGAAGAGCAAGCCTTTGGTGTTAAAAACCTCGGTTCATTGGCCAATGTTTGTGGTTTGGGGAGAGGGGGGTTGGCTGTCACATAGACATTGGGCAAGATCATTAGGACCTCTCTGTCTTGAAGTGAAAGCTAGCTTGCGTTTCTCAAACAGCAAGCCTTTGGAGTTTGCTGGTAGGTAAGAGCACTTGGAAGAAGAATGATTAAAAACACAATATATCGGAAAATTAACAAATATTAATTTTCTAAGTACACATCTTTTGCAAATAATGATGGGTATGTGGCGCAGGACTAGAATACGCCACTGGTAATAATGATGTTGAATAAAATTATGATTTGATATGTATTAGAAAAACTTTTGGGGCAAGTGTGGAAACACACCGGGATTCTTTATTATTTTTTCTGTCAAATTGTAATAGATTTTATTAATCATAGTACTCAAACACACACCAACAGATGTGGGACTACGATAGTAACAAAACAAATATTGTCAAATAATTCGAAAAAAAAAATCTTTGAAAATTCATCAAATTGTCCTTTTGAGTCATAACTTATTAGGCCGTCGACGTCAATTCCTTCTAACAAAATTATTCTTAAAATAATTGTTAGTCGAATTTTATATTTATTCACATATGAAAGGTTATAGAGGTTATTTATTCACACAGGAAAGGTTAGGTTAAGTTCAAATTTGTACCATGTCGCATGATAACCACAAAATCTTACTACACAATCATTATTTTGTTACAAATATCAAGGCTCTAGCTATGTAGAATGACAAATGGAGGCTAATGTTATTTTCTAACTAGGCCCATTATAGACAAAGATCTACAAATAAGCAATAACAACAGTGGGATTAACTCATCATTATCTACTCAAAAACATGAAATTTAAGCTACAAATGATTCCTCTACTAAACTACTATAAAAATTGTCTGCCGAGTTTAATTCTATTTACACATAAAACAAAATTATGAAATTGACTAATTTCTTCACATTGTTATTGAATTTTCTCGTAATTGAGAACGAGTCAGAACAAAACAAATATGAATAATAATACTTATTTCTTTTTATTGACAGCTTGTATCCACTTCTTTCTTTTTACTTGCTCCCATGATCTGCCGGGAAATTTATAAATTTATATGTCTCTCGTAGTGTTTTGTTATCGATTTGAACACACAACAATAAAACAACTCTTATTTCCAACTCTGACACTTTTTACTTGATCCATTGTATCGAAATTTATATAATAAAATTAAGTTTAAAAATGTATAACATCAATTAACATATAATTTGCTATGTGTTTCAACATTGACCGTCACTTCTGAGCTGCATATTTATACCACTACCAGTGCCACATACATCAAGGCACGGTGCCTATACTATACTAGAGAGACTAAACACATCCCTTGCATAGAACCACAGCATGACACTCAAGTTTGTTGTCTGTTTGATTCTGTGGTCTATGGTTAGAATTCCTGGCTACAGATCCAGAAGTCCCAGGTTCGATCCTCGTCGCTTTTAGTTTTTTCTGTGAAGCAGTGGGTCAGGAAAACTCAGCCTCGTGAGGACAAATGAGGAACCAATTGTATAAAGAAGTATTTACTCCAGTCTAGAAAACTGAGATTACGGACTGGGGGTTCATTTTGCTAACAATATGACACCCTCTATTGGCTAATGTTAGCACTTTCTTCGCCAACATGTTCCGGCCGCTTGGGTTATATTGTTCTCTTGTGGTCTTCGGGTGATATTGCTCACTTGGGGGCTGCCATCATGGAGGTTTTTTTTTTGGGAGGGGGATAGATCTAATGGTTTCTTTCAATGTTCTTGTGCGAAAGCATATATCTAGTGCATACATTTATTATTGTTTGGAAAAATGAAGTATTATATCACACATGGCTGAATAGATATTTTACATTAAAGGATATATAATTCAGTTTTATAGGTAATAACGTATAAATGCGAGTAAAATCTTTAATATATTAGAATATGCTGCTATCAGTGGCGACGGCATGTAAGTTGTCTAAGGAGGCAGGGGTCAAGTGAAAAAAGTTAATATAGGGACTTGCCTTGCAACCCCTACCCTACCCACCCCCACACCCCCCACAACTCTAGTATCATTTTTGTAAAATGGATATTCCTAAAAATTATTTGAAGTAGTCATCTAAATATATATTGAATTTTACAACCAAATAAAATCATAATATACACCAAAATTATATTATTATCTTATTCAGCCGTTCTGGTGTTGCCTAAAGCTCAACAATAATATTTGGGCTTTTAAATAAAACCTCATGCTAAGAAAAAAATTATGAAATCAATTTCCCTGTCATATTTTTCAACAAAGTATATTTCAATTAAATCATGAACGAGCAATGTTACACAGCAATAATATAAAAAATACTAGATATGTACATATATATTTAAATTTTATTTTATTTGACAAACAAAATTTTAATATTACTCTAGTTAGCGATCTTGTACAATTTAAAAATATGAATAATAGAAACATAGTTTTTGTCAAATATTTATACTACAGTAATTAGTCCTATAAAAAAATTAAAATATTTATTTACATTGTCACAAATAAAGTTTAAATAATCATAAATAGAACTAACCCTAGCTATGATATGCATAGAATATCTCAAATTAAGTTTTTCTTTTGTTTTAAAATTTAACATTTCTGATGTATGGGTATTAATGCATTATAATTCTTACAAAATAAGTTTGTCAAATGAATACATGTTATATATTACCACTTTCCAAATACACTCACACGATATGTGTTAGCTTTGACAAACTCACCACACAACGCATCAATATCAAGATTGTCAACGCGTTCGTTGTAGACGTGCAAAATGGCCCAGTGATTTTGTTGTGCCTCACTATTCAGTCGGCCCTTGTCTCTTTCCTCCGCACTGGCACAGGCCGCGCCACCCACCCTCTCTACTGCCTGGACCGCTCCACAACCATGTTCTCTAAGCCGTCCTGTACGAGTTCACCTCTGTACTCGGAGCCAAAGAGAATTCCTTACCGACCGATCAGCTTGCTCGACTGTTTGGGCAAGTTGTTCGAGAGACTTCTACTGACGAGACTGACCCGACATGTTCGCGAGGCGGGCATCTTGGTGGACGAGCAGTTCGGCTTTCGGGCGGGACACGCCACGTCTCATCAACCTGTTCGGCTCGTGGAGCAGGTCACGAGGAACTTCAACATCAACAGGCTGACTGGTGCTGTCTTTCTCGACGTGGCAAAGGCCTTCGACCGTGTTTGGCACGAAGGTCTCCTTTTCAAACTCCTCTCCTTGAACCTTCCCTTCTACCTAGTTAAGATTTTTCAATCTTATCTATCCAACCGGACCTTCTCCACTACCTTTGGGAACGCCACATCCCAGGTCAGAAGCATCCGGGCTGGAGTGCCGCAGGGTTCCCTCGTGGGCCCGGTGCTCTTCAGTCTGTATGTGAACGACATTCCGAAATCCCCAGACACCAAGTTAGCACTGTATGCGGACGACACGGCTCTAGTAGCGGAGTCGTGGCGAGGGCAGCTGGTGGAGAGGCGACTCCAGACGCACCTGACGCAGTTGGAGGGGTGGCTGACTACCTGGAGAACGAGTATTAACGTGGAGAAGAGTACAGCAGTGCTCTTCACATGGAAGAGAAAGTTCTACAGGCCGGCCCCACTCCGGCTGTTCGGAGAACAGATCAGATGGGCGGACAGTGCTAAGTACTTGGGACTTACGCTGGACACCAAGCTGACCTGGCGACTTCACTGCACAGAGAGACTGACCAAGGCGAAGCAAAGGCTGGGAATCCTAGGCCCACTGCTTAACAGGCGTAGCGCCCTGTCCACAAGGAACGGTCTGACACTGTACAAGCAGCTGCTCAGACCGATCCTCGACTATGCGTGTCCCGCTTGGGGCCACCTGGCGGACACGTATATGAGGAGGATGCAAGCATTCCAGAGTAGGTGTCTGAGGATCATTGTGGACGCACCTTGGTACGTTCGGAATGTGAATCTGCACCGAGACCTGGATATGCCGACCATCAAGGACCACTTCCGGAAGCTGGCGCAGTCCTTCTACGCCAGACTCCCCGGTGCCACCAATCCTCTTATCCAGGGGCTTGGGAATTACGTCATCGACCCTGGGGGGTGCCACCGACGTCCCAAAGCCCTGCTCGGATAAGCGAGAAGTGACAAACGTGGTCTGGGAGGCTCTCACACAGCCCCCCATAGAGTAGTGTCTCCGCACGTAACTCTAAAAACCTCTTAGTCGGTTCCCAAAATTTTTCTTTTATCTAATAATATTAATTAATAATATTCTTTTTGTTGTTTCAGTTAACTTCGCGAAATGCGACAATCCGTCTTAGAATTCCCGAAAACCACATGGTGTGACCAATTGGTCGGTACGTGTTGGAATTTGCTCCCGTGCACCCCTTCAGGGTGCATTAGAGCATGCTTTATGAGTCTGGAGAACTCCTGTCTCTATTGGCTCGCGTGATGGGCATTGTCCCTCCCGTTTGTACGAACCAATGGGAAGCCCCTATTTCCCCCCATTGGACAAGGCCAGGCAGCAGTGGAGGGTATATAACACGGTGATTTTGGGAGCAGATTCAGTGGTGATCCAACCCTGGTGAACCACATTTTTAGAAAGAGCTAATAAAATTGTCGTGTTACGAAAGATCAATTCGTTCAACACCCTCTCTCTCTCTCCTACCACCATCGTCCTTTTCTTCCCACCGCGACTCACGTTGCCGGGACAATCCCCTTTCCTCCCACCGTGACTTACGTTGCCGGGACAATCCCTTTTTCCTCCCACTAGGACTCCTTCCTCCTACCTCCTCACCGGTGACCACACGGGATGATTTACACCCACCGCTCCGGCAAGGCTCACCGACAGAAGACTTTGAAGAGGACATCGGCGACCAAACAATACTCCACCCGCAGGCCCATTTTCTACCATCCCGACCCCAACACTCAGACCCCCGAACGACCCCACTCCGCTCCAACATCTTCCAGAGTCACTACCCTTGATTCCTCTAATTCCTCTCCTCTTCTTCCCGTCTCCCCAACTATTCAACCCCCACCTACTCCCATTTCTTCTTTAAGCCCTGACGGCTATCAGTTGCATACCATAGCCACCCCACAACCCACCTACGTATTCTCCCCCATCTCTCTCCCCTTCCCCCACCCACTAGACCCGTGAGACCGGTGCCTAGAAACAAACGTCATCCGGAGACTGCACTTCAACTAGACCAACGAGCTACCCCTGAAGTCGAAGGGATGGATAACAGTTCAACCGATCTTGATCCATGGTGCTACGTAGGTATGTCTTGAGTCGCTTTAAGGCCTAAAAGGTTCTTTCAGCGCTTTCTGTTGATGATGGGACGACTAAAAGCAACTTCAAAAGCTCCCAAGTTACTGAAAATAATCGCCTTGTACTCTCAGGCATCGCAATGTAAATGTCAACCAGATCTTTCAAACACTTAGGCTGGGTAGGAGTAATTCGTGCCAACATTTTTGCATCTAGTTCAACGTCATCCGTTTTTAAACCATAGTCTCTAAGTGTGTGTCGTGTTTCTTCGTCACTAGCCCATTCCTAAACTGCTCTTAAAAGAACCGTTTCGAGTATGCAAAGTTTCTTTGAATCAGTTTGAGTAAAGCGCCTCTCGATCTGTACTGTGACTGTATCAACTATCTCGTAGTACGTTTTCATCATTAATTCTTTTCTACTGAGAATCACTGTCGGTTCTATGGTTCCTTGTTTATGCTCTAGTTTCTTTGGAACTTGCTTGGTTCGTGACAGGTGGATAGGTATAAGAACATATTTTTGTTGGGCCTATTCCATCTCACTCCACAGTGAATCAAACGTCTCTTCGGATCTGATACTCCTTAAATATTTTACAGTTGAGACAGATGCTTCCATTCCTCCATTAACTGTTTGCTTAGGGCACTCTAAGATTAAGGCAAGTTTTTCTGTGCAGCCGAAAACTTTTTTTCCTATTAGCATTCCTAAATAAACTTCTAAATAGAAAACAGTAAGGATTGATAATGAATGTATAATATTACTTGGTGCTTATCTTGGGTTCTTATCTAAGTCCTAGCTACATTCATTATCACTCCTTACTGTTTTCTATTTAGAATGTTTTCTAAAATGATATACGACGCCCCCTGGCACAACTTTCTTACAAATTATTTAACTGTAAATTGAAATTGAAGAAGACACTCGCCAATCTATGGCTCAACAATCATGCAATGCATTGAGAATCATTTAACTCTTATTTATGGCTCTTTCTCATTCAAAAGTAATTATCAAAGAACTTTAAAACTACAAAAAAGTATTCAGATCAATAGAGTCAAATGCGAAATATCCTTTTTCATATGAAATCACAAATTGTAAACAAACAATCTTACCAAACCTATCTCGAACTTGCCAAATCACTTCATCTTATTTTGTTAAATGATACCTTAGATATCATCAGTACCAAAATTGACAATATTATTTCTAACAAATATGAAGTATTAAACAAAAAACTTAGTTCATTATCCCAAAGCCAGAAACATAGCCTAAATTTAGCAATCCTAGTTTCAAATTTTATCCTTCCGATAAGAAAAATTTGGTCAAAATCATGGTCACTAATCAAATACATAAAATTATTTCCAACCATACCAGGCAAAACGAATCACCCAACTTAATCAAAAATATTTCTATTCTAAAACAAATATTGAAATCCAATAACATAGTCAATGTCAAAGCTGGTAAAGGTAATATCATCTCCTCGTGGATAAAAATGATTATATTTTCAAAACCCTTGAATTTATTCAGATGAACAACATAATAGAAATAAAAACTGACCCAACTATCAAATACAAAAAAACACCTTAAAAACGCTATTAAGAGATCCCCTTTAATCATACAACAAAAAGATGCCTTCAGATTTCTCAACATGAATCCCCAAGCCCCCACCTTTACTTCACTGCCTAGAATCCATAAACCAACTATTCCAATTAGACCTCTTATTAACTACCAAAATGCACCAGCATACAAACTAGCCAAGAAGATAGCTAAAATATTATCTGAAAACTTAAAACTTCCTAACAAATACAACATTGAAAGCTCTCTTCACCTAACAAAGAAATTAAACTCAGTTTCCATTAATTCAAATACTAGATTTATGTCATTGGACATTTCCAACCTCTATACTAATGTTCCAGTACCCGAAACCATCAACATCCTTAAAGAGTCTCTCACACTTCAGAACTTCAGTAAAGAGTACATTAATTTCAAATCTAGTTCAAATTGTCATTGATCAAAACTATTTCCAATTCAATAATAAATTTTATTCCCAAAAATATTAACTCGCTGTGGGATCTCCTATATCATGCCTTATGTCATAAATATTCCTACAAAAATATGATCCTATCATCTTCAAATCTTCAATAACCTTAACAATTTATTAAACATAAAATTTTACTGCAGATATATGGGCGATATCCTAATCTTGTACGACAATAACCTCAATCTTTCTGACGTATCCACTTTAATCAATCACATCCACCATAGTCTCTCTTTTACCATTGAAAATGAAAACAATAGCAGTAACAATTATCTTGACCTCAATATTTCCAAAAATGTGAACACCCAATTAATTTACAATATATATATATATGAAACCTACCCATACCGATACCATCATTCCTAGAGATTCTAATCATCCCACTTCTCACAAACTCGCTGCCTTCAATAGTCTAATCCACCGCTTATTAAATATCCCACTGAGTAAATCAAATTATAGAACTGAACTCAACACTATCAAGCTAATAGCAACCAATAATGGGTATTCTCATTTCATCATCTATAATATCCTAAACAAACAAAAAACAAAACAATATTGAACAATTTCGTAACCACCCTCAATAACGATAACCGTAACGTTTCCAACCACAAAAAGAAATGGCTCGAATTTACATATACTGGTCCAGAAATTCATCGTGTAACTATTATTATTAAAAAGTATAACCCCAACATTGCCTTCTCCACCAATAATACGATAAAAAGAAATCTCAGCATTATCAATCTAAATAAAAAGGATAAATACAACAAAAATAGGATTTATAAACTTACGTGTGATTTTATTAGTATAATATATTGGTATATTGGTTAGATTGGCAGAAATTTAATGGTACGTTACAAAGAACATATGACTGACTTCATTCACAACAGGACTAAATCAAAATTTACTGACCATTTAAAACACTCCAACCATCAACCCAAACCGATAGATCAATGTATGAAACCCCATCACCTATCTAATAGAGGTGCCAAACTAAATACAGCTGAGAATTTCTTTATTCAAGCAGCCTTATTCCAAAATAAACCAATCATCAATGAGCAATTGCAGTTTTCTAACAAAATCATTGTGAACGCATTAACACATCTACCTAAAAACATCAAAATTTTGTAACCTCTTTTATCCTGCTCTACCTTCCATTGTAAATAATGGCCCGTCCAAGCAGGAGTCGAGAAGATTAGTTCCCTCACTCCCTCACCGTCTATCCTTCCATTTTATCTATCCACCCGTGTTTTACAGCCTATCTTCTTTTATTTCATGTTTCTATAGTTGTTTCCAATCCATCAGTTTTTACCGTGCTCTTAGTATTTCTACGGCGCTTCATTACTTTTTCATTAGTCGTTTGTTCTTTTACCATAAACCTGTACGTTCCATCACACTTTGGTTAGTCTCCACCTCACAGTCGCTAACAACACTTTGCGTTACGTCTCAACGACTTTGGTAAGCTTGTTTGCTTACTTAAATTTAATTTTGCAGATTTTATTTCCTTTATTAATAGTTATCTGGTTTTTTACTTCTCATTCAATTTAACTTCACGCCTTGATTCTTCTATTTTTTTTTTACAGTAGCCATGACTATGACATGTCAGCAACATATAAAACAGCTTTCACCTAACCGCTGTTTTTTGCTAAAAGGAGTAACGGGAAATAACCAAGGCTGGACTTAGATCTGTTACCCACCTTCACTTTGATTTTTCAATATTGTTTCATTCATTAAAACATGAATGTCAACTACCGTTGTTAAAACTTTGGATGTTGAATTAACTTGTGTTTTAAAATTATTTTAAATATTTATTCACAGGGCATTATTTTTAATTTTTTCGATGTTAATAGTGTATTTCTTAAATTGTGTGTTTATGGACCTTTTTAGACTTGTCGTCAAATAATGTTTTTATTCACTAACTGTGTTGACGTTATTTTAATGTATAAGTAGCCCCATGGCTTCTTTGGTGTTGAGTGACAGCTCACAGCTGAGAGCTGACGGCTTTGAAAAGTTACCAGACCAAATTATTTATCCCTACAACGAACCATATGATTTGCAAAAACAGGTGTTTAGTAGCTGTCCCTTCTGACAGTCAAAATGAAGGTATATACCTAACTGTTGACTGTCAGAAGTCAGCTGTGAACTGTCAGTCAGTACCAAAGAAGCCATGGGGCTACTTGTATGTTATTATATGACACTTTGTTGTGAATTATAAGCACAATCTAACCAGATATTTGAATCTAAAGTAATTTCATTCTTAATATTTCTTTAATTCCATCATTTTAACTTATTTATAATATTACTTGGTGCTTATCTTGGGTTCTTATCTAAGTCTAGCTACATTCACTATCAGTACTTACTGTTTTCTATCTAAAATGTTTTCTAAAATGTTTTCTAAAATGATATTTAACAGATATGTTCAATCACTCATTAATGACTGAACAGTTCCCCACTATATGGAAGTTAGCTAAAGTAATACCGTTTCCCAAAAAGTCACAGCCTAAATGTGTTGATGATTACCGACCAATCACTATATTGCCTTCTCTTTCCAAGACCTTGGAGCATATTGTAAAGAGACAGTTTTATAAACATGTAAACAATAACCACCTACTTACTGATTGCCAATCTGGCTTTCGGCCTGCCCATGGCACATGTACAGCTCTCATTAAGGTAACTGATGATATACGGCTTTCGATGGACAAGCGACATTCAACAACACTAGTTCTTCTTGATTTCAGCAAAGCATTTAATAGTGTAGACTTTGACATACTTTTAAAAAACTTAATTCTTACTTCACTTTCTCACCTGCGTGTATTCGTTGGGTACGTTCTTATATTTCCGGCCGAATGCAAAGGGTAGTTTCAAATAATGTTTACTCTACCTGGCGCCCTGTTAAAGCTGGTGTACCACAAGGCTCTGTACTTGGGCCACTTTTGTTCTCTTTATTCATTAATGACTTACCTTCCTCGTTTACATACTGTAAGTATCACCTCTATGTAGATGATTCACAAATATACCTTTCTGATAGTATTGCGAACTTACATACAACTATAGATAAATTTAATGCGGAATTGAGAGCAATTTCTTCATGGTCGCGATGTAACGAGCTGCAGCTTAAACCCCCTAAATCACAAACAATGCTTTTCGAGACATCAAGGCTCCTGTCAAAAGTAAATATCTCTACCCTTTCCAGTATTTTACTAAACAACAGTGTTATACCATTTAATGCACAAACAAAGAATCTAGGCATACTAATGAATGCAAATCTCACCTGGACAAATCAAATTACCAAAACTTGTCAAAAAAACTTACGCTGCTCTTCATAACATAAAAAGGGTCAAAAACTGTCTTCCCTTCTCTCTCTTAGAGTTATGCTCGTCCAAAGCTTGATATTCCCATACTTTGACTACTGTGACATTGTTTATAGTGACCTAACTGAAGAGCTTGCACAAAGACTACAGTGACTACAGAATACACGCATTAGATTTATTTACAGTCTTAAGTACCAAGACCACACCTCATTTTTATCTTTGAGGTCATCCTTGTGTCTAGAATTTGATTCCTCCTTAATCTTAAATTCTAATTCACTAAGAGTCGGAAAATTGTCCCTACTTTTAATCGCTATACGAAAATTTTCGTAGGCTGGGGATAAGCTGTAGAGAATCATGATGCTCAACAAATCACCGTTAATCTCTATTCCCATATCTTGGAGCTTATCCACAGCATCTGTGAACTCATCTAGGTGGGTACTCATATCATCGTTGTCCTTAATCTTGTGTAGAACGAGTCGTTTTAGTAATATGGCTCTACGAGCAGGACCTCGACTTTTGTATACACTTTTCAATGTGTCCCATAATGACTTCGATGTGTCACAATTTTTCACCTGTTTCAGTTCGTTAGGGGATATTATCAATATTAGATCTGACCTTGCGTATGAGTCGTATTCCTGCCATTTCTCCTTATCTGCTTCTTCTGCAAGTATTAGTGTTTCACCACTCACGTTACCCCAAAGATCACTACGAATGAGAACTGCTTTTGCCTGTATTTCCCATGTATCATACTTATTTTTATTTAATGGATCTATTTTATAATTACTGACGTTAACTGATGACATTTCGAGCGCAATTTTGAGTCAAATCGAACCAGAAGCTAACCAATATGAACTGATGAAGTGTTGCAGACAAACGATCACGAAAACACTCCAACTTCTGTTTAAGCGTTCACTTGAACTTTAAAAACGTTTCTGGACCCATAACCTATTGGAAAAGATATGAAAACATCAGTCAATGGTTTGAATACACTGTACATATTTTAAACACAAAGCAAAACTGTTCATGATGGTTTTTACATTCCTGAAAATTAATAACACAGATCATCTATACTTAATTTGATATTTAGGACAAAGCAAAGTAAAACAAAACACAGTGGAACATTTAGATAGTATTGTCTGTCTTCTTGTGTGTCAAGGTTTACCTACAAAGGGCTCTATTGAGTTGATGGAATTACTCAAGTCTCAACATTAATCCCAACACTAGTCGTTATTCTGTGGGTGACCAAGTTTGGGTGAAGAATTATAGGAGAAATGAATCCAAGTATGTCAGTGCAAAGGTGAAGCAAATACTTGGACCACGACGTATCAAGGTTTATGTTCCACACCTGGATATTACCTGGATTTAACATGAAGACCAATCAAGAAAGCCACCCATAATTACTGATGAAGAACAAGGGCGAGCACCGCTTACAGTCCAATGTCCAAATAATGTTGAACCCTTTCCTGATGACACACCGAGTGACTCGGATCTGAAGCAAGAACCCCAAACCCCTGCAGCTATTGATCTAACTAATGAGGACACTTCTTGTATGAGTCCCCTTGGAAGAGAGCACAGCTCGCAAGTGCGTGGTTCAACTCCACCAGCTTCGCGCCCTCGACGGAAAATTAAGCCAGCGAAGAGTCTTATCGAAGAGTTGTGAAATTAGAGGGGAGAATATGTGAGATATTACAGTGGTGTAGTTGGTAACATTGTTTTGGCACGAAACGGTATGATGATATGTGAGAGGTGTAACTTGGGAGGTGTTGTGCGATTTGTGCGACAAGTTAGGAGGTGTGAACGGTAAAATAGTGGAGAGTATTTAACAAAAGTGCTTCACACTTCCGAATTGACTGGATGAACACGTCATTTCTATCCTTTAGCTAAACATGTGCTTGATCACTTTCCGGTTACCTAAGTTATTTCACGCATATCAAACTACGTCTTCCTGGGCCAGTTGAATTCCTGTATTGGGTATTTAAACATAGTTGCTGTTTAAATTACACGCTGTTTATTTATTACACATTACTTTTCATAAGCTGGAATTACAAATATGGTTTTAATCACGCTTTGTTATCATGGAACATTAAAAGTTTTGTAGTAGATATTAACTATCCATAAAGTGTTGTAGTAAACCAATAGGTGGCAGCACCAGATATTCCTTACATTATAGATTATTAAATTTAGCATTGATACATTAACATTTCAGACAACCCAACCCAATATAAACAACCTTAAGCCCAACATAACAAAATTATGTAAAGTTATTTACCACCTCTCCTCTGTGATTAAATTAGGCCTACAATATTGTAAAATGTTTTACTTAAGTCTCATCCTATCTACTTACCTTCAATAACCATTATTATAAATCAACATTTATAAGTAAACATTTTAGAATATATTACTTTTTCCCTGAGCATACTTACATGCATTGTTTATTAATGTAAGACTAATTAATTTTCTTCAATTTTAATGTTTATCTCAAAGTAACTTTCTTAATATTTATTTGCTATTGTTATTTATTTTATACTTATTTAATTACTTATCTTTTTTTAAAATTTATTGATAAAATGTATTCATCAATATTATCACACATATTTTCAATTATAATTATAAGTTATGTTTTTTCAGGAAACATTTTAGAATATATATTTTAATTTCCCTGAACATACCCGCATGTCTTGTTTATCATTATAATACTAATTAATTTTCTTAAATTTTCTTCTTTATTTATTTATTTTTTACTAATTTTTATAATTTTTACCACGTGTTTATTGATAAAATACATTCAATGATATTATCACACATATTTCAAAATGATTTAATCTGTCATATTGTACTGCTGTCTATTATGTTTAGTATATTTTGCTACTTTTTTATTTTATTTTAATTTTATTTCATGATCAAATGTTTGTAATGTCTTTAAAACTTTTAAAATTCAAACTCATGTAAAATTTAATTATTATAAATTCATAATCCTTAAAGAGGATCACGTAATCAATTATCAAATAAATAAAAAATAATAAAAAAATACATAGAAACTTAAGATGCCACACTATTTACTCAGGTGTGTATGATTTTTTAGAAAAAAGTATTTTTAATTTGTGATAGATGAGAATTTAACTGATCTCTGAATTTGCTTTATTCTATTATTAAAGCTATATCTTTTAATCACGGACCTTAAATACTGTTTATTGTTACCACTACATTATTTTGGTGTAATCTTTAACCACAATTTATTTAAAACAAAATTATACTCTAAATGTTCATGTTCAGTAAGTCAGAAGTTATTATGTAATCTTTGGTGTTAAATGTGTTGTTGTTATCTTCTTGTTATCTTATTAATCTGTGGTGATATTTTTTTTATCAACGTGCGTATTTTTATGTTAGTTAAGTTTCTATTTTTAATAAACTTATCTTTAGTTATTTAGAAATGGCTCTTAACTTTTAAACTATTAAAGTTCTATTTTTAATTACATATATATTCCATGGCAAGGCTTTTACTTAATAATGTTCTTTCTTAAGTAAATTTAACCTTTCCTCTGTTGTATATTGACAAGTGTTTAAATGGTACAGTAACCTCTATTTTTATAGTATTTAAATTAAATTTGCCAATTTTTTTATCCATATAAAAGCTCATTTTTGCAATGAACCAGTCATCTCGATTGCTATTGCCGCCTCTTTCAGTCCGAGGCATGAAGAAGCTAGATCGGACAATGTTTATCAAACAAATTTCAGTTCCTTGGCTTGAAATAGAATCTTGTAAAGTTGGTAAGGCCATGAAAAATTTGAAAAAATATACTTTGAAATTTGAAAAATTCAAATCCTTACAGACCATAGCTCCGTCTACTAATGAATTAGTAGCCATAAATGAGGAGAGGCCTGCTATTTCTAATCCATTAACTGAAAATAATACCAAGAAAAAATTAATTCTTAACCCATTGCTGGTAATCTCCTTCAATTCGTTGGATGAAAACCATAGAATAGAACTGGAAAATTTAAACATTTCAAAAGAAAACCTACATTTTAGTGAGTTAACATTAACTTATGATAACTGGGGGGCTGTTGAAGTATTGAAATCAATACTTCCTGAAGACCAGGATAGTGTGACAAGCTATTCTTTGATTGGCCACATTGCTCATGTAAACTTGCGTAGTCATGTACTGGACTATAAATCTGTCATAGGGGAAGTTCTTCTTGACAAAGTCAAAGGGGTTAAAACTGTTGTTAATAAGATTGATATTATAGATAGCAAATATAGAAATTTTCAAATGGAAATCTTGTGTGGAGAAAATAATATGATTGTTGAAGTTCGTGAGAATCACTGTATATATACATTTGATTTTTCACTTGTTTATTGGAATCCCCGTCTCTGCACCGAACACGAAAGAATAGTTGAAATGCTTAAAGAAGGGGATATTTTGTATGATGTTTGTGCTGGTGTTGGCCCTTTCGCAATTTTTCCTGCTGCAAAGAAAAAGTGCACTGTACTTGCAAATGATTTGAATCCAGAGTCTTTTAAATGGCTTCTTAGCAATGTGGAGAGAAACAAAGTTAGTTCTTATGTTCAAGCGTATAATAAGGATGCAAGAATATTTATAGAAAACGATGTTAAAAATCATATTCTACTTTCATGGCAAAATGTGAAATATTCCGAAAGCATAATGCATATAACAATAAATCTTCCAGCAATGGCTGTTACTTTTCTTCAATCATTTGTAGGATTATTCACAACTGAAGAAATGTATGCCCACGTTATCAAGAATTACCCGATTGTCCATGTGTATTGTTTTGTTAAAGGTGATAATCCTAATGCCCAAGCCCAAAAACTGGTTGAAGAAAATTTAGGGTATTATCTCACAGATAACCTGAAAGAAATATTTCTTGTCCGTAATGTATCAACAAATAAGAATATGATGCGAGTGTCATTTGTCCTGAACCAAAATGTGCTATCTGGTAATGCAATTGGAAAGTGCTCTACAAATTTGACTGAAGAGAGCCCATTTGAACCATCTAAAAAGAAATTGTGTGCAATGCATATATATGGTGAGAACATGTCTAATGCAAATATAAACACACCCTATTTTCAAATTTTGTCGATTATATACCCATTACATTTAAATTCACCTCATTGTTAGCCTTATTTTATTTTGTTAATAGCATAGAACTTCTTTTATTTGTTGGAAAGCTCACTCCTTTATACATACGATATTACACAGAACTTATGCATTCGGATTTAACTTCTTACTAAATTTCACATTAGCCATTCATTCATTACTAGGTCATCAATCTTGCGATTGGTTTGCTGCAACTCTCAACCTTTGTCTATCCTGGGACAATTTTTTTTTACATCTTTGTACCTTCTTCTAACATTATTCACTCGCTATCTGAGTAATGTACCACTCCAGTCTAGGAGCCGTATGTAAGAACAATGCTATCTGGATAGTAATTTTTGGCCCTAGGCCCTAGTTTAAAATCCAATAGATTTATTAATTTTACAACAAACTGGCTGACGCAACCCAATTTTCCCTTTTAGAACCAATAAGATATTGTTTGTTTAGAAAGTGGGAGACTGTCGTAACTCATACGAAGCAAAGTATATTTAAAACAATCATCATCTTCACGGTTTGTGAGATTGTAAAACCTGCACTGATGCACATAGCTTGCGAAACCTCAGCTCTAGCTAGTAGAAAATTGGCCACTCTTTGTTTCTAAATCATGTCATCTGATTCCTATATTTGGTCTAACTGCAGTCTCGGCGAAAAATCATGTTTCTTAATGTTGGGTAGGCCTACTCACTTTCTGTCTGATACCAGAACCAAGAGCTCACCTTTGTTAGAACGTTGTACTAGTTTGTCTTCCAAAGACAGGTTTATTAGGTTTTTTCCCATTTGTTGGAGCCCTTTGTCTTGCTTCCATATAAAAAGGATCTTGCACCAACTCATTGGGGCAGACTTCAATGTTGAATTCCTTAAAATATTTCTTAAATCATAAATTTGTCAATAATTGTCTAGTGATAAAATAAAGTCTAAAATCATGTTCTTCAAGAGTTTCATTCAAGCATGGGAACATACCTGGGGAAAACGTGTTCAACTTTAGCTAGCCATAGATTCAACTTCCCCATAAAAGCAGTCATCCTGCTCCTTTAAATGAAAATGTTCTACTTATTAAAATTATTTGTTGACTCTTTCGGCAAGGAATGTTAGTTTCTAAAAGATGTTCAGATGATCTAATTTTTAAACAAAAAATAATATCATCTCAAGTGATAGACCAATAAATAGTAAAGTAAAATAAGATAACACTGTTTTAGCATCTTTTACGTAATATAATGCAGTAAACAAATCTAACTTCAGTAGACCTTGTTCTAATATAGCCTAGTTCACTATTTTAGTGGCAAAACTCAAGGCAACTTGGAATTCTATACTCATGTTGTTTGGATGGATCATACAGTGAGTCCAGATGGCATTAGAAGCCTTGCTTTTTGTTGTTGCACACCCTAACCCAATTTTACCATCTCATTTACTGTCTAAAAATCATCCATTATCTGAAAAGTCCCTTTTCACTGGTCTTCTCCTGTATCAGCTTGCAAAACAATAGTTCCTCTTTGATATATTTGTTATGGATGTACCATACTAAAAAGATGACATGGGTATCCATCACTGAATCTGCTGCTTTTCCAACCTATAGTGAAAATTTGACCATTTCAAAGCTTCTGTCAACTGTTATTCCATATTTGTATGGAATATTTTGAAATAGGTCTGCAAATACCTGGTCAAATATTATTTCAGCAATGTAATGTTTACAGATCTGGCAAAACGAGTGTCTCTTCCACAGTGTGAGTGTTATTACATTTTGCAATCACATAGGTGTACAGCACTTTGCCAGAAGTCTCTTGGAAAGAATGCCTCTCTTGTTTTGATTTAATCAGTTTTGTGTGTTGATTGTTGAACTTGACTAAACCATGCAATCTACTATTCATTTTTAATAACACTAAACTGTACTTTTATAAACCGAGGCTTGTTTTCAAGGATATTGGTGTGCTCTAGAGCTTGAACATTATTAAATGATTCCTACTTTTTCTTTTTATTTCTTTCAATATAAAACCTCTTGCCTAATAATATTGTTAAGTCGTTATTTTCTAGACGTTTAGTTCTAATATTTATTTTTACGACCGTATGTATCTCAGAGCTAGTTTTAGTTGCTAAGTACAGTTCGCAATTGGTTGACATTATCTAATGGTAGAACATCTCCCCAGCCTTGCCCAGTCTTCTTGTCATTTATTTACATTTTGGAGGCACTATTCTTTATTTTTTGATTGGTTCTTTCCACTTATGACGTTATCCCCTACCAATGCTCTCGCCAAGAGCCATCTTTGATAGAGGTACCTAGATTTCCTTCCTATATTAACTTTTTTGTGGGCTCTAATCCTGATTACTGGAGGAACTAATCACAATATAATACATTGCTTGGAAGAATCAGTTTATGTAAAAAAAACTCCTCCTGTGTTCTTGGTGGTCTTGAGACCATGCTTGTAACATATAATTAACCTTTTTTTTTTTACTTTCATCTTTATGTGATTCACTTGTTGTTGCACCACATTCACCAGGGTTTACTAAAATACATAGTTAATGTTTTCAACATCCAGAAATGGGTTGTGTTCTCACTGAATACTGCCACATCACTAGTCTGAGACCTTATATAAGTCAGCAACTTTTCCAAGGGGAAAATCACCTACCATGTCAGGGTTCGACATCCACTTGTCTGAGGCACAATTACTTCTCATGAGGCCCCTCCAACCCAAATGGTTATGTCTATCTAGCGTATCCACGCACATTACATGCACAGCGAGCAATAAATCGATGATCCCAAGCTTACCATCAATCCCCGTCATCACCAGACAACTGTGAAAACTCTCCTGCCATGGTGGGAGGAGTTGGTTCCTCCTTCCCTGAGTGATGAAATTTCATGTAGGGGTGTAAACCTCTCAGAGAAAATCAGGCACCTAACCTGAAGTTTCTACCAATAGATCTTCAAGGACAGTTATGCCACATTCATACATTGTTGCTGTTCAAGCTTTCAGATTTTTTGTAATAAATAGCGTCCCCAGCCTCTGCCCCCTCCCCCCTCAGTAAGTTTTTTACACTCTCATAATCAGGGACCATGCTGTTTAATCCAATCTGAACCAACTTTAAGTAGGCCTATAATCAAAACTTTTAGAAAAATTAATATTTAATTAATATCTTATTATATATATATATATATATATAATTACTTATGTGTGTGTATATATATATATATATGTGTGTGTGTTTATATATGCATATGTGCGTATAACCCGAACGGGTAGTAAGACGCGGTGCTAATAATAATAATAATATATATGCATATGTGTATGTGTGTGTATATATATATATATATATATATATATATATATATATATATATATATGTATATATATATATGTATATATATATATATACAATTCATTTAAACAACTTTTATGATAATTCCATACTTAATACAGAATACTTCATTATGTGAATAATTTAAATTCGTTTATATCCATAAACTCTGTGTGTGTGTGTGTGTGTGTGTATGTGTATGTGTGTGTGCACACATGTGCGCATGTTTTTTTTAGTTGATACATAGGAAAGACAGCCCATTTGTATATTCTTACAATTTCCTCTCTAAAACGTCAAAATTGTTTTTATCATATTATGTTTGTGTTGTGATTCAAAATGGTTTTCACCATATTATGTTTGTGTTGTGACTCTAGATATCATGAAACCTTGTTTGGTTTCATACCCTCTGAAGTTAAAAACAAACACAACCTCTTGGGTGTTTATTCTTCATCCTATTTGACACTTGTTATCCAGAATGGAAATATCTGTATTTGATGTATTTTCTTACAAGGATTTTTTTTTTTTGCTGAAACAAGCATTGCCCCCCCTTTTAAGAATCTATATATGGCGGTATCATTTGTGTTTTACTTCACATAGACTGCCTTAAACAATTTTTTTTGTAAACACACACACACTAGAACTACAGAATGGTACCCAATTGCAGGAAGATTGGAGATCGAGGATTGAATCTTGGTTGAGTGCACTGAGGGTGCTTTTACCTAAAAGGCTTACCACTTTCCCTTCAAGATAAATGCAGTTAAATTTCCTCTAAATTCTACCTTCCTCATCTCTACCATAAAAGTATATTTAAATAGTCCTAATGGGTAGTAAAATAATGGTTATTATTAAAACCCTGTATTGTCTTATGCATAATCTCTAAGATTATAAATTTAATTTTTAATTCTCAAAAACACTTTTTCTGAACAAAATTCTCTGAAAATGTTTTGTTTAGAGGGGTGTTATTTGGTTATGTTATTCTATGCCTTGGGAACTAATAGTTGAGCTTCTTATTTACACAGTAATGTTGAAAGTTTAAAAAATTTACAACTAGACTGTGTGTTGTGCTCCTTTATTATTAGCTCTGTACTTTTTTTAGCACTGCGTCTTACTACCCGTTCGGGCTCATTACACTAGAGAGTTAGGGATTAAGAAGGTTGAATTTAGAGGAAGTGTACCTGCATTTGTGTGGAGGTAGAATGAAAACATATTTAGGAAAAACCTCTCTCATTACACTTGATCAAGATCGAATCTCGACCTCATATTCGGCAGTATAGTCTATTGTGAGAGTAGTGTCGTAGACTATGCAGCCACCAAAGCGGGTCTCTCTACTACTAAGCACTACTGTTTTTACTATTACTTACTTTAAGAGAATTTGAGGGTGAAGGTAACGTTAAATGAAATGCACCAGTATGAACATAGGGAGAGGGTGAAACACATTGTGAAAAAATATTCTTAGCTCATTTGAACAGGATTCAAACCCTGACCTTCCAGGTCTGAGGCAAGAATGCTGACCTCTAGATTATTCCTGCTACTCTTAGACTATATCGAGTGATTCCCTGAATATTTCATTTGTTTCAGCAGACTGTTGAGGATGGGAAAACAAAAAGGAACGAATAAGCACAAGGCAGTCAAGAATGTGTTCAAAGTAGCAGGTGCAAAAAGTCTAAAATTAAAACATAAAGCAAAAGCAGTTTCAGGTCAACTTAAAAAGGTAAGACATTAAAATCAATCAAAATGTACTTTGATTAGTTGTAAATACTCACATTTAGTCATTATATTACTGCTACTTTCTATAAAACAACATTTTAAATAATATCAGTTTTTTAGTAATGTTATGAAACTAAATGAATTATTTTGCCAAACAACTCAACTCACTTCCCTTTTTCTTCTTTGAAATAATTTATTTTGCCTGTTTTGTAGAATTTTTTTATAAAGTCACACCTACACAATAACATTAATCTAGGTGTGGTGTTCTCGAGGGAAAACACTAATGGTAAATCAGAGCTTGTAACCCGGCTAACTAATAAAGTGATTAAAATGAGTGAGGTGAAAAGAATACTCACAGAATTGTATTCATTGATGAATTTTATTTCAAGTTGGGTTTTGTATAAAAGTTATAATAAATAGTATTCAGGATTTTATTCTGAAACTGACTATTCAGTTTTTATGAATCCTAAAATGTGTCCGCTCTTTATTTCACTTCAACTTTTCTAAAACATGCAACATATAATATTCCCTAAATTATCAACTGGATTTCTATCCTCAAATGGTGAACTTTCAACTCAGCATATGTCTTCTAGTGTGCAGCATAAATGTCAAACATAAACTCCTGAAACCCTCTTCGGTGGCTGCATGGTTTAAGGCAGCAGTTCCCAAAGTGTGCTCCGCGAAGCATTTCCAAGTGCTCCACGAAGAGATTGGAAATAAAAATAAAATAAATGTGACAAGATCTCAAAATTGTTAATTTATGCGGTTATGAACTGTTTTTAGGTAAGTATTGTGTAGAAATAATTTAGCATCGTGCAGCGTGCCTTAAAGCAGTGTAAATAGCAAGTATTATGTAGCCAAAGTGCATTGTCATGCGTCACCTCAGTCAGGTTTACCCGCCTGCACCTTCTCAGAACCACACAAAACATTGAGAAAGTCCGTGAAGCACACAGACTACACTCGGCAAAACCAGACAGATTCTCAATGAGAACTTCACCGTGCTTAAAGATCCGATTGTTAGCTTTGACACTTTTACAGAATTTTCTGGAAATTTTCTATTGTATATTAAAAACTCAAGTTTCTTCGCACCTTCATTCAGTTGCAGTTCATTCAATGTTTAGTTGAGAGTCGAAACAAATCAAATTGCAGTGTGGTGTTATTTTTTCACGGGTGCTTTTGGTGTTTGATTAAAAAAAAATTACGTTAATAACTTTAATGGCGCTTCTCTCTTGAGGACGAAACACCTGCCCATTACAGGTTTTTTGGAGCACCTACGTAGTGATTTAGAATATATCATAGATTTTCTTTCATTGGATCACTGGCTGAATTCTGGTTCCTTAAAAAAGACTATCAAAACCTACGCCACAGTGCCTCCAGTAGCTGTGGAAGCATCAACAGCTAACAGGTATGTCAAAATATTATGTTAGATGCATTTTTTTCAACGTTGAATAATGTTTATCCATTGGGGTTTGCTAGAATAAGAGCGTGTGTCATTAAAACAAGTATTAGCTTTGGACGCCAATAACACAGGACCTATAAGAAGCGATAGGGACTAAGCTACATAAAACTTTATATAAATTAAATAGTAAATAAAGACACTTCAGTCTATGCATTCCATGTTGTGTATATTGTTGCAATTTTAACAAAAACAGATTTAAGCTCAAGTTAATAGTTTTCGAGTTTTGGCCTGTTAATTGGTAGTAACCTTGAAGCTGCAGCCAATTTGATGTCACCTAGCGATAAAGTAAGATGCCCACTCACATTTAACAAGCATTGTGAGCTTACATTTTTGAACATTATTCAATGTTAATTTGGGAACAACGGTTCTTCGAGCAATTGTTTTATTAAATATTCGACATTTATTATAATCATTATTATTATTTATCCAGCTGATATGAATAATATTTTTCAATTGTAGTGTGGAAAAAGATGGAGCAGTTGCCAATGCTAGAATTGCTGGGCAGGATGAAGGGTTTTTGGACGAATCAACAACAGCATGTGTGACAGAAACTTCATAACTGTTGAAATAACTGCCTAGTACTAGTTCTTTGGGGACCAGTGCCACAGGGGAAAAATGGTAAAAAGGAGGTACCACGATTCTTACTTGGATATTGGGTTTGTTGAGACTAGTGACAACAAACCACAATGCGTAGTTGGCAGCAAAGTGTTGCCAAACAGTACGATGTTCCCAGCAAAAATGTGCCGTCATTTTGAGGGGATCCATCCAGAATGCAAGGGCAAACCGACTGATTTCTTCAGAAGAAAGTATGGTGAACTTACACAAGTCCAAAAAATTATATCTTATCACTCAAAAACAGTTAATGAATGGGCTTTGATGATGTCCTTCTTAGTCAGTTACCGAGTTGCTCAAGCTGGCGAAACCCATACCATCGCTGCAAACCTTATTAAGCCTTGCGTAAAGGACATAGTTGAATGTATGCTGGATGTAAAAGCCATGAAACTAGTAGACACTGTTCCTTTGTGAAATAACACAATTTCGCGACAAATCAGGGACTTAGCAGAGGACGTAAAAGGTCCTTTACTTTCACGAATAAAATGCACTAAATTTTCACTCTAAATGGATGAATCAATTAATGTAGCTGGCTTGGAAATTGTAATAGTATTTGCACGCTACCACTACTTGGAGTCTTTTCAAGAGAATCTGCTTCTCTCCAAGCCTTTACCAACTAACACAACTGGCGCTGAAATTTTCAAATTAATGGAAGAATTTTTCACCGTGAGTGACATCCCATGGGATAACTGCATTGATGTATACATGGATGGTGCAAAGACCATGACTGGGAAGACATTCGGTGCTATCTCAAGAATAAAACAATAAGTCAAGGAATCCAGCAGTAGCCATTGCGCCCTCCACCACCTTGTCCTTGCTGTGAAAAAAATGCCACCCTTCCTAAAAGAAGTCTTGGATGAAAGCGTGAAAATAATTAATTTGATCAAATCACGACCTAAAAATACAAGACTATTCAAAATGTTGTGTGATGACATGGGGAGTCTACATACCTCTTTACTTCTTCACACAGAAGTAAAGTGGCTTTCTCGTGGCAAAACTTTGACTCAGCTCTTCGAAATGAGGGCTGAAATCAGAACCTTCTTGATTGACAACGACTTCGCTTTGGGAGACAGGCTGTGTGATGAGCATTGGGTTATGAAATTGGCATATTTAGCAGACATTTAAAAAAAATTAATTACTTAAGTCTCTCACTTTAAGGGAAAGCAGTAACTGTTTTTGACGCCAGCGATAAAGTAAAAGCCTTTAAAAAGAAAATCAAGTTTTGGGTGGGTTCAATAAAAAATCTAAATCTAGACAGCTAGCAATGGTAAAAGAATCAAGAGAAGAACTAGATTTTGACATACTTGAATATATCTTAAATGAGTTTCACATTCATCTGCTAAATTTGCTTGATAGTTTCAACTGTTATTTTCCAGAAAAATTTCACGATAAAATAAAATAAAACTTTTGGGTTGTAAACTCATACTCTGCTATGTCGGAAAAGCCAGCCCCTCTGACATCACACCATTATGAGTGTATGATTGATTTGACATCAGATTTTGTGGTAAAAGATAATTTTGCAACCAAGAATTCACTATCAGAATTTTGGTGTCAGCTAAAAGACGAATTTAAAGTTTTGTCACATAAAGTGAAAATCATCCTTCTACCCTTTACAACAACTTACTTATGTGAATCAGGATTCTCTACCTATGTGGCTACTAAAACAAAATATAGATCCCGCCTGAATGCAGAGCCAGATATTTGGTTGCATCTGTCCCAAATTAAAGAAGATATAGCCACATTGTGCAAATCAAAACAGTCCCATCCCTCTCATTAGAATCTAAGTTCGCGGGCTATGCTTTATTGTTCTTTTTCAATGCCAAGCTACATTTTTTGTTTTGAAATTGTAATACCTTATATATGTGAGTAGCATTGTATATTTACATTACCTCTTTTGAATTCGTTCTCAAACATGTTGCATTACTTTGTTTTTTGTTGTTGGTTTTTGTTTATGTATTTAAGTAAGTTCCTTATTTCTCTGAAATTAGTGGAGAAAAAAATATTTGGAATTAAATAAAACTTTATGTTTAAGGTGAGTATGCAGGGGACGCGAGTTAAGGAGAGTTAATTTAAAGTTTCTAGAACAAAACTTTTTTTTTCAAACTATTGCTTCTATAGAAACATAGAGTTTAATTTTCTTCACATGGTGAACTTAATAATATTGAATATCTGTCGTGAGCAGAGTGACATTATCTAAGAAACTTTTTAAATGAAGAGAAAAATTTGTTATTAAATTCCAGGACATCCTTGACAGATATTCAAGAAATGTTGATATCACCATGTGAAGAAAATTAAGCTCTATGATTCTATAGAAGCAATATTTTATTTATTTGATCCAAAAAAAGTAGTGCTATAAAAACTGCAAAAACACTCGCCTTTTCTTGCGTCCCCTGCATCCCCACCTTAACATGGCCAAATACTTAAAAATTCGTTTCCAGAGTAAATAATGCTGTCATTCGGTTACTACCTATGTAGGTGCTAGGTGAAAATATTGTCACCTTTATGCCGAATACACGTATGTGCAAAATTGGTGTTTAGAGAAAAAACTATATTTAAAGTTCTAATTTTCAATGTCTTTCAATGGAAAAAATTAAGTTTGGATCAAAATTTAAGTTATTTTGAATTTGAAAAATAATTTGTGCTTTTGCTATATGATAAAAAAATTTACTAACAACTTGAAAATGTAGTTACTTAAAAACAGCCAAAAATGAACATACGTACCTTTGGCCTAAGGGGAACGATAGTGCTCTGTCACAAATATCTCTCCTGAGAAGTGCTCCCCGACTCAAAAAGTTTGGGAACTGCTGGTTTAAGGTGTAACTCTCAAAATAGACTAGACTGCCGATGACAGAGAGATCGGGGTTTGAACCTGGTTGGATGTACAGAGGGTGGTTTTTCTTAAATTTCTCTACTCTTTCCACACAGATGTGAGTACACTTCCTCTAAATTGAACCTTCCTCATCTCTAACCTATCAGAATAATTAGTACATAAGCAAATAATCCAAATGGGTAGTAAGACATAGTGCTAAAAATAAACTCCTGAAATCCATTGAAACTTTATTCATTCAACGTCTGTTATAGTGCAGCAAAGACAATAAAGCATATTAATTTTAATAGTTCATTAAAGTTGTCCTAGAATCCTGAATAAATAGTTTCCACTGAAATTCTATCAACATATGGGGGACTCTTATAACCTCTTATCTACTACATTTTTTCAGTACTGAGACAACTCGTTTGGGTTTTATACTTATATACTATTTGCGCTAATAGCTTTAGGGATTAGGAAACTTATATTTAGAGGAAGTGTTCCTGCATTTGCATGGAGGGAGAGTGGAAAACCATTTTGAAAAACCACCCTCACTACACCCGGCCAAGATTTGAACTTCAATCTCCCCATTATCGGCAGTCTAGTCTACTGCGAGAGTAGCATGTTTGACCCTGCGGCCACCGAAGTGAGTCATAGTTAAATTAAATTTCCCTTAAGTATCTGATATAATTCTATGATGGCAAACTCTTCTTAAGTCACTGCACATCTACTGGAGTTCAGCATAAATGCCAATCTAGAAACACATGGTTGGTTGAGTATAATTAAGAGTTTAATAAACGGGTCTAAATATTTTAAAGTGACAAACCAATTGGTGGTATTTGACAAAATTCAAATCACACATAAACAACCATTTAAATACAAATAGGTGTGGATTTTGATCTTTTTTAGCCTACAGTTTTGAAGTCATGAATAATAAAACTAAAAAAATATTGATTTTTGTAATAGTATTTGCTATAGAAGTAAAGATTCTAAATACACTAATTATCAACGTTAAACAGCATTAATTTGGCCACATACAATCATTTATGTTGGGTTAAGCTTGCCTAAGATATTTTAATGATGGTTGGCTTAGAGGACTGTACTAGTAAATTCTTTCCTTCCATTCAGTATTGAGCTTTCCCACACACAAAATATTAATATTAAAAACACACACTTTTTTATATTAGTATTTTTTGTGTTATTGGTCAGTTGATTATCAAGGGGAGAGAACAATTTACTGGTACAGCCCTGTTAAGCCTAAATTGCTCAGGCATCCATGCTAGCACTGATTTTAGTGATAAAAATTATGCCAAAAGTAATTTATAAATATTAAAATAAGGGATGAATTTCATATAATTTCATCCAAACTTAGAAACCAAGTAAGGATATAATTAAAATCATAAAAATTTGCATCGTTCATATCAATCAAAACAATAGTTTTCAAAATTTTAAAGCAGAAAAAAAATTCTCAATGTATTTTATCTAATTTTTACAAAACTTATAAAATTCAACACATAGGCCTAGTAAGCCTTAAGTAAACCATTAAAAATTTTAATTAATTTATTACTGTTACTCAACCAAACCAACGTTAATTGAAAATATAAAAGATTAAAAAAATCTTATGTAATATATTGTATTTGAATAAAGTTTGTTGTTGCTATACCATACTCATAAATAGTAAAACTTTGTTATGTGAACCTTTTAAGTGTTGCAATTTTGTTGCAGTTCATTTTCCATATGATTTCAGATTTGGAAATTCAAAAGCCAAAAATTTTAAAACACGTGAAAATTGTAAATGTTTTAAAACTATTACATCTATATTTAACCACTAGACTAAGTCAAGGTGATAACTCTGTAACTATCATAATGAAGCCAATAAAATACAAACCAGATCGTATTACAGTTTGAGATGAACTGTATACGCCCCCTACCTAGCATACAAAAGGGAGCTGTATTCATTATTTATTTACTCACTTGTTTCTCCACCATGTCTTACAATCCATCCAGACTCTATGCATTTAAACCATGAAAATGGTGTAGGAACGAGAAAGATTAAAATTTAGAACCAATGCAGCCTCATTTGCGTGAAGGGAAAGTGGGAAACCCCTTAGAAAAAAATCACTAAACCTAGCTAGGAATCAATCCCTGATAGCTTCATCACCAGCATACCATACAAGATGAGTCTGACATTTAGTTTGCGTGCCCACCAATGCAGGTCTTTATTTATTTATTATAAAGTCATTGTTTAAATTGGTGCATTAAATACAACTTTTAAATTTCAATTGGTACGGTCACCACAAGGGTTGTTATCAGTTTAATATTTTGGTAAGAGATATAGAATATACCAAAGAAGGGGTTAACTTGCATTAGTCCGGAGCTAGGAAGGAAAAACTAAAGTGATAATTTACATAAAAAAAACCACCTCCATTTCATCTGATTGAGTTTAAAAAATCCAAATTTCCCTGTCAACAGTCTCCAAGTACAATTTGAGTTCAACGTCTTGGACTATTTATCCACTGCTATAGGTTATATTGGTTATTAGTCACTTTTACAAAGGTGTGAAAGCTAGGTGAGCCTGACACCTTATGCCACATAACCTTTGGTGTGGCTACTGATATTCATGGTTCATGTATTCCCTTCAAGTGGTTGCACGCTACGCGTACCCAAATGTTTCAAATTCTTGATTTTAAAAACAAATTTTAAAAGTTTTCTTTTAAACTAATAAATATTAAAAAATTACTAAAATCAGGAAAAAAATATTATCTTAGGAAGTATAGTTTTCTCTTTTCAAGATTAATATTTACATACAAATTAATTATATTAAAGCAACTACTTATTTAAAAAATAAATAAATGAAACAAACGACTAAATAAAAAATATAGTTCAAGATAAGTGAAATAATTTTGTTTTTGCTTGAATGCTATGAAGGCACATTTTGATAATATTTTTAGTGAAATGATGAATATCAAAATAACACGGCTTTGCTATTTTTTCTAAAATTCTACATTTATCCTTTTATTTCATTTTAAAATATATAGAACGGTTTAGTCAGAATCTTAAATTTTGTGACTTACTTTCATAGTAGGGCAAGGACACAGACAAGGATATATCAGATCCTCAGAAGTTTCGCTGTACTCTTTGAGCCAGGTATAGGCTATCGACACTGGAGTTCACTAGTGTCAATGTCCAGTGATAAAAGCACGTCCAAATATGCATTTGTAAACAACTCACTTTTTAACATGTTCATTATAAAGGGACCATTGTAATCGTAATGGGCAGGCTATGTAAGTTCATTGTGAGGTAGGATTATATGAATAGGGGGTTGGGTCACTACCTGAACCTAGTTTTGTGGAAGCCAGCTGATTGACTCGAGATGGATATTTGTGTACTTTTTCTAGTGAAACCATGTTTAAAATGAGTTTTTTTAATTCCCCTTGATGGCACCTAGCAATACCCATGTTGAAGGAGTCGAGCTCTCCCACAGAATGCAACCATTTTAACCTGGAGGCTGTGGATCTGGTGTATCCTTGTCTGTAGGCAAGGGCTATACCAGCCTATTAGGCATTTGTTAGTTTAGAACACAACTTTGTATAGCAGGTACCTACATAAGTAAAGGTGTAAAAGTAGAAATCAGCTTTATGCCCCGACTACTCTACCAACTGATTTATTTGTCATCTCTTTGTCATTGTGTCACTGAACAAGGTGGGGATCTTGATTAGCTCAGTTGATGGAGTGGTTGGCATGTAAATCAAGGCAACCAGGGTCAAAATCCCATTTTGGCGGTTATTTTTATATATTTACACAATCACATCATCACAGTGCCCTCTGAAAAGGCATGTTTGTTTAAATACTTTATTTTTGTAGTTTATACAGTTGTAGTTAACTACTCTCCCTGTAATTGAGCTTCTTTATGAAAAGGTAGCTGTAAGGTAGTAAGCTACACTTTAAAGGTTGTTTTCTTGTCACTGTCATAGTTATCATTGTTTCATGTTAGTTAAAAGTTATTTTTCTTAAATGCTATTCCTAAGCAAAACAAAATTATACTTACTGGTAAGTGATTTATTGGGATATTGCTTCCAAACCAATTTGGTTTTTTTTGTGTCTTGCTTGCTATGTATTTTGACGGCTTTCTTTGGACTCACAATTATTACTGTGAATTTAAATACAAATGTAAATTAGGTCTAGTTGATGACAAACTAAGAAAAGTCGAAATTCTTGAACCACGTAATTCCTTGGGTTTAAAATTCTGTATATTATTTAATGTTATCAAATCTTTAGCTGAGTGAATTACATTTTTGCTGGGTTTGATTCTCAGCAAAGTTAAAATTATGTAATTTTGGAAGTTGTGCTTTTCATTCGGCCCAATCGGGTAATGGTCAGTGCTGGCTATAAAACTAGGGGTCCCAGGTTCGATTCCTGGCCGGTACCTTGGGTATTCTTTTTTCCAAAACGGGAATTACCCAAACGGTCACCAGGGTTTGGTTGATTAGGCCTAAGTAAGGTTTAAATGTTTCCACTGGTTCCACACCCTCATATTCACCATCATCATCATCACCTCATCTCATCGAGACATAGAAAGAACCTCCACGGAAAGGTTGTACTATTAGTACATTCGGGCATCCCCTAGGTAACGATACATTAGTACTGGCTAATCTTTCCACAACTGGGTTACAAATGATATATCCCAGGCGCACAATATTAGTATTAATTTATGTTCTGTATGTATGTAAATAAATGCTAGAAAATTCTTGTTTGTTCATTGGGGTGTGATCAAGTAAGTTGAAACACAATTTTTTATTGAAATTATCTTGGGGAATAATATTTTATTTTATATGGGAATGTCTAGCTAAAAAGATTTTGCTATATAAAATACAAATAATTATAATTTGATGAAATAGATTTATAAAATATTATACAATCAACAAAATCAGCAAGTTTAAACACTTAACACCATAAGTTTTGATTAATCATTGCAACAATATTTAGTTTAAAAATATTTACTTCTTCCTTCTCAATGCTTATTCATTTGGCCACAATTAAAATATTCAATGATATTGACATACATCGAAATTAACTTATTTATGCCCATGTTGTGTGAACAAAATTTAGCTACTCTGTAGTTGAAGTAAAAATGGAACAGTGAAAAAACCAACATGAATAGGGTTACACTAATATCTATTCTATACTATATTGCAGCTAAAAGAATTTGGTTAAATACATAGTGCAGTGTAAGTTAAAGAAGGAAGTGAGCTTGCACATATATTTAACAACCAACATTGCTATCTCTCTAAAATACCATACTGTTGGTAAGAATTATATTTGGTAAGAAATGGAAAAACAGTTTAGAATAAAAATAAACCACCGGAATCTAAT
The DNA here is from genome assembly GCA_902155825.1 of Timema genevievae. Taxonomy (NCBI): domain Eukaryota; kingdom Metazoa; phylum Arthropoda; class Insecta; order Phasmatodea; family Timematidae; genus Timema; species Timema genevievae. Next base: position 105,368 of record CABFWO010000959.1, on the reverse strand, counting down.
AAAGGCTTGATCCAAATTTCTTATCTAAGTATTTTATTATTCTTTACAAATTTTCTTTTTCTCCCTTTTGTGTTTTTAGCTTCCTATTTTAGGAAGTTGTGTTGCGCATTGACACTCCCTCATGGTGAGTTCCGATAGAATGAAACCTAGGTAGGGAGATTGGGTGGAAACAATTGATTCTATTCAAGAGGCAACCATTACCTCTTTGTCTAATGGCAGCAATGTAACGTGTGAACTGTGTTGTTCTTTTTATTTTAAGAGTAATATTTAGTTCGTTTCTTTAGTAATGCAAATTAGTAAGAAACAATTACTTTATAGAATGTTCTCCAATTTATTTATTTTTTTCAGTTGAATGAAATGAATCGCAAAAAAACAGAAGAAGTGGATGGACAGTTAGCTGATTTACGAACACAATTGTTACAGAATGTATCTTCAGAAGGGGAGGAAAAAAACAAGAAATGTGCTGTGTTCATTAAAGAGACAAAACCAGATATTGAACCTGTTGCATCAGAAACTTTGACCAAATTGTGTGAAATGCAAATGTAAACTCTTGTTTGTATATAAACAAAGAACAAGTAATGCAACTAAATAATAAAATGAACTCTTGGTACTAGTTTTAACTAACTTAGTTATACATAGTTTGAAAATAATTTATTAAAAGTGGCAGCTGTTTGGGAAAACAGGAAACTATGCTTGAATTTTGAACTCTTCAAAAAACACATGAAAAGTGTTTGGAATTAGTCCTTTGGACAGCAATTTAAAAATATAATAGTTTTTTTTCTCAAAGATACAGGTAACCCTTTTTTTTTCACATATGGCCAAATTACAAGAATATTCCTGAATTAAATTTTATGTAAACATGTTTCCAGTAAAATCGCTTCAGATTTGATATTTCTCAAATTAACACAACTACCAATAGGTCTTTCCTATTTATAATAATGTTCATATTTATTTGGTAAGGAGTAATAATAATTGATAGTAAGGTTGTATCTTCTTTTTTATTCTCTTCTCCTTATTTTATATACTACTTTTCTTCTATGGCGATGAAATGTTTCGGTGATTTTTCACCATCTTCAAGTCTTATTTGTATGAAAGATGATTGATTTTACTTCATACTATTGGAAAGTTTGGGAAATTTTATGGTTTTATATAGAATAATTTTAGTTATAGTTAAAAATTATTCCATATAAAACTGGAAAGTTTCACAAACTTTCCAATAGTATGAAGTAAAATCAATCATATATAAAACAAATAAGACTTGAAGATGGTGAAAAATCACCAAAACATGTCATCGTCATGGAATAAAAGTATTAAACAAAAGAGAAGAAGAAGAAAAGGTAGATATAACCTTAGTGTCAACTTCTCTATTTAGTCATAAGGTAATTAGCAAGCATTTTAACCATGATAGCATTCTCAAGCAGTTTTAGTGTTGCATTGTGAGATGTAACATATCCACACTACTCGTGGCCGTGTGCATATCACAAGTGGAGTAGGATTTCTTTTTAAATCCCTAAAATAAAATGTGATAAGAATTTAGAGTAATTTATATTTGGTTGGTGGATTTTCTGACCACCGGTGTTTAAATGAGATGTTATCTGCAGGTGTCACTTATGGCAGATACTATAATTTCAATACATATAAAATAACACACCATAGGAAAATGCTATCAATCATATAACAAATGTTTGTATTTTCTAATGGGCCCTTCCTATCAAAATCCTACTATATAGATATAGAAAGTATAAAAGCCATTAACAAATCCATACAACTTTTTTTCTTTCCATCCAATATGCAAATTGCAGCAGTACCCTCTCAATATTGTATAACAGGGTGTCTACTGGTTCACTAAAGTCACGAAAGTCATGAAAAAGTCAATAATCAGAAAAAAATCACAAAAGTTCCTGAAAAGTCACAAATTTTCAATATTTTGGTCATAAAGTCATGAAAATATTTCTCTTTGAATTTCCTGCACATTGTAACAACACAGACATGTTGAAAGTCGCGCCACCCACTACCCATGATGTCATGCGCTAGCCGCAATCTGCCTGATTGTTTTTACCATGATACCAAGGAAAAGGGTAACATTTGCCATCTAGTTAAAGTTTAATGTTGCCTGTGTGTGTTTTATGCCTTTACATGCATTATATAATTTTCGGCCATTTACCGAAGGAATTTTGTGGCCAAAAAAGGTCAGCAAGAAGTCACTGATTCTTGTTTCTCCAATTTAGTAGACACCCTGTATAGGCATTATCTTCATTAACATCAGAATACCCACGTTGATTTCAATGGTCATGGGGTAAAGTGTTCACCTCAGGTCTCGATGTTCATGGGGTCATACTCATTTGAGGTTGACAAATTTTTCTTTAGCGATCCATAGCACAACTTCATTCAGAGGGAAAGTAAATCTGTCATTCCCATGTCGATTGTGGGATTTAAAAGAAGCCCGGAAGGTATGTGAAAACACTTTTCCCGGCAAAATTGATAGGTCCTTTCACTCTCGTTCATAGAAATTCTTGTTTGCTGATATAATCATTCCGTTCAGAAAGTGCACATTAAATAACTAATAGAAAAAGAATACATCAGTGGACACACAGACTAAATGCTAAGCTCATCTCACCTGGTAACAGGGAGGTCAGGGCTCTAATCCTAGTTGGATGTACTACAGGTGATTTTACTAAAATGTTTCTCACTTTACCTCTTCAAAATTGTTGGCATATTTCCTCTCATTTATACCTTACGCTTCCCTACCCCAGTATTGTAATTAAAATGCATGTAAAAAAAAATTTATTAGAAAACCCTTAACTTCCATCTTTACCTCTCACAATCAACAGCCACCACTCGTAACCCTTTGATTCTTGCAGCAAATGCTGGTACTTTTGGAGTAGCTTAATAATTTTGAGAAACTAACTTTTAATTAAGATGTAATCGAAGGGAAATTGAGATGTGTTTTAATTATTAATTGACAGGAATGCTTTTGCACTGTATTTAATCTGTAATTTAAGTCACACAGCATAAAAATAAATTACTCAAATACTATAATGGCATGCACATGGCACCTTTTTCAAAGCAAACCATTGTAGAATTATATTTAGAGTTTTAGTGGCATCCGATTCTTAGATTGTTCGTGAAATTAAACAACCAAGTTTACAGTTGGTAAATGAAAAGTAAGAGTTATAAGTGTCATATTTGAAATACGAGGTTTTTGCATGTAATGCTTTAGTCATAAATATGGGAATGGTCCAGGAGTAAATTCTAATCCAAGATCTCTGTGTCATATCAACTAAATTCTTTAAGAATACATACATCATTTAAATATACTGTCACACTATTAGAGCTAAATCCTGTAGCAAGTGATGAAATCTGCCAACAGATATATTTTTATTCCTTATTACCTCGGGGGTTCTATCTAGAAACCCCTATAACTAGACATCACAAAGTTGTTAAATAGTGAGCTAGAAAATTCATAAATAAAATCATGTAAGGGATGACTATGTTTTAGTGTACCAATATCTATCGCCATTATAAATTCAGGATACAAATAAGAAATACAAACGAAAGAAGTTCCCTTGATCCTTTGAAAAGCTTCAAGGGAACTCAAGTTTATTTTGAAGGGTTTGTACCTTGAATGTTTAGGGAATATAAATGGAAAATTCAAAGGGTAAATGAACTAAGTTCCTCAAAAGTTCTCTCAGGAACAAGAGGAAAGTTGACACTGTTTTCACAAAACTACAAATTCTTATGACACTTTGAAGTGACACTATCAATGTACTTTATTGAACAAAAGATTTCTCTTTTTCTCTTTGTGATGTCACACTACTTGTTTGAGCAATGAACTAATTAATTAGTCTTATGCAGGGGTCCCCAACCCTATGACTGCAGCGGAAAAGTTCTTGACTAATAATTTTAATCTGTCACTTTTTCAACAAAAATCAAGTTTGTGCTTATCTCCAGGTATGCTATTCTCAAGAAGTTGGTGATTGAAAGCCCCCCTCTTTCCAATTTCTCCATCTCATCCCTCTTTCTTTGCCGGCTCATTTACAAAGTGTACTTTTACTCGGAACTACCATTCTAATAGTTTCAAGCCAAATGGTTTTGCTTTTTTCTAATTTCAAAGACCTACCCTCATCCATCATTCTCCCCACACTCTGATGTCTTAGACCAGTGATTCTCTAACTTTTATAAGCCTAACACCAGTGGTACATACTATTATTCCCGGTGGTACGCTATGAGAAACCAAACAAAACAAGCAAATTAAAGTCGGAAAAATATAGGGCCTGATCAAATCCTATAAATATATTCGGACCAAGTCTAACCAAAAGTAAAACATTTAACCAGTGGTTGGAGGGATGGCAACACTGAGTCAAGCTTGGACAGCCAGTGCGGCTGCACAGTCCGCTATTTTATCCCTGGGCACCATTAAAAATGTACTGAAATAGTGAATATTCAGCAATATCTCAGTGGTATTCCAAATTATGGAAATTGTTGGGGTGATACGCCGTTAAAAAATGTGGTAACCACTTTCTAAACCATTAAACCACTGTAATGGGTGCCTTTTGTTGTTAAAAACATGTGTGTGAATGTGTAACATCAACATTGGTTGGTGGGAACCTGGACCAAACGTCACACTTGTCTGGTCTGGTTTGCTGGGTCATCCTAAACAGTTGTTAATCACACTCTCTATGCAATTGCGATTATATTACCCCTTAATTGTACTGCCCTACCCAATTAGTATATTTAGATAAGTAGTAAATTGCTGTACAAAATATAATAATGGGGAAACTCTAGTTAACATCTTCAAATACTGTTGCTCTAGAAGACTTAGTGATTTGGAAATGAGCATTGTGAGATTTATTTGTCAGGTTTGCTCTCAATAATCTTTTTAAATCGTATATTTGTTTGGATTACTTATTGGTTTTTCAAAATATACTTTGTGCAAAATGTAATGTAATAGTGTTATAAAATATGGCTGGCTTTGGTCTACAGTGAGCCTTGGGCAAACTGTCCACTTTTTGTAACTACTGTGCTATCTAATAAAAAGGTAATTCTCTTTTCTTTCTTTTTAATGGTTCGCTCTTGTGCCAATAGTCTATTGACTATCAGCATGGTTTTGTTGTGTTTTTAAAATTATTACAGTACTATAGCTCTTTTTTTTAAAACTTTTTAACATTTCCAATATATTTATTCCTTACTTTTTACCTTGGTACTTGTTTAATAAGACTGTGTTTTTGTTGTTTTTTTCTTCAATGCATATGTTTATAGTTTATGTTGAAAGTGTTTGGTCTCACTTGCTGGTGATGTGATAAAGTAACATCTCATCTGCTCATAGCTATCACTACTGCTTGCTGACTACAACAGATGCACTTCATATCTCACAGTTCCTCAACAAGATTGATCGTATTGTTTCCTCTCTTAGATATATTGGATGTCCTCCTTAAACAGTCCAACACTGATAAAGGGAACAAAGCGAATCTTGAGTTATTTTAAGGAATTATTAGAGCTCATAGGACCATATATCTATTCTTATTAATTGACTGTCCATTACACTCTAAGTAGCTTATTTAATCACCTTTTTGGCCATTTTGTTTTAGTAGGTCAACATAAACCCATCACAATATGATTTTTTAGATTACAAATTAATAGCAAAATCTTTGTATGTACCCACTCACATTTTGGAATCTCATTACAATTGAATTAATAATACTTAACTTTTGAAATGCCCTATTTCCATAATCATGGTCTGTTCTCTACATTTATAAAACTTTCATTCTCATTTTTATAATCATGAATAGTAAAAGTAAAAATATGTTTAAATGTCCTCCACTCACAAACCTCTCACCATTATAATAGTATAAGGACCTAGACAAGTTTTAATTAATTCTAAATCTATATCTCATTGTATTGCCACTGCATGTCAGTCAGCTAATCCAGCTCCCATCAAACTTCCACCTTGTTTAAGAGCGAAGTCACAAAATAAAAGTAGGCATATCCCATAAAAATCTTGTAAATGAATGGTTTACAGGTATACACATAAAAGCTCTTTATTAGAAATAAATCATAACTATATTATGGCAATATAAGAAGAGTTTGTTGTAGAAACCAAATTCTCTTGTTTACTCTCTACACCCTACGGCAACCAGACTACATTAATTACAAATTTATTCCAACAAAAGGTTCATAATGACTGCTCTACAGAAAATCTCGTAAATCACCTACAAATGTAACCTTTATATATCAGAATACTTGGGTGTCATCGTAACAACACCTAGACATTTGATGAATGGTCATTGTGTTAAAATTAACCACATTAACTCAAACTAGTTGCAACTTATACCCAAGCACAAAATTTGGATTGCATCATTAACAAGAGGATTTTCCAACAGCAGTAATGCTTCACAGCCTTGACATTGGGATTGACTCCAAGCCATTCTTTTAATGCTTAGAGCCAGTTTCCTAGATTGAGTACGCCTCAAGTCACTACACTAAATACATGACACCTACCTAAACGCAAATGGGATGGGTCAGTATCACATGTAAAACTGGCACATTCCATTCTGATCTAGGTGTCATTTTGTAGCCTATCTAGTGGAGCGCCAGGCTTGAAGCATACTCCATTTGACTATGAAACTGGCCCTTAGTACTCGTCTGAGCTGACAAAATAAATAACTGAAAATGGCAACAGTACACTTAATAAATGATGGTAGAGTCAATATCCTACTTCATTTAAAGATACAAGCTAAAGTGACTTAACCTCAAGCTACTGGTCGTCGGTGTTAAGTCCTTCTTCACTGATAAAGTGACCCAAAAATTACTCTTTATTTTGGGATGTATTTGTGCTTTATTTTATTTTGTTACATCAAGTTTTTCTGAGAGTACTTTATAATTTTGACATCAAGGGAGTAAACTAGTGAGTGGTATTAATTATAAACTCATATACAGTGTATATACACTTTGCTTATCCTTAAAGGTAGCACATTTACCTTGCTTGTTTCCACCATGATGCAACTTATAAGTTAGTGGCATAGTGTAATCCATCAAGGTAAGCTTGGTAATTATCAGAGTAAACAAAGGATACTTGCGTAATACCATTTCTTTAACTCCCAGACTTTAATTTACCTTTTAAGTAAGTATTTGCTTATTAAAATGATGCAGATATTATAAACAACTTAGAAAAACATTATTGGAGAATATAAACTAAACTCTTTTGGAGATTGGAATAATGCAGTAAATCTCAATTAAGATATGAGATAATCATCATCATCATCATCATCAACTGTTTCCCGCCTGCGGCCGGGTCATTTTAATAAAATGCCTCCATCTTCCTCTTTCCTTCCACCATTCTTCCTCCTTCAATTTCTTCTATTCTTCTCCTCTAAATTGCACAATTTCTGTTATCTGTTCCACCCATCTCTTTCTTGGCCTTAAACAAAACATAATATATCACAAACAGCTTTAAATATCCAAATAAAAATAATTCTCAATTTAAAATTATTTGATAGATATTTAACATAAATAGATTTCTCTATAGTTTCTTAGTATACAATTGAATTTTTTTAAAATTATCTCAAATTAATGACATAACTTGAAAAAACGGAATAAAAGTACTTAAAAAAATTCAATAACCATACATTTTAATTCATCATTCCTTTTCAAATAAATTTTCCTTTATTGTTTTACCCTCACCTCTGCATATGAACTAATGTTATCGGTTGTATTCTAAGCAGTATTATTATTTTTTAAAGAACTTTTGCTTCACTGTTTACTGCATGTATATTTTTAAGATATAGCATTCTGCTAAGTGATATCCCTTATGAAGCAGTTATAGCATAATCTGTGTATGGATTGTAAAGAATAAAATTTTTAGTAAACACAGAAAGAAGAGCCTGAGGAGAAAAGTAAAGTATTAATCGCTATTAACCAAGAATTATGTACATTGGTAGCTTTGTGCATATTTTGACATGTGGTGGGGAAGATGTCTAAACTGCTCTTAGACCTACTTCGGTGGCCGCATGGTCTAAGGTGTTACTCTCACAGACCAAACTGCCACTGATGGGGAGATTGAGGTTCAAATCTTGGTCACATAAACTAAGGGTAGTTTCTCCGAAATGGCTTTCCACACTCCCTTTACACAAATGCGGGTAAACTTCTTCTAAATATAACCTTACCAATTCCTAAAATCATTAGTTTAATTAGTAGTTAAATGTTTAATCTGAACAGTGAGTAAAACATGATGCTAAGAAAAACTCTCAAAAACATATAAACCTATGTGCTAAAGTTGTGTTGATTTTTGTTATAACAGGAGATTAACTTCACTATTAAATTAGATTAGCTATGGATTTAGAATATTGGTTCAACTTCACATTTTCATTAAACCGGATAATCGAGAGTCTACTTTAATATTATAATGTAACATAATATTGATATGCATGTACATAATTGCATTGCATAGTTTTTATTACTCTTTTTAGAAATATGTAATATTTTTACATGTATTTTCACATAAAAATATGTAGTTAATGTTTGATATAAGTATGTCCTGACTTTGTTGACATTGCATCCCATTGTTAGGTGCACTAAGATGGTGACTATCCCCTACTTAAATTTACTCTTCATAGTTGGGTAGTATGATAGTCTATTAGAACCAACATGTGTTTAAAGATATGATTTAAACTATTTCTGTAGTTTTTATCTTTAATCCACAATGACACAGCTGATACAAATAAAATATGTAAATAAATGTGTCCTACTTTCTTGCATTAAAATTAATTATACAATACATGTTTGTTGCAGATAATGACATTCAAGAATGTGCCCTGTTTCCATTGTTCTTAGAAGAATCAATGAATACAAACTATTTTTCAAGTTACAAGGAAGTTTCTGGTTGTTTAGATGATAAGACAAATAATTCATCTATCGGAAATAGATTGAATTCAACAAGATATGAATTAGATGCATGGCCACTTAAGCAGTTTCCTTGCAATCGTTGTGGAAGAAATTATAAGTACAAAGACTCTTTGAGAAATCACCTTAAAATGGAATGTGGCATAGAACCAAAATTCCCGTGTCCATTTTGCCCCTACAGAGCTAAGTTGAAGGGTAACCTAAAACGACACATCAAAATGAGACATTCATAAAATAATAAACAAATATTAACTTAAGAAAATACTTTACCTAGGCACTGAACATATATTTGTTGTTGTAATTTTACCTTGATAATGTTTAGTAAACCAATATTTTGTTTGTAGGTATTTATTTGTTTCTATAATAGATAAATTACCAAGTTGTTGATTCTACACAGCCATCACTATCAATGTTAGAGTGTTTCAGACCCAAGGACGCTCTCAGGGCCTGGGATCCATACCATACTTATACTGAATTTTGGCTCACCTGAGTTTCAATCCAGAATGGCTCTTTCTTTGAACGTGGTTGTTTAAGTATTGCACTTAAAATAGTATCCAAACACCTTTTATAAACCTTGGGTTTGACTCCATGTTGGGTGATAAACATTTTACCTTCACATGGTTAGAAATCGAGTGGGAGTACTTGTGATTTGTAGTTGACCATAAGTATGGGTCAAAGCATGATCAACCCCTTTCTTGATGGGTGTAGAGATAAAATATTGGAAATTTAACACCGAGGCATATATTTGTCAAGATGTCGACTGGATCACGAAAAAGTCACTAATTGAAAAAAAAAAAAAAAAAGTCACGAAAGTCCCTGAAAATTAATGAATTTTCATTATTTTTATGATAAAGTAACGTAAATAATTTTGATTGAATTTCCTGTGTATCGTAACAACGAGTTGAAAGTCGGGCCACCCACTACCCATGATGCCATGCGCTAGCTACAAGTTACTTGGTTGTATTTACCATGATACCAAGAACCAAGTTAACATTCACCATCTAGTTAACCCTTTTAGTGCCACGAGCCGATTTGATTGGCTCCGCCTACTATCGCCAAAAGTGCCCCGAGCTGATTTGATCGACTCCGCCTACTATCGCTAAAAGTGCCACGATCCGATCTGATCGGCTCTGCCTACTACTGTTAACAGTGCCAGAGCCGATGAGGTCGGCTCTCCAGATTTGAGCTAGTTCTCACTTTATCTGATAGATAGTGTAGTAGTGTCATATAGCACTGGAAAGAGAACATTTCCCTCTATTATCTTATGTAAGGTTGGTAACAAATTCACCTTTATATAGTTGTTATTGGATCTGGGAGTTTAGTACATTTACAATGGGACGGTCATGTACTCAATGTGCTAAGTGCAATGCCAGTTTACAAATGAGCTGCATGGAAAAACATAAGTGTGGCTAACATTCATACTGATGTAAATAGTTTTGTAAAAAGTTTTCAAATGTACGGGTTAAATTGTTCTGAGTTTAGAAAAATATACTATTTAGATTTTCATGTTATGTCATATGAATGAAAAGATTTCTTTACCAATGTAAGTAAAGAGGCATAATAAGTTTATAAATTTATATAATATTTAAAAAATTGAAATTATTCATTATGAAAGGTATTTTGAAAAACACATTCGTTATGTATAGGCCTAAATATTTATTCATGGGGTAAGCAATATAATAAATCTTGCTGTAAGGTAAGCAATAATGGCCCAAAAATATCTAATGTAGGATATCAAATAAAAATTACTTTAATTCCTATTTATAATGGTATATATTCAAAACTTTATTTTATTTTTTAAAACTAAATGCACTACAGAAAAATGATATTGAAATATATATATAATATTTTTTTAAATAGTTAGTTAGCATTTGTTTTGAAGAAAAAAATAATAATTAAAACTTAGGAATTAAATAATTTTAATTAAATTGTATTAATTTATTATTATTAAAAAACAGTAGATACTGCTTAAAATGGTATAAAAATCAAAATAATTGCTTCATAAATAAAGGTTTGGTGAATTTTCTTACAAACCCTTACAAAAATGAGGAAATAGCTGTGGCATTCTTCGCACACAAAACCTAACAGGCCTTTGTCACTCTTCGCACGCAAATTCTGGAATAGGCGTGGCACTAAAAGGGTTCAAGTTTAATGTTGCATGTGAGTGCATTATGCCTGTATACTTATTATATAATGTTTGACCGTTTACAGAAGGAAACTTGTGGTTGAAAAAGATCATAAAAAAGTTGCCAATTTTTGTTTCTCCAACTCAGTAGACATCCTGTTTTTGTTATTATTATTATTATTATTATTAGCACCGCGTCTTACTACTCGTTCGGGTTATACACACTTACGCTAATGTGTAATGGTAGAGTGATTGTGAGATGAAATGGAGGACCTACAGTTTAACGTGGAATCCGAACCACAGTGGAGGCCTGGCATTCCTCACATTCACAAGTTGTGATTAATACACATCTTGTCAGAGGTGAAGGAAGGGTTTGGCAATCAGATAAATCTGTGCTGGGACCGAGGATTGAACCCCGGACCCCTAGCACAACTGTTTTTGTTCTTACTGTGGTTTGCTTCTCTTTAAATTTTACTTTTTACGTTTCTCGAATATCTAAACCATTAACAATTGACATTCAAGTTGGTAGTGCAGTTAACATTCCCACTGATAAAAATTAATCATTGCTCCACAATGTCTCAAATAACTCTGTTCCAAAGTTGGTGGTTTTTCTTTTTCGTATTGTGTCTTACTACCCATTCAGGTTATATGTCTATGTACTAGTTACACTAATGGTTTAAGGATTAGGAAGGTTTAATTGAGATGAAATGCACCCTCATTTGCATGGAAAACCATTTAGGGAAAACCACCCTCAATGCGCCTGACCGGGATTGAACCCCAATCTCTCTGTCTTCAGCACTCATTTTTCATTATGCACATTTATTTCCAAATAGATTTTTAAGACTTTTTGTTTAGGTGTGGTAATAGAAGATTTTTTTTAGTTAATGTAAATATTTTAAGTTAATGTCAATTTTTTGTGTGCATTACTGTAACAATAACAATAAAAAAATTATAAAATATTTTATTTGAGTGAATGATAATGATTTGTGTTACATTACAGTTTAAAATAATAAAAGACCTGTCAATGTTAGACATTGATGCCTCTCGACAGGATTAAAGTATTTTTAATAAATGTATTTCAATTTGCACATTTTTAACTGGTACAACAACTGGTTTTTATTGAATAATGGATTTTTACAAAACAATTTATTGAATAAAACGCTATATTATGTTTGATTTTTAAAACCTATTTTAAACTTTATACATTTATATGGTTAAAGCACTCATTTTGGGAACCTAAAACTATTTTAATAACCAAAATTGCATGCTCTAGTTATAATACAATTCAATAATCGTGCATATTGAAAGAATGTGAACTCTTTTTGTGTGTTACAGAAGTAAAATTTTAAGTCAATTTTTTTTAGGTCTCATTAAAAGTATACTTTTTTTAGCGCTGTGTCTAACTACTCATTCGAGTTGTACGCTTGTGCACTAATTACACCAATGGTTTTAGGGATTAGGAAGGTTATATTTATAATTATAATTATTATTTTTGTGGAGTGAGAGAGAGAGAGAGTGTGTGTGTGTGTGGAAAACCATTTTGGAAAAACCACCCTTAGTACACCCGTCCAAGATTCAAACCTCAATTTTCCCGTAATAAGCCGTCTAATCTACTACAATAGTAGCGCCTTAGACCATGTGGCCACAGAAGCGGGTAAGGACTAATGCATTAATGAACAAATGATTCTTTATCTATGATCTCTCATGAAGAAATTGATTAAGCAAGCAGACTATATTTTCATAAAATATGTACAAAATCTATACACATGTACTGCAATATTCTCTTGCAAAATGACAAACATTTTATAATATTGGAAAATGATAAAAATAAAGAAAAAGGATAAATAAACTAATAAGTGTAAATTTAATGAAGAGAGCCCACCTAGGGAAAGAGCAAGAATGTGGGAAGAATCCAATGCACAAAAGTGACATCTTCTTCCTTTCTTCTGTCTTCTACAGTAGAAGTTGTCAGTCACACACACACATTTAAACATAAGTAGAGTAATAATTTGGCATTGTTACTTTAATCAAAGACAAAGAAAGAAGAGGGAATATACTTCACACAAACACTGGATTTCTCCATTTTGAATTTAAAAAAAGAACTGTTAGAAAAACAATGTGCCAACTATTTTTGAGAGTAAAAATAAATTTCTCAAAGCTTGACTACGGTTAGTATTTTATATGCATCTCATTTAAAAAAAGGAAACATAATAATAATAATAATAATAATAATATGAAAATAATAATAATTTGAAAAAGTTAATCTTATGGAAATAAATAAACTATCTTCTATTGAGGCCTGGTGGTAATTTTGATTTGGTAATCCATTGTGGGCCAGTTTCCACTGTTTAATTTGAAAACTGTTTGGGAAATGCTCTTAATATTTTGGTGGTGTAGCAGATTTGAAAGTCCTAGTTGTGGGTACCAGCGTGAATGGGTACAGGCTTGTCTGGATCTTTGTGGTTTGTGTCAAAACGTTGATTGTTCATTCGCTGTCCGAGAGAACCTATAGTAAGGCCTATATATTCTGCATCTTACAAACTTACTTACAAACATGTAACTGTAGATCTTGGTGAAATGATCGGGAAACTGATTTCTTTTTATTTGATTCTCTTGAATAAGGCATATTCAATGCTAGACAGGGCAAAATACTTTCATGACTAACAATGTTTTGTTACCACAAGTTAATATTAACTATGCCAAATAGAACAAGTTGTTTGTTATAATAAACTTTTTATAAATCATAATTTTAACACTCAAAAGAAGGAGCATGCATAAATGATGCTTAAAACAAGGATTATAAAACCTAAATAATGGTATGCTTTATTTAACCTATCAATATTTAATAAATCCATATTAAAATATTTAACTTGTAATGTTGTGTGTATGAAGTGAAGTTTAACTTTTAAATGTATTTAAGACATATTGTACCAAAGTGTAAATATATTAAATTGTTACTAATGGTAGAATGTAACTAAGACTATATTGCAACAAGCATTCAATTCAAAGTCTTTATACATCTTTATGGTTTTACTACCAAACAAAAGCCATTTTAAAAGTTCATAATGACATAGTTACTATAAGTGTATTTTAAATAAAAAAGACAAACAATGCAATAATTTTTTTGTATTAGTAATTTTTATAAAATTAATTTGTTGGAAACTGTTGACAATGGACTTCTTTTGTGATTCAATGTCATGTTGATAATTTTAGAATAGCATCATTAAATAAAGTATATTTAAAAAAAATATTAACGTTTACAATTTTCACATTTTAACCCAGTTAAAAATAGTTCTCTCAAGTCTAGTGATGATTTCATTTCATCTATTTAAAATATATTTACTAGGTTTCATTTCTTTTATTTAAAATATATGTACTAATATATATTTAATATTCTTTTTACAGAAAAAGGTTGTTGGAATTCAACTATACCATTTTCAAGCTCTAGACGCTCCAAAAAAATAAATTACACCTCTAATTTATTTGATACATCAGCTGATTTACCAAACCAATATTCTTCTAGTGTAATAGAGAATTTGACCTCAAGACATGAAGATATGTCATCCTATACCTGGCATAAACCAATTTCACACACATGTTTATTTCCGTGTCCCAACTGTGAAAAAACTTACAAGCGGAAGGATTCTCTATCTCGCCATCTGAAATGTGAATGTGGAAAAGAAGCCCAGTGTCTTTGTCCATACTGCCCATTCAAATGTAAACTAAAGACAAACTTAGTAAAACATATTAAAAGAAGACATGAATTCAGAAACTGAAGTTTTTTTTAAAATACAAATTAAATTCATAGTGGTGATTAGGTAGAATATGATTATCTTAATTTGATTATTATTTTTTCTTTCTTCATTCATACAATTATAATCCTTTTCTTTTTTGGTCAGTTAAAAAAATATGTAATTGTACTTTATATTTTCTTCACACTACCCATGTTAACACTTAAACTTTTCACTCGGTTATTATAGTAAGAGTAAGAATGCTACTTGAACAAAACTATCAGTAGGTGTCTAAGTTAGGATACAATAAAAATAAAATAGTTTTGGCAAAATTTTGGACAGCCTTGGATATGTGTTTTAGGAAATAATAATTATATGCAACTGATGTACCAACAGTTTTCTGTGCCTTTACCAAGTTTTGTCAAAATAGAATATAATCAATATTTTATCAAAAAGTTTGCATTTCTTAAGCCTACTGTCCTTAAATTATATTCCAATTTCTAGCTTTTACTCATAATGGAATATCTGTTTTAAGTTTAGCCATTTTTATAAGTATAATTCAATGTCTGTACAACCGGTAAGCTTTGTTTACAAAGCAATAGACAATTTCTGAACTTATCCCAAACTGTTGTTTTAAATTGTCTAGAGCAGTGGAATTCAACCATATAATTCGTATACCGCCATATATAATTTCTTTTCAACTTTGAACCCCAAAGAGGTTTATTCATAATGCAAGCTCTACATATTCTATAATCTACATCTAAAATAAATTACACCAAATAATAAGTTTTAAATGAGAAATACATAATAATATTATGAGATTGATTGGATCCTATGTTTCTCAAATCCAAATCTCAAATGTAAATATTAAATTCTTTTTTGAATCTCAAATACAAATTCGAATCCTCAAATTTTTAGAAATGCACAATTTAAGTCAAAGAGAAAATATTTAAAATTGGATTTAAAAAAAGGTTATTAAAGGCTTGGTTCTATTGACAAATGATATTTGGTTTTGTCTATTACCTCATAAACAACAAAGAGAACCTTTTTTAGTAAATTAATTATATTAATATGATTTTGTCTTTTATTTTTGTGATTTTGTTACTCCATATGATTATATATAGTGTATATAATTCCATTTACCAATTGTTTAAAATTGTTTTATTAAATCAAGGTCTTCATAATGGTTTTTGAGATGATTTTTTTTAGATTTGTATGAATCTAGAATCTCTTGAACACCATAGGATTAAAGGACTCGGTGATTTGAGCTTCCCATCTTTAGTATAAGGTATATGTATTATATTTTATGTACCCTCTAAGATGTCTTTGCATACCTCATGTTTATTGCCACTGGTGTAGAGGAACTAAAATATTCTTTAGTGTTTTTCTAAGGAGGTACTACTGTATGTATAACTATAGAGTTTGATTGAAATCAGATAAAATATTGTCTTTTGCTGATATTATAGACAACAATGAACTGGTTCAAATCCAGGCGAGAACAAGGGTTGGTCTATTAATGGATTTTAAAATAGTTTCGAATCTGTAAAACCCTGAATTTTTCATGTCTTTTTACAAGCAAAACATAGAACTTAACAATCTAAAAATAATGGAGTATTCAAGAATTTGGGCTGCTTCACTGCAAACTTTAAAGATTAGGCCTGTGCACAGCAGGATAGTCAAATTTAATTATAGTAATAATAATAATTATTATTTTTATTATTTATTACTAGCACTGCGTCTTACTACCCGTTCGGGTTGCACGCACTTACGCTAATGTATAATGGTTGGGTGATTGTAAGATGAAATGGAGGACCTACAGTTTAATGTGGGATCCGAACCACGGTGGAGACCTGGCATTACACACATTCACAAGTTGTGATTAATATACGTCTTGTCAGAGATGAAGGAAGGGTTTGGCACCAGATACATCTTTGCCGGGACTGAGGATTGAACCCCGCATGCCCAGCACAGAAGGGAGGGTCAGCTGAAAAAAGTTGGGGACCACTTTTCTAAACCCTCTCTTTAGGATAGATCTTCTATAAAAGAATTCAATGTTTTTCAAGTTTTTAACACATGAACTAGTTAAAGCATCTTCTGCTGTTGGAGAATCTACTGCTCTGTACTTGTTAAATTATCTGATCCCTATGGTAATTGATCTCTCTAAGTATGTCAAAGTATCGGTGGATGACAACACTGTCTTAAAGGTCAGAATTTCGAAGCTTATACCCAAGATGGCCCCTGCTTCTCTAATTTTGGTGGCATCACAATGATCCTTATTGTTGCTATCTTCTCTGATATCCAAAATTGATCCATCTCAATCTACTTCTCAATGTTCCACCAAATATGTGTCAGCCATGTGGTGAAATCTAAGAATACAAATTCAGCTACAGCCTCCAAGGTAAGTTACTCAACCACTATCTAGGCCACCACCACCAAGTCTTTCAACAAGGAAGAAGAATTAATTTATATCACGTCAGAAACAAAAGCTACCTAGCTATGCCACATGCGAGGAACCGGTGGCAACCTTGTACATGGAAAGTCACCACTTACCTGCATACAATCAATAAGATCTTTAAAAAATATTTGTTTGTCACTCGATTTTTGCCTTAAGTTTCTGTGATTGGCCTTGAGTCTTATCTGTCAAAACTCTCCAACTTAAACACTGGCTTTGTTCGAAATTAAAAACATAATTTAATTATCTTTCTTATATTTCTGTAGAAGAGAATGATTTCTCATTAATAAACAACACAGTCTGACCCTTTGACTGTCTAATCATTCCTCTCTATGAGATATCACTGTCCGAGTAGACATTAACCGAGTAATAACCTTGTAAGCCGCCTCCTAATAAAACCTCTTCAGTAACTGTCAGTGAATCACAGAATATTGTGCCTCATTCATGATAGTCCATGGAGGGATGGAGAAAACCACATACTCTTGCTCATAATTTATACACAATTGACATTGTATTAAATTATCAAAACGTTTGTGGACACAGAACCTAAGCAAGGGAATTGTTAACCAATGCTTGTGTGAATTATTGTTATATTTTGTGTGAAGTTGGGTCACTAATTTAGTTGTAATTACTTTCCTTCAAATTATAATGTTTATAGATATGACAGACCTTATGACGGCGCTACTGTCTCAAGATGTGGGGGTGTTCTAATAATACCCCTTGTTAACTTCATTCCTTGTTTGGTCAGAAGAGCTAATCTAGAAAATAATATTGAAGGTGTCAGGGTTAAAATACCTTCTCAAGATGACCACAAACTATTAACTGGTAACAAACACTTTATATTTCTTGAAGGCGCTCTTGCCAACTCTCTTGTTTGTATGCAACTATTAGGTGATTTTAATTGTGCTTAAATTGTTTGGGAATACCATCACGTTCAAAATATGTCTCACTACTAAATTTGTTTTATTTTATTTTCATAGGATCGTGTCTTACTACCTTACAATTAATTAAATGCTATTTTATTTGGTTCGGCTAGTAAAATTGGTTTCAAACAATTTGGCACTACTGTGTTTAGTAAAACTAATCTTTTAGACCGTGTCTTTGCTAATTTTCCCCGTCCTTTTATAATGCAGAGTTCTCAATCGTTAGTAAATATTGATTTATCTCATCCCCTTTACTTATATGATGTACCCCACGGTTTAAGTAATAATATTGTTCCCATAACTTTTTAAGATTATTCTCAGGGTGATTATTTTAATCCATACCATGATATGGAGACCACCAATTGGACATGTGTTTACTCAACTGTTGATGTTAATAAATAGCTACTGGGAACTAAGTTCAGAGAAGTGTGCTGGGGTGTATGGAAAACCAAACTTAGCGGTTAAAGGCTGTGCCAATATCAATCCATTGTTAGCAGATAATTTAATTTATAAACTTGACATTTATCTTGGACCATAATCTATATTTCCACTATCTAGTTGTTCATAAAGTTTTTCACTCTCTCAACTTTACTTTACTGTTTCCAATCTGTGGCTTGAGTCAGTTTTTTATCCACTATCAGCTTGCTAGGCCTGTCGTAGATTTATATGTCTTATAATCTAACTTAAGACTAGGACAGGCAAAAAATCCAGTCCTAAGCCATTAATTTATCTCTGTGAAAGGGTAAACCCACATTTTACCAATGATAAATTTTTCGGCCATGCCGGGAATCGAACCCTGGACCCTAAACTTAGTAGGCAGACACGCTACCGACTGAGCTAAGCTGTCGGATCTCTCAGAATTTATTCGGCCTTATTTAATATATCATCTCTTTATTCTATAAAGTTGACTGTATCTAAAGTTTATACTTTGCTTTGTTCAGGTCCAAGATCGAATATGCTAGAATGGCATGGAATTCCTCAACTTGATCCATCTCTCAGGCTGGAAAGTGTTCAACGCAAATTTGTTGCTACTTGCAATGACCAATTCTTATTTAACTCTTTTTATAATGATTTTTTATATGATTACAAAATTTTTAGGACTTCAAACTCTTTTGTCATGCGGACTATTGAAATGCCCTTTTTTATTTTAAATATTTTTAATAGAACAATTACTTGTAAATCTGCTCTCTAAAATGTGGATATTCTTGTACTCTTTTGTGCCCTCAAAATCCTAAAAAGAAGCAATAAAGAGTTATTTAAGTAACTCCCCTATCACTAACTACTTTTTTTTTACTGTGGAAGACTAACTAATTCACTGATTAATCATTAATATTGAATCATCTTTTTTTTACCCCGAATATTACTGCCTGTTCATATTCTCTGCATATCTTTCTTGTTTATACTCTTATTATTTTTATTTAGTTACTGAATATGTTTTAGTGTTATCTGTTGTTCACAAAGATATGTATACTCCATTCACGGTATGAATTACTCTCTGAAAGGTCTTTTTTCCTACCAATATCCTACTATATAACAGATTTCTGGTAGGAAAAAAGACCTTTCAGAAGACAATTCCTACGCTGAACAGACTTTATTTAGATTTTTGCAAGCCTTGTGTCATTCTGTTTTTTTCAATACTAGCTTGCTATAGGTTCTTTAAAAAATAAAATTTAATTTAATTTTATAATCACAGTAAACCCCCAATTTAACGAACTGCTTCTGTCGCTTGCAATTTTACGGATGGTGGCCGACAAATTCATAAAATCACAAGTGCATTAGTCATCTTTCTATGGTCCCCACCTTAATGCACACTGCTCAAGACCGGTTTCATCTGGTTTCAGAAATGTCTGTGTTGTTGCATAAAGTTTTTCTGCTGCTTTGTTTATTTGTTATTCCTTGAGCACTAGGCTTGTTAAATGTACACTATTTTCAGAAGTGAGTATAGAGTTGTGTTTTAATTTTAGGTGTGTATTTATTTCAGAATCTTTACTGTACTGTGTGTGCTTACAATGGTACCATCAAAAAACAAACCTCTCTTGGGTTAAGTACCAAAATAAAAATTATTGAAAAAATAAAATGTTTGCAGGCAATTTTCAATTGCTAAACAAACAAAATTAAATGCAAAGAGTGCACTGTTCTTCTAAGTGTATATAATATTACTTTACTTATTCTGTTATAATAAAAATGCATTACTAACACAACATTTTATTTTCTTTTTCAACTAACTAATTTTTCACCCCAATTTTACAGCCTCTCTGATTTTATGAACAGGATTTTTCCCTAATTAGTCCATAAAATGAAGAGTCCTTTATATAATATTATACTGTTAGGACATGTTACTATATGTGTCTTGAATTTAACTTTATTAATATAAAATAAATACAGTTCTCTTTTCAAACATCCCATTGCAATGGATTGTTGCTGCATGGCTTGCGACCTTATTTTTAAATTAATATACTCCTTCACCGGCTAGGTGTGAGCGTGATATCAGAAAACTTATAAAATATAAAATAGAAAGTAAAATGTTTAATGAAGGAAAATAAAATATTCTTATTTGCATATAATAACTTTATATATTAAATTTACCCACTTCAGTGGTCACATGGTCAAGGCACTACTCTTAAATAAACTAGACTGCCAAAATTGGGGATATCGAGGTTCGATCCTGGCCGGGTGTACTGAGGGTGGTTTTTCCTAAACAGTTTTCCACCCTCTCTCCATGAGAATGTGGGCTATCCTTGTAAATGTGGGTACACTTCCTCTAAACTCAACCTTCCTAATCCACAGCATATTATTGTAATTAGTACATAGGCGTATAACCCGAACGGGTAGTAAAATGTGATACTAATAAAAAATATATATATATTTAATTTAATGTCATTCAGATTTGACTCATTATATAGGGCATGATAACATCGCCCCCTCCTCTATCTTAGCTATCCCTTCCCCCCCACCCCCTTACACCCAAATACACAGAACACTTCAATTTGGTGTCGGCAATGTGGAGAAAATGAGCTCCAAAACCTTCAAAAGAATGACTACTAGCTGAGACTTCAAATGAGGAACTACACAAATTTGTTAATCTTCAAGAGAGAACGTTATACAGACTTAGATGAAACTTCACAACACTTTGATGAGGAACTTCTAGAAGTAACAGCATACACCCTACATTTGAAGATGGTAAGATCTTAACCCAGGACCACAAGATTGGATCAACAACAGCTTTGATCCCAAGACAATGACAACTTAGAGCGGAGTCAGAGTTCATATGTTCACTAGATGCAGACTACATGGCAAGCTACAAGTAAGTGACTCTCATAACAAACTGCTCATATGAAACATTTTGAAACAATTCAATTCTAAGTGGTGACCTTTGAGGTACATTTTCATGGAACTTAAAAAGATTTTATGTAAAAAAATGTAATCATATTTTATCCATATGATTTGATTGTGTGGAGGTTAATCATTTATTTAAATTAAAGTTACATTTATTAGCCCGTAAACTATAATAAGTTTAATAACATTCTCTAAACAATGGGACATGACCACCATGGGTAAATTAATAATTTACATTACTGGTGAAAACAGCCTTATATCACATCCATGCACACAATATACTCAAAGTATAACCTACATGATGATGATAGTTTTGAGCAGTCCAATCAAAGTGTAGATTACCTTTTTCTCAGATTAAATTGTCTGAACTTGCAAGTAGTAATAGAAAGTAGGCCCAAACAGATTTTAAAAATGGATCTGAAAGCAACTTTAATACAGTTGATGAATGTAAGAAATGAAGGAAACCAGCAGGAAAAAATGAAGACCAATTTAAGTGTGTAAATGATCAAATTAAAGAGGTGAATAAATTTGTTTAATAAATATGTCTAAAAAATAAATACCATTTTAAGGGTGTTAACAAATTTGGAAAAAGGTGCGCAAGATAGTAAGGAATTAATTACACAACAAAAATTTGAAAATTCAGAAGAAAAAAATGTAATTTAGAAAATTGTAACATGGAATATAAAAATCAGTCAAAAATTATATTATTATGAAGGACCAAGCCATGGTATATTTGCCAAATAAAATGCAAAGAGAATAAGTGTGTGGTAAATTTT
Organism: Timema genevievae; assembly: GCA_902155825.1. Classification (NCBI taxonomy): domain Eukaryota; kingdom Metazoa; phylum Arthropoda; class Insecta; order Phasmatodea; family Timematidae; genus Timema; species Timema genevievae. The sequence continues at coordinate 83,127 of CABFWO010000959.1, read as the reverse complement.
TGAGATATATGTGCAATTTTTTATAATGCACATAGGTTTGTTTCATAATTTTGACAAATGGTAATGATGAAGTGAAACGAGTAGGTCTACAATCATAAGTATTTTATTTTTACTTTCGAAACAAACAAGGCTAGCAAACAATTTTTGGAATCATGAAATTGTCAATTTTGCATCAAATGATACCATTTAATTTGTGGATGTTAATTTTAGTTTGGAACTTCTCAACTGTATTAAAAGTGTGTTACTTTAATGCTCAAACAAAACAGGGAGAATAAAAGTCTGTAACCAAGGACACTTGGAGGAGTCCAAAGTTTAATTAGATTATTCAACAACAGGTGTTTGATCCAAAAGGTATAAATATAATTTAAATATCGGATCATGAAAACAAAACAAACCTCACAAAAGCAAAATATTGTTGTCTTTCTTTATTATTGACCATACCGTACCTTGATTTTCTTACGAATGGACACTTGGAATATTTTCAGAAAATACAAACAAATTTTTACAGCCAACATTGATAACATTTTACTATATTATTAGTCTTATTTTATAGGTAACCATTGATAATATTTATCAAAAGTAACATATGCATCTCACATGACTCAACGACATGAATACACGAAAGTAGATTTAGTATCTTTTCCTAGCTTTAAGATACTTCATATCCATTTGTAAGATAATTGGGGTAATGTCCAACTCTTTATTGAAAATTTTAAAAAATATTTATATATAATATTCTGTTACTGTACCAAAACATTGTATTTAAGTTATCTGTGTGTTACCTGAACAAGTAGTATGAAGTGATGCTATTCTTTTTTTGTCAATTTTAATACTTAATTATTCACACTACTGAACAGAATTTTTGAAAATTTTGTCAAAATATGAATGTTTTATAATTTTGTTGTAAATTGTATTTTTATGTTGTTAGGAAACCTACATTATTCTAATATGAGGAAACATTATTTCATTTTTATAAAAATAGTTTATAATATTTCTATGTGGTTAGGAAACCTACATCAGTATATATGAGGAATTGTATATCATATGTTTCATTTTTGTAATCCCTTGTGACTGATTTTCAAGCACATTATGCATAGCTTATTGGAAAAAAAAAATTATCAGTAGGCTGGAATAAATAAAAAGTATTTTGTTTGAATGTATTTTATTTCAACTAAGCTAGTAGGTAATTAATATTTGGTTGTATTGTTAATGTGTGACATAAAATGATCAAAGAATAAAATTTAATTACAGATTTAAGTAATATTTGGTTTTATGTAAGTATGAGACATTGTAATAAATAGATTTAAATAATAAGTCATTTCGAAATATGAGTTAGTGATGGTGCTAGGTAGGGCAAGTATGAATAGTGTGAAACTAGGGCCGAGATTATGAAGTCTTTCAAATGATGACAGTTCCTAGGTGCATAAATATTAACACACAGGGCATGAACTGTTGTCATTTTAGTGACCTTCATAGTCTCAGCCCTTAATCAGCTAAGTAAACTGAATGAAAGTTGTTGAAGATAAATCTGTTATGTGGATGCTATGTGCCAAATAAAAGTGGAATATGTTTGCTATTAACATACTCTTTTGGTAATATTTTAATAAATAAACACTAAAGTTTTGCTGGTATAACTAGCCGAGTTTGAATTTTTTATCACTTGAAGTAGTTCTTTTCAAACACCTTATCATTATAATGTGTCACTATGCAACTAATGATCATATATTTTTTAATGAATACACTCCTTCTTTGGTCAAGTGCAAATGTGATCTGAAAAACATATCAATGTAAAACATGTTTAACATGTTAAATAAGATAACCTTAATTGCATATAATTTACTAAATATAACTTTATCCAAATACATGTTAACTTTTCATCTACACTTTCCATACTGATTTACAAAAATAAACACCAGAGAACAGCAAAAAATCAAAAATTACTTTAGATTAGGTGCATTTTGCTTTGTTAGTGCTTCAAAAATATATGTATTATTTTAATGGGTTAGGTGGTAATTTTCTCATTAACATGAACCAGCATCTATCTGTATCTATCTAAAGTTATAATTTTCTAGTTACTCTATTATTTTCACAATGTAAATAAACAACTGAATGTATATGCACACATAAATGGCATACTAACATGTATTTAAAATAAGGAATGAATATATGCCAAATATTTTACTTATATGTGACACTCTCCTTAACAATAATAATTATGCTTAGTAATATATACTTATTTTATTATTAATAACAATTTGGTCAAAAACTTTTGAACACAGCTCATTGGTGCTGAAAGTTAATTTTTTTTAACTAATTAAATCAAAAGTACTGGCTACAATATCATTATTTAAATCATGCAGCCCTACTGGATATTGTTTGCATACAAGTGCCAGCTCATATTGTTTTGTGCACAAGGAAAGCTAATAGAACATTAATGTATTAATGTATTCTATTTCTATGAATCCTTCTAAGTATCATTTGTCTATAACATTCAAGCCAATTATTCATTTATATGATAGTATAAGTGTTTTTAATTTGAAATATTTTCTATTACAGAAAAAGGGACTGGATTTCAAACAGAAAATGGTCATCATACAAGAACACGCTACAAGCATTTCGCCACTCAAATTCAATCAAATTCATTGTTTTCGTCAATCTTACCAGTGTCAGATTTTCAAACACAACTGCAGCATTGTAACAGTAATTTTGGTAATGAGAACTTGACTTTAGAAGAAATCAGTGAAAATCAGGATCATTCTACGAGGAGCAAAGAATCGAACACTCCCAGTTCTGGTAATGTATACATGTGTCCAGACTGCAACAAAGTTTATGGGTGGAAAAAGTCTTTAGCATTTCATATGAGAGTGGAGTGTGGCAAAGAACCACAGTTAAAATGCCCTTACTGTCCATACAAAGCTAAAAGAAACTATACTCTGAAGAGTCACATGAAAACACATAGTTACCGGTAATAATTTAACTAATATGTGTTAATATACAAGACAAATTTTATTTCATCCCTACTGATTATAATTTATCCTAAGTTTTAATACAGTAAATAGTTTTAATACAATTCATCTAATACTTTTTGACTTATTGAAACTAGAATAATGGGTGTTACTAATGTATAATCATTTTTATTTCAATATTAAGTTTTACTTAATGCATATATATATATATATATATATATATATATATGCTTATAATAATAGTTTAATTTTGCTTAAAAATGCTTGTTTCATGTGAAAAGAATAAATAACAATAATCTCAATTGTATATAGTAGATAGACCAATTCATATGACACTTGTGATGTAATTTACCACTAGATAGTATACTTCCACTGTTTACTAATTCAAGCATGGCTCAAGCGCCTCTTGATCTCCACTAAGAGCACCTACATTCAATATGCTTACCCACTTGAACCATTATAGTAGTTACTCTTTAGATGCATATTTACAATAGTTTGTTCGAATAAAATTAAGATTTATATTAGCCGCATACTAGTTTAGGAAGAGAGAAAAGTGTGTGTATTTACAAATTCTCAAGAAATGTGTAATATGGATTTAAGGTGTATATATTCTGTATATTTGTGAAAATAAATCTTGTATGTTTACTAATTTAATAATACTATGCTATTTATTACATTCCTTCAAAAATATATATAAATCAAGATTTCATTAAAATGACAGTTGCTAAAATATAAATATTTACTCTATAACATTAGGAACTCGAAAGTTAATTGCCGCACTAACAAAAGTACGCCACCTATCCCTATCTTGAGCTAGTTCTATCCAGTCCACCTAATTACACCCTATCTATTTCAGGTCTATTCTAACGCTATCCTCCCATCTGTGCCCAGGTCTTCTCAATCTTCTCTTCCCATTGGGTTTGCCAGTCAGTGCCCTGAACACAGCTATAGAATTTCCCATTCACGCTGCATGTCTTGCCCACCATAATCCGCGAGACTTGACTATCCTAACAATTTCTTGTGATGAGTACAGTGTATGTAACTCATCATTATGTAACTCCCACTTCCCATTAACCTCATCTAGTTTTGGACCAAATATCTTCCCAAACATCTTGTTTTCAAACACCCTAAATTTATTTTTGTCATGTAAGGTAAGAGACCACGTTTCACTCCCAAAGAGAACAACCAGTAAGATTATTGTTTTGTATATTCTAAGTTTTACATTCCTTGAAAGCAGGCAAGATATCAACAACTTAGTGACTGAATAATAACATGCATTTCCTAACTGTATTCTTTTTCCTAATTTCCAATCTAATATTGTTATTGCTAGTTAAAATTGTTCCTAAATATTTAAACTCATTAACCCTGTCAAATGATATGTTGTTCAAGTGATCTCTAAACTATCATCCTCAATCTGTGTTCTTTGTGTTACCATATACTTAGTCTTTTCAGCGTTCACTTCTAAACCTATTTCCTTACTAGCTTCTAGTAAAATTTCTGCATTTCTTACAACAGCTTCTTTACTATTGCTCAACAAAACTAAATCATCTGCGTACCCTGATAGCTGTGTTGTACCATTTAATGTCAACCCTTCTTTACTCGCTTGCATTACCCTAATAGCATACTCTAAGGCTAGATTAAAAAGTAATGGCGAAAGTGCATCTCCTTATTTCAATTCATTATGTATTTCAAAAGTATCTGATAAGTGAAAGGTCAGATTCATTGAAGATATATTATCAATGCTTTGAAAAGGAACTTAATAAAATGCAGCTAAATGTTACAAATAAAAATACTCAACACTGTTGAAAAAACAATAGAAAAATAGAAAACAATAAATTCCCATTTTATAATTGGATGGGCAAGTATGGTTTTGTTAGATAATGTTTTATTATGCAGAAAATCCTTTGGCATATTATATTGCTGAAAATGAATAGGTGCGTGTTGAAAAGCAAATATTTTTTTATTTGAAAAACAAATATTTCTAACAAATGACTGCACTAAATATTTTAAACTATGCACTATGTTGTACATTGTTTTTAAAATTTGGCTGATTTTTTTGGCAGCTTTGTTAAATAGCAGCATATATTTACTGCATATACCGGTATACTATTATCTTTATAAGTAAAGCCTGACATCACAAATGTTAAGTTCATTTTGAGATTATATATTTGAAAAAATAACATGGACTGGAATATATTCTTTAAAATGTCACACAACACAAAGAGGAATATTCACAACCAAGTTTGTAATTGGTGGAGTGGGCTACCTTGCCCCTTTACCCCAAGCCACCCCACATCTATTTTCTTACTTTTGTAAAATCTAAGGACCATATTTATTAAACATATTTGAAAGAGAACCGATTTCCCAGCCACCAAAAAATCAGTTTAAGGTATTTATAAAGCTCTTTCGAAATTTTAGATTTTGATTAAAATAAAACATTTTTATAGTTTGCTAAATAATAACTAATATTTAAGAATATCGTATCAAATAATAAATAGTTTTAACAACTCAACATTATTTAATCAATAAAAGTATGTGAAATTAATAATGTTAAAGTTAGAAAGAAAAAGAAAGTCTAAAAACGATTAGGTAAAATTCATACTTAATCTTTGGCATTAGAAACTCGAAATTTCACTGCCGCACTTATTAAAGTATGCCACTTATCCCTATCTTGAAATAGTTTTATCCAGTCCACCTCATTACACCCTGTCCCTATGTTTTATCCAGTCCACCTTAATACATCCTATGCCTATCTTGAGATGATTCTATCCAGTCCACCTCATTACACCCTATCCATATCTTGAGATATTTCTATCTAGTCCACTTCATTACATCCTATCCCTATCTTGAGCTATTTATATCCAGTCCACCTCATTACATCCTATGCCTATTTTAAGATGGTTCTATCTAGTCCACCTCATTACACCCTATCCCTATCTTGATTAATTTATATCTAGTCCACTTCATTACACCCTCCCTATCTTGAACCTATTCTATCCAGTCCACATGGTCTTGTACTGTTTTTCTCTTTATTATGTGGGCTTATTATTATTATTATTATTATTATTATTATTATTATTATTATTAATAATAATTCCTTTAACTGCCGATGTGGAGCATAGGGCCTCAACAAAGCTTCGATATGGTGGCTATTCCTTGTTGCATTTTCTGTTTTAAGTTAATTAGATGTGGAGCAGGTTATCAGCCCACTTTCTGCGTGGATTTCTATGAGCGAGAAAGAGCCTACGAATTTTGTCTGAAAGCTACTTTCACATACTCTCCAGATATCTTTCACATACTCTCCAGATATTGTCTACAAACTCTCCAGATATCTTTTACATGCCACAATCAACATGGTGTTGACGGCTTTACTTCCCCTCCGAAGGAAGTTGTGTTACGGATTGTTTTGCACAGTAAGAGTCCATTGACCTCGGTTGGGCTTGCACTCATGAACCCCAAGACCATTGAGGTCAACATTATGTGTTATGAAATGTGAAAACATAAGTAAATTTATTTTGAATGTAAAAGAGAGGGCTAGAAACGAATTATCTGCATTTCAATACAAGCATTTGCATGTTAGGGCATTGGTGACCAAATACTTTAAGGACAGTTTTTCACACAAAATATGCATGATTGGATATTTAGTATCTAACCTATTTTTTGTATATACAAATTTTATTTATAAACTAAGGCTTAAAATTTAATGTTGTGTGTCCATCAGTGGTATAATTAGGGTGAGGCAGATGCCCTGGGGGGCCATATTGATTAGTGATATTATCAACAATTTAAGTTTAATTCATTTAACAATCAAAGTGTATTTGGTTTTTATTGTTTTGTAACCAGTATTATAACAAGTAACAGTTTGAGTACTAATATAATAATTCAGCCAAATTAAAAAAAAGTTTAAAGGGGCACCATCAACTCCAATCAACCCGAGTTACTGCATTTTAGCTGAGTTTATAATAAGTAATCGAGCTCCTATGAAGTCACTTTGGAATAGTATTTTGACACCTGTATAGCAAGGATAAAACTTTATTAAAAATAAAAATTATCCTTGAAATATTGACAAACAAAATTTGTATTTTGCTTCAAGACAATAAAAATGTTTTTTTGCTAACCTATATATTATTTGTGCTTTATTAGTTGAGTGTTTATTTCCTAGCCTTATTTAAGTTAATGTATTTGATCAATATTTTAAAACTACTTTTTTAAAACTTACTTTAACTTTGCTATGAATAATGTTTATGTAAATATTAAAAAAAGATTGATTTTAGTGAAATTATTTATCACTATCATTATTGATATTGATTTCAATATTTTGATTTTAAATAGTGTACTCAAGAAAAGTTAGCAATATTTTTTATATTTTCATTATGGTACTCTTGTGCCAGTCATGGCCACAGCAAAATTATTATTAATTTATCTTTACATTTACCTTGCTGACCATCTGAACTGCAGTCGGTTCATAACATTTGCTCTTTAGTAGCGTCTTCTACGCTTTCCTGTCGACAGCAGTAGTCTCATCTGCATCCACTCCTTACTCCATCATCCCATATGAGCTTCAGTCTCCCCAGTGGCCCTCCTGGTCCTTCAGGGTGGGGGTTGAGCGTTGGGCCAACTACCCACCTCATAAAAAAATAAAATTGTTACAAAATGCTCAAATTATTACTAACATCACCTTATAATATCTCTTTGTGTTTGATCATTATTGATGATACATTTCTTAATAATAATAATTAAATACTACTTACAACAAGAAAATATATTAAACAATATTTATTTTTAAAGGATTTATATATTTGTTTCTGAGTGTAAAGTGTTTATATAAACATACAATCTTAAGCAAAAAGGATTATGAAACCTTATTCCAAATCAAACTCATTTTTTTTATCAAATAAAAGCTTAAATTTTACACTTGCAACATTTTTTTGGGGAAGTAATCTTTTGAATTTAATAAAATTAAGTTTCCATTTTTCCATTACTATTTCACTTTGCTTCTTTTGAGGATCACCCAAGTATAGTCTTAAATTGTATAATAGGGGCTCTGGTAAACTGATAACTAATATAATATAATATAAATATTAGAGTGGATTATTATACAATATTGATAACATTACCACCAGGTTTGTTTCTGATATATTTGGTAAATTAAAATGTAATTGGCTGTTACTGCACTAATATATTCATAATATATGCTCAAGTACTATATCATCTGATGCATAGTGGCACAAATAAAGTATGAGTAAAACATTTTGGATCTGAAATCGGCAAAACTAGACTAAGAAAACAATAAATGTCACTGTTGTTATTTCAATACAACATTAATCATCCGCAGCTATAAAAGAATCTATTTGGAATGTGCATCATAACAGTACACCAGCAAGCCAAGCCAAGAGTGTCAACAAATTATATAAGGAGAGGAATTAAAACCACACAGATAAGGAACATTACTTTAATTCAAACTTTTCAAAACATCAATTTCTTTTCCTTTTTGGTTACACTTCTTTCATAACAATCAATTACTCATTTATATGATCTTGTATTTATAATATATCATAATTGATTATAGCATAACCTGGATGACTCATCTGTTATTTCCATTAAATCTCCAATCAATTTTGTCTACATAGTTAACACAAACAAATTTTAGAAACCATTTGACTTGAATAACAAGTTTTAAACATTAAATCCTTTACACTCATTTATTAATTTTGTGAAATATGTTACTTTTTACATCTTAACTTTCATTTCAATCAATCATATTTCAACTGTCACTGTTTAAATATCTTAAACATTACAGAATATGTCTTCCTTGTCAACATATTTCCAAACTATTTACTGGTATAATTAATTATTCAACTAATAAGTTCATTATTGTTGGCATACTAAATAACTTTTTTTTTTGTTAAGTCATAACCATCATAAAACCTATAATCTTTGTCTCAAGTATTAAAAATTTAGTAGAGTCTTTAAGTTATAATATTAATAACTCTAATCTAGTTAATTTTCTAATGTACACTTTTCATTGTTTATCAGCTAATCCTTTAACCCACTACTACTTAAATAGTGTTTTTCACAGATTTACATTTTTTCCTTTTTTATGCTAATTAATTTCAGAACTTTACTACTTAATAATCTCAATGATGATTTTTTAGAAATGTAAACTGAGTTCTTGAAACTACTTGAGCTTTAAATGAGTGTATAAATGAGCGTGCAAATGTTTTTCTACTTATTTGAATATTCCTTTATTAAAATTAGTTTGTTTTTCAATAAATGTAATAGTGCATGTTGTATTCAACACTGGTTAAGTTGAGGAGAAGGCTTAACGCCTTAACTTCGCCAGATAAATAAAGGCCATTATTATTATTATTACTATTATTATTATTATTATTATTATTATTACCATCATCATCATCATCATCATCATCAATTATGTGGGATTGATCGATCGTGGATGCTAGCTAGCTATTAACAGAGAATGCAGATGAAATTTCTTCTGAATGACTTTTCCAAGTTTGGCTGGTGTATGTTAATTAATATAGTGACAGTATTAAGTTACAAATCAATAGTTAAGACCAAACCTAAGGATACTGACCAGTGTAAACTTGTTTTTTATCAAATAATTTTCAATATTTTATTCAGATTTTAGACATTGAATAAACATAGATTTTTGAATGGGCATTAATTACTACACAGGTCATTGACTCAAGTAAAATTATTTGAGTATCCAATTCTTATAAAGTGTCCAGATTAATGTATTATTGTATCACATTAGAAAATGATTAAATTAATTATAAAGTTAATAGCTAAATATTTATATTTTCTAGTGTAATCTCTTGAATTTTGATATAATATTGACAATTACATAAGATATTTCAAATTGAAAATGAAACACTATTATGAATCAAATCCTACACTATGTTTAAATGTTGTTGAAGAGACAGATTCAAAGATGTCACAGAGCAGTTAACATAATGAGAAAGCCCATACATGATTATGTTGATACTAATTACAACTGGACACCTACATTTATTTAATTTGAAACAATAATTGTTTTATGCTGTTTAGTTTATCACAGAAGAAAACAATATATATTTTATGTGGGAACCCCTTATCCAAAGGAACCAATCTAACACACAAACTTATATATATATATATATATATATATATATATACACATACACATACACATATACACACATGTATATATATATATATATTATATATGAATGTTTGTGTGTGTCAGATTAGCTCCTTTGATCAGAGGTCCCCACATCTCTTTTGAGCTCACACTATTTTTAAATGTTGGATTTTCTTGACATTTTTCCAAATATGACTGATTTATTAATTTTGTAGCCTTTACATTTGTACTGTCTGGACTATGTCACTTTTTTTTACACTTATTACTACAGTAATACAGACTTTTATTTTGGGGCAAAATTGATCAAAGTCACTATTTTATTAATGTGATTTTATGGACATTAATAATATCTATAAAAAGTGATAATTGATGATTACATGACTTGATGTTTGAACACATGAAATCAGATTTGGTAACTTTTATAGCTGTCAGAATGTATAAAATTGGATTGTACTTATTCACACTATCCTAATATTTGCACATATGGGGTTGTTACAAGGAAGGGTTCATTTAATGTAAATGTACCCACATTTGTGAGGAGAGAGAGTAGGACACCATTTAGGACAAACCATCACAGTACATCTGACCAGGAGTTCCGCGAAGGAGTGTCAAGGTTTCTGTGAGGTGATTGCAAGAGTAGTGCCTTGGACCAATGGCTCTCAAACCGGGTTCTGCGAAGGAGTGTCAGGGTTGTTGTGAGACATTTATGCATAATGGGGATAAAAACATTATTAATGCTTCTAAATTTGTATGATAAAAATTCATAAACATCCATCTAATTTGCAGCTTATCCAGGTTGTTAATGGAAATAAAAGAAATTACTTATTTAACAATAATAAAATCTAAACAAAAAAATATCAAAAAGGCAATAAGTAACAATATATATTGAAGTTATATTATAGCTGCTTCAATGGCCGCATGGTCTTAAGTCATCACTCTTGTTTTAGACTAGACTGCTGATGATTGAGGTTCGAATCTCAGGCAGGTGTACAGAGGGTCGTTTTCCAAAATGTTTTTCAACTCTCTCCATGCAAATTCGGGTAAACTTCTTCTCCCAATCCCTAAAACCATTATCATAATTAGTACAGCCCAAAAGGTTAGTAAGACGCTGTGCCAAAAAAAAAAAGTTATGTTATTTTATTCTTCCCACTGAAAATATGTGACATAAATGTTAAGAAATAAATAAGTTTTATTTTGGACTTAATTAATAGCATAGCTACTACTTAAATATATACTTTTTTGTTGAACCTCAAAAACTTGTAGTATAGTTAGGAAACGGGATGAGACATTATCACAATAAGGGTTAGGGTTTCGTGTGAAAAAGTAGTTTGAGAACCACTGCCATAGACCATACAACTGCCACCCAATTTAAATTTAGAAGTCCTCAGTCCCGATACAGATTTATATGATTGCCAAACCCTTCCTTCACCTCTGACAAGATGTGTATTAATCACAACTTGTGAATCTGTGAAATGCCAAGCCTCCACCGTGGTTCGGATTCCACGTTAAATTGTTGGTCCTTCATTACATCTCACAATCACTCTACCACATTACACATTAGCGTAAGTGCGTATAACCTGAACGGGTAGTAAGATGCAGTGCCAATAATAATAATGATGATAATGATAATGATAAATAATAAATAATACATTTAGAAGGAATTTTACAAACTCAAACCATAAAGATAAATATGTTTTTAAAAATCCAAAGATATTGGGCAACTTTTATGTCAGCACTTTAAACCAAATCAATACCATACCTTTTAAAAAAATTTGATTTCGTTGTTAATATAGGTTATGAATCCATATTGGTAAGTTTATAAGCCTTGTGTTGTTAACCAATTTCTTTGCATGAATCTCTCTATACAAAGCACCTCAAACCATTATAATCGATTGATTAGTAGAACCTCCTTTATGATCACTGATTATCAAATTCACACAACTGTAATAAATTGTCATGTGATAATATTAAATATATTTTATGATTTAGCAGAATATTTGACCTATTATGGAAAGGATAATATCATGTATACTTGAAAGGTTAATATTTAACAAGTGTCAAGTCAAAACCTTTGGCCATAATTATGCTAACATAGATACTTACCTTAAAAATGATTGCAAAAATTATTACTAACATTTTATTCTTGTTCTTCTTGATATAGTGTATATACATGTACCAGTCTATCTGTGTACATAGTGATAGTTGCCTCTATGTATGCATGATTTATACAGAAAAACAAGCACCTCTTGCTGGTCTAATTTATGTATTTATCTGCAATTATGATTATTTTGTTTTTCATATATATTGAAATGTTTTTAATTACAGAAAGGATGCTCACTTTCCATTCTGAAAAGGGTCATAATACGAGAACACGCTACAAGCCTTCTTCCACTAACATTCAATCAAATTCACTGTGTTCGGCAATATTATCAGTGGCAGATTTTCAAACACAGCTGCAGAATTGGAACAGTAATTTTGTTAATGAGAGCTCAACTTTAGAAGAAATCAGTGAACAATGGAATCATTCTTCAAACAGCATGGACTCTAACATTCCCAATTCTGGTAACGTGTATGTTTGTCCAGACTGTAACAAAGTGTATGGATGGAAACAGTCTTTAGCACTTCATATGAGATTAGAGTGTGGCAAAGAGCCGCAGTTCCACTGTCCTCATTGTTCATACAAAGCTAAACGAAATTCACACTTAAAAAGACATATGAAACAACATAGTAAATATGCTGGATAAATTGTGTATGTAAACAAAATTATATATTTTAATTTATGTAATCACAGATATTAAGTTTTCTTGTATTTTCATAAAATAAATATTTTTCAAATATTATGTGTCTGCATCTTGTATGGATTAGAAAAGATTTGTCTGAATTATTTGTGCTAGATATTAAAATTAAAATGTATACCAAAAATTTTATTAAAATAATTTTTAAATATCACTGAATATTTACTCTAAGCTAAGCTAGTAAAACTGTGCCTTTAATTTCCTACCATAAATAGTTGTCCTATAGTATAGACGTACATAGAAATGTTAATTTAAAGTAAAAATAAACTATGTATTCATTTTGAAAGTGTTTATTGAAATAAAAGTGACTTGTAAATTAAATAACTTTTCATTTCTTCATGTATTACTTTTCTAAACTATTGTATGATTTTAAATAATCACAAAACTGTAAATTCAACATTAAACTTATCTTGTTTTGTTCAAATAATGTATTCAAAATATTATATCAAAAACAATATGCCGAATGGTCAAAGGCGTCACTCTCATGTTAGACTGGTCTGCTGATGAAGGGGAGATTGGGGTTCGAATCCGGGTCGGATCTACTGAGGGTGGTTTGTCCCAAATAGTTTTCTGTTCCCCTTCCACCCAAATGGAGGTAGATTATCTCTAAAATGCTTCCTTCCTAATCCCATCAGAGTAGTAATATGTATAACCTGAAGAGTTAGTAAGACACGGTGATAAAACAAAATTGTAGAAGAGAGAACTTCAAACTACCTAAGTTATTTTATAGCTAATGTGCTTGAATTTGACTTGGGAGGTTAGGATTTGTACTTGTGTCAGGATTGATAACTGTGGATTGTTTCATGATGTGGTTTTTCATCCTATTTTCAGTCAAATTATTATGCTTTCTTTAAATTCACTCTTCTCATCCTTGGTTAGTGTAAGTTGAGTAGCCTGAAAAGGCTTTAAGATGAATAGCAATAAACAAGGGTAAGACCTGCTTTGGTGGATGCATGCTCTAATGTGCTACTCTGATGTTAGCCTAGACTGCCGAAGACAAGGAGATTGGGGTTCGATCCTGGTTGAATACATTGAGAGTGGTTTTTCCTACTTGGATTTCCACTCTCCCTCCACAAATGCGGGTGCATTTCCTCTAAATTAACCCCTTCCTAATTCCTAATACATTAGTGTAATTGGTACATAGGTCTATAACCCGAACGAATGATAAGACGCGGTGCTAAAAAAACCACAAGAATAACCAAGACTTTATTTAAAAATAGTATTTCTAACCAGGTATATTCAATGTAAATAGTTTGTTTCCTAGTACTTGCCAAACTAAGGACCAGATTCATACTCAGACGTATTGCACCACAAGGGCAGCTCAAAACCAAATACAAGACAACACCTACCTAGGCTTGAAAGGAATGAGCCGATTTTGTATGCTGCACTTTTTTTTAGCACCACGTTTTACTACTCATTTGAGTTTTATACTTATGTTCTAATTACACTTGTGGTTTTAGGGCTTATTAATATTGTATATAGAGAAGGTGTACTCGAATTTTTGTGCCGGGAAAGTGGAAAACTGTTTTGAAAAAACCACCCTCAGTACACCTGAACGAGATTTGAACTTCAATCTTCCTGTCATTGGAAGTCCAGTCTACTACAAGAGTAGCGCGTTAGACTATTCCACCACAAAAGCAGGTCATATTCTGCACATGAGGTGCATTAAATACGACTGTAATACAAACAATTAAGTTGTTTGAAAATATGTATAATTTATAAAAATAGAATACAAAGATGTGTACTTTTATTGGGTATGAAATAATAATATTTATAGTGTAGTTCCTTAGTAAATTCTGTTGTTTATCACTGATAAGCTTCCCAAAATTTATTAGGGCAGAAAAATATTTTATAAGTTTCCATATTTATATATATATATATATATATATATATATATATATATATATATATATATATACACATATATATATTAATTATTATAAATATACACACACACAAAATGTTACACCTTTTAGGTTTATGGCTTTATGAGTAAATTTTCTTAGCCATTCCATAAACACAGTGAGTGGTAGGGAGCCTTACTAGATCTAGTGAACTAAATAACAGTGGAAGTGATGCTCTTCTTAGAGATACTCGGTTTGTTAATATTTATCCAATAAGACAAGGATGGTCAGTGTGGAATCAACCTATGTTAGAGTTACATTATTTCCATGAGATTTCGATTTTCAGGCATCTGTACTGAATAATTTTATATCTTTCCAGTGCTGTTGGAGAATATGCCAGGAGGTAGTAAAATGTTTAAAGGAAATTTTATAAAAAAATTGAAAATAATTCTGTCAGAAAGGACTGTATCACTCAGTAGCAAACGTTATTAAAACTACTCTAAAATATTCCTATATTAAGTCATGTGATCTACAGCTATAACTTACTATACATAGTATAGATACCAATAAAATAACACTAATAACATGATGAAATGTCATCAATGTTAACACAAAAATAACATGTTTGTATTTTCAAAAAATTTCTTCCTATCAGAATCATCCTAAGGTTAGCTAGCATCATTCCACTTGGTGTTAACTATATTTTATCTTATTAATGCATTGAGTGTTAAATTATGTCAGTATTATAAATGTTGTAAACTAATAAGAAACATCTACTAGAACTGTTAAACAATGTTTTGTGAAAAACAACACATTAAGTTAACCTTATTAAGCATGGTCAACCAAGTCAACCAAGTTAACCGTATAGAAAATCCCATATTGATTTATTTTATCAAGCTTATTGTTTATTAGTGTAATTACCACTTTCTGCTGGGTTTTTTCATAGCCTTCTCTTTGAAATAAATGTCTTTGTTTAAATGATATATACTCACCAAGCATGACGTCACATGGTCTAATGCATCACTCTCGTATTAGACTGGTTTGCAGTTGACGGGTAGATCCAGTTTCAAATCCCAATTCTATGTACTGAGGGTATAGTTCCTTTAAAATTCTATCTTCCTCATTCCTATGCCATGTATGTGTATAACGCAAACGAGAACTAAGATTCAGCAATAAATGGATTGTTTCTTGCATATCAACAAGATATTTTGGTTTTCTATTATGATAATATTTCACTAATATGAAGATTTGGTTTTGATATCAACCAAAAGGACTGGAGGAGATTTTTCCCTGCAATATGGTGTATTTGTCCCTTTGGACTATTTTATTGATACTCATTACTGGTGCAGAACACACTAATAATAAGGGATGTATGCTCAAAATAAAGATGCTGGATTGACCTAACAAAGATTGATGTATAAATTAAATATTACTACAGGATGTTTTGATCGCTCTCGGCACCTGAATTTCTCTCATAACTTTCAAACTAATGGCTGTAATTGGTGTATTAGAAGCACTCAGAGGCTGAGAGAGAGTGAAACACCCTGTATAATACAGCAAGTGAAACACCCTGTATAATACAGCAAGTGAAACACCCTGTACAATACAGCAAGTGAAACACCCTGTACAATACAGCAAGTGAAACATGTATTATACCAGTAGTAAAATTAGTAGATGAAAATATAACTTTTAAAATAGTGTTAATATAGGAAATTATTTCAAGTAGTTTGTTACACAGTGAGCTAAAACAAACAGTCATTAAAATTATATATGAAGTTTAAAATAAATGAATATGTTATTTAAATTACTATATACTGATTTTTTTTAAAAATTACAAAAAAATTCTGATTCTAGTGTATTGTGTGAAGGTATGGTATTGGAATTTAAATAATGTTATGTTGTAACACATTAATACAGTGATATTAAAATTAAATTATTTGTATTCCTCCTTGTGCTCCCAGAATTTTCTTCCTTCCTTAAAGTCATCCAATGCTTGAATCCTCCTTCATAAGCTCCTCTTTCCCTCAACCTTGCCTTCTATGATGTCAAGTAGAAGAGATTTCCTCCTAAGGATGTGTCCACTCTAATTTTCTTTGCGCCGAAGAATCACATTCAAAATGGTTATCTTCTCACCCACTCTTCTTCGGACTTTTTCATTTGTCATTCTGTCTGTCCACCTGATCTTCTCAAGTATTCTCCAGCATCACATTTCAAAGCTCTCCAAGTATTTCTTCTCTTTCTTCCTAAGAGTCCATGTTTCTGCTCCATATATTGTGATGCTACAAATGTATAATTTCCTCAGTTCCAAACTCAACTTGATCGTCATCAGTAACCACTTCTTGTTGAAAACTTCCTTGGCCATGGTGAGCCCCGATATAATTTGTACAGTAGGCATTCTTTGTCAGCAGACTTCCCTGGTAGTTGAACTAGTATCTACAAAACTTGCTACATATAATTATCATAGTTTACGGCATAGCTAAGGAAAAGTTTGGGATTAGTGGAGACTAAACCTTCCCCACTTTGGTTTGGGGTTTCTTCAAGATACATGCAGATCTGCAGAGAAAAATGTATGTGTGCTGGGTAGAGGGAATTGTTAAACTATTAAACTCAAATTAAATTAAATGAGAAAAAAAAACCTTGTTATTCAAAATTACAACAAAACTGTTAAGTCCATGGATAATTTCCACTCCCTTTTTGTCCTTGTAAGAACATTGTGCAAGTGGAATAGTGTCAAGCTTTTACATGATTAGTTAATTTTCAGCTGGCTTGAAGAATTTTGCAAGTGAGTAAAGAAGGAAGTAATTCAAAACCACAGAGGAAGAGAAATTAATTCCTGTCCTTTATTCTAAACAAGTCAAGACACTTTTATGATCTCACCTAAAACTCACAGATAAATTATATAAGATAATGTTTATATGCATTTGCATGAGAAATTTGTTTGGTTTTCCCTTTAATACAATGTTGCCATAGCAACAGGAGCTGCAACAGAAGCATGAACAGGGCCGCCCTTAGCAGATGTAGAGCCCTGGACCAACTTCACTTGTGGGGCCCCCCAGTTATCTGCCTCAGCCTCCTTCCCTCCCAATTTTGTTTTAATGTTGTATTAGTGTTATTACAGTAGTTTGCACCTATATACAAATTTTCGGCTGTATAAGGTATCAGTAAATGCCCTAAAAGCTAAATACATGTAATAACTTAAACTGTATAAAGAAACAAAGAACAACTGTGCCAAGTTTGAATTAAATCCATCAATGCATTTTAAGGTTATTATGAAACATATCCACCAGAAACAGATAAGACAAATGTAAATCGGTGGAGTTAAAATAGAGAACTCACTTCACTCGTTCAATAAACCAAACCTAATGATGGTGTTTTAATTTGTTTTTACTCTCTGGCAGCATTTGCTAGATCACCTATCTAGAAAGCCTACTATATAAGTACACAAACAAAATTTTCCCTCTTTATCATTTCAAAATATTTCATAATATTGGATGTTCACTCACTCAAGCTACCATTAATCATTATTAACCTAAAGTTACACATATTAGGACAATACAAACATCGGAAGGACCTAGTGAATAGTGTGGTTTGTATCTCCTAAATTAACCTCCAAACAATGAACTTTTGTTCTGGTGAGTTGTATTACATACTTTTCCCTATTGCGGCAAATCAATCATTATATGTATATTGCATTACATTTCATTGTTTGGAAGATTCTTTTTATGGCTCAGTGGGGCATCAATTCTTGATCTGGTATCTTTAAATGTATTTCATAACTACACAAGAAAATGTTTCCTTTATATGAAAGCATAATGTAAAGCCATAACTTTAAGGGTTGATAATTCACATTTGTAGAGCTAACATCTGGTCTATAGTTGTTATTATATCAGGCATATTAAGTTTGTCAGATCTTAATGATTTTAATAGACTCTCAAGAGTGAACCAATTACAAAAATCTACTCTTTCTGCCCGGCTTGACATTATGCATAAATGTGTCATCTTATTTATAAACTGTCACTCAAAACAACCTTAAGTTTTAAATGTATGGTGACTTCAGAAAACATTATTGGTTTTCACTGCCTAAGGCCCATACATTTTTTAATTAATTATATTCTTTTCATTACAGAAAACATGCTTGATTTCCATTCTGGTAAACGTCTCCATAGAAGAATAGGTTGCAAGTCTTTTTCGACAAATGGTAAAATTGAATCAAATTCTTCGTTTTCATCAATATTACGTATGTCAAATTTTCAATCACAGCTGCAGAATAGTAACAGTAATTTTGGTAAGTTGACAAATTTAGAAGAAATCGATGAGCAATGGGATCATTCAACAAGTAGCATGGACTCTAACATTCCCAATTCTGGTAACGTGTATGTTTGTCCAGACTGTAACAAAGTGTATGGATGGAAACAGTCTTTAGCACTTCATATGAGATTAGAGTGTGGCAAAGAACCGCAGTTCCACTGTCCTCATTGTTCATACAAAGCTAAACGAAATTCTAGCCTAAAAAGGCATATGAAACAACATAGTATATAAAGAAGATACATTGTAATCCAATTAAATCGAAATGTTTGACCATGTTATTATGACCTTTGCATTATTTTAAATAACAATTAAGGAAAGGTCTTCACCATCTCATTTCAAAATAACTCACTGGGAAGAGCAATGATTCTAATGTGTAGTGTCATTCTTAACTAAATTATAATAAGAAAATTGTGTTACTGCATTATATTTTAAAATTTGTTAAATGTATAGTATTTGTAACTTTCTTAGATTCTTATAGCATAAATAGGGTTTGTGTTTAAAAACAAAAGAATGAAAATGATTTTTTGGTGTGCTAGTTGTTCAATCAAAAAGAATAAACCAATTAATTTTACAATATTTCTTTAGATAATACTGATAAATGATTAAATATAGAGCGATTATAGTGTTTCTTTATATTTAGTTGCTAAAATTAACTACATCATAAGTTATATGTGTGTATTAAGACTATAATTTTATAAGTTCTCTCCATTTTGCTGTACTCAATAAATTAACATCATATGGTTAAAATAAATTCTCACTTATCATTTCTGCTACTTTTCTAATACTACCATTGTTTAATCAAATTTAAAAACTTTTAGACAAACATTTGTAAATTCGGAAACCCTGGGGTGTTGTGAAATAAACATTAAAGCAATGTCTGTAACATGTAATTTTAACATTTTTACATGATTATAATTTATTATTCAATTATTGGAATTTCTTTCTTCCCTTTCAAGCTTAGATGAAAGTTCTAATGCCAGAGTGAACCAACTACATATTTAACATTATTTTATTATTCAACTTTTAAATTTCTTTTGGAAAGTAAAAATAAAAATTTGATCTCTTTATTCATGTATAATCTGTTCACTATTCTTATTCTAGTTATGCGTGTAGAGATTTTGGGTCACCATTTATTTTTGGAATTGCACTAATTTTGTATTTATTAGAATGCTGACTCACAGGGTCGTATGCACAGCGTTGGTGGGGGATAAGATGGGTGCTCAACACAGGGCCATATGCACAGGAAGGGTGAGGGGTTCAAACCTTTCCCATTTAGAAATAAATTTACACTAGATAAAACTATTACAATATAATGAGACTAGAACAAAAATTGTTCCAGTAGTATATTTCAGCGAGAAGCAATATTTTTAAAACTTCTACTTATTAATGTCATCCTGAAGTTAATGTATATCTTGGACAAGCTGGGATAAGCTTTTGGTATTGATGCATCATGAATGGAAGGATTCTTCATATCCCCCCCCGTCCAAGAGGAAGGGCAGTTCCAAGGCCACTGGACGGACAATCAAACAGGACTAACTGGGTAGAGCTAGTTAGAGCTTGTTTGTATGTGTTCAGCCGCGGACTACTCCAGTTGACAAGTTGTTTGCTGTGGTAGAGCTAGTTAGAGCTTGTTTGTATGTATTCAGCCACGAATTTCTCCAGTTGACCAGTTGTTTACTGTGGTGTGCTACTACTACAATGAATAAAAGGAAGGAAAGGAAGTGGAAAACACTGTTTAAATACTTCAGTAAGAAACAAAAAACTGATGATGTAGAGTCTGGATAGGTATGATACCCTTTAATTTACAGGGCCATATCCAGGCAAAGGCAACCTAGGCAGTTTCCAGGGGGGTAAGGCAGGCTGGGTGGATTTTATCAAATAAATTGCTTGTTAGGTACACTCAAGTCCACAAAGGAGTATCTAAGGAACATATTATGAATCAGTAAGTAAGATGCATTGTGGTGCTAGTGCAACCTTTTTAACTATAAATCGTTCAACATTTTTTAACACGCAATTTTGTTTTTGTGTGTGTATTTAAAACGGGGGAAAGGGATAGTGGAAAACACACTGGTTAGGGTTACAGTATGTCTAATTCCAACCCTGTTAATACCAGAGCATTAATCCCTCGCAATTTGAGTAGGAAAGAATATTGAAAAACCTCACAAAAACAGAAGCTTCAAAGGTTAATACAGAGCGTTATGGAAAATAGCCCAAGATATTCATTCAGCTGGTTTTTCATTTAAAAAAAGTAATTTTTAGAAACAAAAAATATTAGAGCTCTACACTATGCAGTTTAAATAATTAAATTGTAAGATTAAATAAAACCTAATTTTGTGAGTTTTAGTCTTTTAAATGGTGTTCCTGGTAAAAATGTTAGATTTTTGCTTTTTCTATTGTAGTTTTATTTAGAGAGGTAATTCATGAAAAGCGACAAAATAAAATCCTACAAGTATGATTGTAATACCTTCTGTCCAAGATATTCAAGTATGAGTATTTATATCAAACCTTTAACTGAGATGACTTAAGCCACAATTGGCATAAAAATGGAGTATTCTCATAACTTGGCCAAACTGGAAAAACACTTGATCATTAATGTGCCCAGCTGTAGATAATACATGATTCTTTGTGGCCAGATTTTTTATATTGACTTCCAAAATTTTAATCATTCAAAAACCATAAAAATTCAGAATTGTACCAGGAACTGGCCTTGCCCTGGCAGAGGTAAAATTGCAGGCAGAAATTTGGCAGAAATTTAAATGTGAGGATACTAAATAATGTTTTGTTTATCGTATTCAGTTGTTCTGTAAGATAATTAATAGTGCACTATGATTTGTTATGCTGTTAATAAAATTCAAATGGGGATTTTGGCGTTTGATTAAGGGGTTTCTCAGTTTCGTGAAAATACACTTTTCTCAAAATTGCAAATGTTTCCAATCCAATGTATTTTCTTAAAATTGTTTATTTTTACAGCTGCAGCATATGGGGCCTTCTACAAGGTCTGGTTCATCAAATAATAATGATAATTCTCCTGAGTCTTGTGTGTTCTCATACTCAACAGTGTCTACAACACCTGTTCGGACAAGAGACATCAGAATGCTGAGAAATACAACAATTGAAAATCAAAAAATTGCATTGGAATCAGTATGAACTCCTACCACCAACTTCAAATTCCCATCTTCTGGTGACATAAACCTTAAATTTCAACCAAAATGGCTGCAAACTTTCTATTGGCTCGCATACTCATAGGAAGAAGATGGTGCATTTAGTAAATACTGTGTTCTTCTAGGGAAAAAATTTGTAGGCATTAGAACTCAGCCACTATAATTGCTAATTACTGAACCACTAAAGAATTGGAAGAAGTCACTAGAACTTTTCATAAAACACCAATCAACTGAATATCACAAGAATTGTATTTTGCGAGCAGAAAGTAGAAAGAATGTGTACTACAGGAAAACTGAAAGTATTGGCATGCGGTTATACAGTCATAAAAATAAAACGATTGAAGGAAACAAAAAAAAACCTCCTTCGAACTGTGGAAAAGATCCTTCTGTGTGGTAGATGGGGATTGGCCCTAATGGGTATGCATGACAATGGTGTAGTAACAGAAAAAGAACCAATATGTAGCTATGGAAATATCTGTGCTCTATCTCGTTACCTACCCAAAATTGATGCTTTTATTCAAACTCATTTACTGACAGTTGCTAAAAAATGCCATGTGCACAAGTGCCTGTACCCAGAATGAAATCATAACTATATGTTATAAAGTGATCTTGAATAAAATTGTGGAAAAAATCAACATGTCCAAAGGATTTTCTGTAATGGCTGATGAGACTTCCAATATTTCCGGAACTGAATGGGGAATTGTTATTCGAAAATATTTCCTTGGGTTTATGGCTTCATGCGATTTAACTGGAAAATACTTATCTGAGACTGTTTTGAACCATTTAGAAGAAACTTGAATATATTGTTATTTGTTTGGGCAGGGGTATGATGGTATTAGAGCCATGAGTGGATAATTTCACCTTGCTCAAGCGAATGTCAGAAAAAAATTTATCTGGCCCTTTCTGTACACTGTGCTGCTCATTCTTTAAATTTGGCAGTCATTGCAACTTGTGACATTCTGCAAATTAGAAACTGTCTTGGGAATATACAAAGTGCTTACAACTTATTCAATACACCCAAGAAACAAGCTATTATGCAAGAATAAATAACTAAAATTGAAACATTAGAAATAAAAGCAAGAAAATTGAAACAACTGTGTCCCACCAGGTGGATGGTACATCATGAATTGGTCACAACTTACTGTGATTTGCATCCAGGAGTGATCACAGGTTTATCAACTAAAACAACTTGGAAAGATGCAAAAAACGGCATCTGCTGCATTTCAACTGCTAAGTGCCATCACATTTGAGTTTCAAATAGCTTGCAAAGTTGTGTTCTCAGTTCACTCTATAGTTGTACCATTGAGTAGGATTCTAAAAACTAATGATTATGATTTTGCAGAAGTTGTATCTTAAGCCAAATTAAAAAAAAACAAAAAAACTGTGTGTTATGAGGGACAATGCTGGGAAAGAGTTTGAACAAAAATATTCAAGGGTTCAAAATGTTTGTGAAGATCTAGACATTGAAATACGAACTCCACGTCGCGGTGGTAGACCAACACAATGTAATAATGTACTAAGTGACTCAGCCACTGACTATTATAGATTTAAATGTATTCAATACACACATTGAAGATCGCTTTTATCGAATCGATTCTGTCAGCTTTCTTTCCCCCCCTCCCCCCAAAATATGAAAAGGTGGATGTAAAAGCATGTGAGTGTCTCAGCTAAGCATATGATTCCATTTTACAGATTAGTAAAGAAGAGTGGAATATTGATGTGAAGTAGGAATAGACTAGAGGATGCAAATGCTTCCGCGTCATTGGATGAGTAAAATGTCACATTATGGAGGAAGAGATTGGCAGCTGAAGACAAATACATGTTTGATGTGTAGCAAGCATTCCATGCAAGCAATGTTGATATATTCCCAGCTGTAAATTCAATTTGCGGGTGATAGCTGTGCTTCCAGTGACGATTGCTAACGCCACTCGTTTGTTTTCAGCACCAATAAGAATAAAAACTTACCTTCGGAATAGCATGTCCAAAAATCAATTGAATGGCCTCAAAGCTCTTAACATTCATTGAGGCTTCAGCATAAGTGCAAATTAAATTGTTGATAATTTTGTGAAATGTAATCAACATTTGTAATTTCAAAATTAAAATATAATTTTAAACTATTATTTTCCTGAAACTCTTGAGTTAAAATTGGTGAAACATTTCTGATGAATTCTAAATATGATATGTGTGTAATTTTTTTGTGTGCCTACATTTTTTACTGTCCCAATAAAATACAAATATTTAAATTATTTTTTATTTTACATCTCAATAATATTTTATGTGTCACCATAACTATATCATATATTAGGTTATTGTATTGCTACTGAGTTAATTATACTTAATCATAGAAAGAATTGATTAGCAGCCCCTCCATTACAAATCATGCATACGGCACTCAGGGGTCGAGAGCGGGCGAGGATGTTTCACTCGTCTGCCCCTGAGTTTCCTTTATAACTTTCAAACTAATGGATGTAATTGGTGTATGAGAAGCACTCTGAGGCCGAGGTCGAGCGAAACATCCTGTACAATACATACAGCAAGTGAAATTTGTCCATAATTAGTAAAATTAGTAGGTAGTAGTAAATGAATATATAACTTTTAAAATCGTATTAATACAGGAAATGATTTAAAGTACTTAGTTACATAATGAGCTAAAACAAACAGTCAATGAAATTTTATATGAAGTGTAAATAAAGAAATATATTATCTAAATTATTATATACTGATTTTAAATTTGTTTTACAAAATAAATTCTGATTCTAGTGTAATGTGTGAAGCTATTGTATTGTAATTGAAACAACGTTATGCTGTCACACATTAATTACAGAATTATTCAAATTAAATTATTTGTTTATAATGATTTGTGTTAGATTTGAAATATAACTTATTAAGATATTGGATCAAAAACAATAATATTTAGCACCGCGTCTTACTACCCGTTCGGGTTATACGCTTAAGTACTAATTATGCTAATGTATTAGGAATTGGGAAGGTTGCATTTTAGAGAAAGTGAACCCGCATTTGCGCGGAGGGAGAGTGGAAAATCATTTAGGAACCCCCCTCCCCCCCAGTTCACCCAACCGAGATTCGAACCTCAATCTCCCCGTCCTCGGCGGTCGAGCATAACACGACTAGCGCGTTAGCCAACTACACCACCAAGGCGGGTGATCAAAAACTAAAATAAAATTTTAAGTGAGGTAAATTGTAAACCTAGAACATGTTAAAATTATAATAAGTTGTTTATTAAACATAATTAGAATAGTTTTATAAACAAATGCTCAAGTTGCACAGCCTGTTTTATACTTATAAAAAAAAGTGAAACAAAATATTTTTAATCTGAATAAAATATTGTGCCTTCAAGATAAATCCCAAATTTACAAAATCAACTATTATTATTAGGTTTTCTGTCTTACGACAAGTCCATTCCTTTTGTCAGTGAACTTAGACCACCACTGCACTGTGTCCACTGCCTCCTCCCTCAGCTCCCATAATTTTCTTCTTTGCGTCAACCTTGCTTCTATGACATCATACAGGAGACAGTTCCTCTTAAGGCTGTGTCTGATACAGTTTGCTTTGTACTGAAGAACTACAACCGAAATGGTTCTCTTCTCACTCACTTTTATTAGGACTTTTTCATTTGTCATTCTGTCTGTCCACCTGATCTTCTCAAGTCTTCTCCAGCACCACATTTCAAAGCTCTCCAAGTGTTTCTTTTCCATCTTCCTAAGAGTCAAAGCTTCTGATCCATACAGTGCGATGCTCCAAATGTAGTATTCCATCAGTTTCAGTTCCAAACTCAACTTTCTGGTCAGCAGTAACTTCTTCTTGTTGAAAGCTTCCTTGGCCATGGCAATCCTTGACCTAATTTCCTTGGTACAGTAGGCATCCCTTGTCAGCAGACTTCCCTGGTACTTGAAATAGTATTTACAAAATTCGCTATGTATAGTTATCATTGTTTTAGGCATAGCTAAGGAGAAGTTTGGGAGAAGTGGAGACTAAACTTTCCTCATTTTGGTTTGGGCTTTTGTCAAGATACACGCATAGCTGCAGAGAAAAATGTCTGTGTGCTGGTTAAAGGGGATTGTTTAGTTATTGAAATCAAATTAAATTAGACGAGAAAAAAAATTGGTCATTCAAAATTAAAACAAAATTTTTAAGTTCACAGGTAACATCCACTTCCTTCTTGTCCCTGTAAGAATATTGTGCCAGTGAAATAGTGTCAAGCTTTGTTTGACATGATTGGTTAATGTTCAGCTGGCTTGAAGATTTTGCAAGTGGGTTGAGATAGAAATGGTTCAAAATCACAGAGGAAGAGAAATTAATTCTGGTCCTTTATTAAAAACAAGTCTAGCCACTTGTATAATCTCACCTAATACTCACAGTTAAATTGTATAAGATAATGTTTATGTGCATTTGCATGAGCAATTTGTTTGGTTTTGTCTTTAATACATTGTTACCCTAGTAACAGGAGCTACAAAAGACGTATAAACAGGGCCGCCCTTAGGAGATGTAGGGCCCTGGGTAAACTTTATTTGCTATCCACCTCATCCATCCACCCTACCCCTCTCCCCCCTCCCCCACAAAAAAAAATATTTTTTTATCAATGCTATTACAGTAATTTGCACCTATATACAAATTTTCGGCCGTATAAGGTATAAGTAAATGCTCTATAAGCTAAATAAATTTAGTAATTAATGCTAAAAGCCATGTTTTTATCTATACAAAGGTTGATTTCACCCAAACCCTTTGTTCGATTTTCCTACCCAAAGAACTGCTCAGTATAAAGGTATAAAGAACAACTGTGCCAATTTTGAATTAAATTGGTTAATGTGTTCACAAGTTTTCGTAAACATATCCACCACAAACAGAAAAGTGCAAATCATTGTAGTTAAAACTGAGAACTCGTTTCACTCGTTCAATAAGCCAAACCACATGATTATGTTTTTATTTTTACACTTTGACAATGTATTATAGAGCACCAATACAGGAAGCCTACTTACTATATAACTATATAAGCACAAGCAAAATTTTACCTCTCTATCATTTCAAAATATTTCATACTATTGGATGTTCACTCACTCAAGCTATCATTAATCATTATTAACCTATAGTTACAGATATTAGAACAATACAAACCTTAGAAGGACCCAATGAATATTGTAGCCTGTATAATAAATTTTTTTTTGTCAGATATTAGTGATTTTAATAGACTCTGAAGAATTAACTAATTACAAGAATGTTCTCTTTCTGCCTAGCTTGACATTATGCATAAATGTGTAATTTTATTTGTATTTATATAGTGCCGGTCGAACCATCTTAAGTGTTAAAAATATGTTGGCTTCAGAAAATATTATTGGTTTTCATCGCCTAAAGCCTATACATGTTTTAATTAATTATATTTTTTATTACAGAAAACATGCTTGATTTACATTCTGGAAAGCGTCTTCACACAAGAATACGTTGCAAGTCTTTTTCCACAAAAGATAAAATTGAATTGAATTCTCCGTTTTCGTCAATATTACCGATATCAGATTTTCAATCACAGCTGCAGAATAGTAACAGTAATTTTGGTAAGTTGACAACTTTAGACGAAATCGATGAGCAATGGGATCATTCAACAAGTAGCATGGACTCTAACATTCCCAATTCTGGTAACGTGTATGTTTGTCCAGACTGTAACAAAGTGTATGGATGGAAACAGTCATTAGCACTTCATATGAGATTAGAGTGTGGCAAAGAACCGCAGTTCCACTGTCCTCATTGTTCATACAAAGCTAAACGAAATTCTAGCCTAAAAAGCCACATGAAACAACATAGTATGTAAAGAAAATATAATGTAATCCCATTAAATTGAAATGTATGTCTTGACCATTTTATGACCTTTGAATTACTTTAAATAATAATTAAGGATTTACCTTCACCATCTCACTTCAAAATAACTCACTGGGAAAAGCAATGATTCTTATGTGTAGTGTAATTCTTAACTAAACTATAATAAGAAAATTGTGTTAGTGCATTATATTTTAAAATTTGTTAAATGTATAGTATATGTAACTTTCTTAGATTCAATTAAAAAGAATAAACTAATTAGTTTGACAACATTTCTGTAGATAGTAATGATAAATGATTATATATAGAGCAAGTATAATGGTTATTTGTATTTTGTTAGTAAAATTAACTAACTATACCATAAGTTATATGTGTCTATTGAGACTATAATGTTTAAGATTCTCTTACCCATTTTGCTGTACTACATAAATTAAAATCACCATATGATTAAAATAAATTCTCACTAATCATTTCTGCTACTTTTCAATGGATACTATACTATTTTAAGAAAATTTAAAAACTTTTAAACAAACTCTTGTAAATTCATTAACACTTGGGTGTTATGAAATAAGCATTAAAGAATTATCTGCAACATGTAATTTTAACATTTTTACATAAACATGATTTATTATTTAATTGTTGGAATTTCTTTCTTCCATTTCAATCTTAGATGGAGGGTCCATTGCCATTGTGAACCAACTACATATTTAACACTTTTAAGTATTCAACTTTTAAATTTATTTTCGAAAGTAAAATAAAACATGCAGAAAAGTTTTAGTTTCTTTATTCATATATAATCTATACACTATTTTTTATTGTAGTTATGTGTGTAGAAATGTTGGGGCACCATATCTTTCGGAATCACCCTAATTTTTTATTTATTAGAATGTTGGACTTGGCTTACTATGTCATATGTAATTAATTAAAATACATTTTATCATGATGAGTTTTATCTAAGGAAATTTTTAGAGAAACAAAATTATACACTAAAAAACATTTGACTATACTTGAAATGTAAACATCAGAAATTCAGTAGAGGATCAAAAATATAATAAAGATTAAGAAAAGTAGATTGATAAACAAATCAACTCATCACTATTCATGTCAAAAAAATATTTGGAATATATCTCCTCAAAACATTATCTGAAATAACCCTTTGAACAAAATAATTTTATATTTTGAAAAGTAAAAAATTAGTTTAAACTAAGTTGTATTGCCATCACCATTGGAGAAGGCCGCCAGATTCTGGCGCTCCTGGTTGTTGGTGGTAGTGGTGCCACACTCGAAGTCCAAGGTACCGTTTTACAGCAGCGGAATACTTTTCGATGAGCTGACCGGCAGGTATTACACCTGAAGCTTCGGCACATTGAGTTTTTTTCTTGATGGCATTGACAATGGCGTTGGAGTAGTCCTGAGAATATCCCACCACTTTCTGCTGGTTGTCGTGATAAGAGAAAGGAACGGATGACTCCCGGTGACCCACTACCACCATGCCGCTGTCTTTAATATTCTTCAGCATGCCTGTCAGCTCCTCGGCATGATCCTGAGCCTGGCTGGCAGCAATACTAATCATCACTAACGATAACGCCAATTTGCGCATGTGCATCTTCCTTTTTCTTTGCTATTATAACATTGCCTGGCGGTTCAACGTCCGGTCACCCTGTGCTCATCTTAGGTTTTGCAGGGCTTGATGGATGGAAATAAAAAGCCGATTACTGCTAAAATAGCCTAATGTAAACAATTTGACACAATAATGTGACATAATAATCTACTCATCACTAAGATATAGCCTACATCTTTTTCGACACCATTGCCTTTGTTGGCATTTTCTGTTCTGCAAATTGTTTTATAAATCATTGTGGTACATTGGAGAGTTGAAACAAAGCAAGCATACTTTCAAAATCAAACTTCTCTTGGCTTTTTGTTTGGAATTTTCAAGTAATGCACAAAAATTATTCAGTTGAGCTTGGTGACCTTTGATACGTTTGAAGAAACCAACTTTTCTATATTCTATATTGTTATATTGTTGTCATTATGAGTGTACTTTTATTCCATTGCATTGGAGTTTACTTCAGAAACTCTCATGCATCTTATTTTGAACCAAGCAACTGTCTCTTATTCAAATTTATTTCGGTTAGTGAGCATTCCAGTAATGTTGTCAGAGCTGTAAAAGTCTTCAGAGCTCATTTTAATCACATCACAAGCTGATTTTTAGTTCTGCATGTTTTGATCACATTTTCAATATCATCTGATCAAAAAATATGTGATCAATACTTCATGCTGCTCTCTATGTGACTGAAATGAGTATCATTAGGTAAGTAGTTGTGCCATGCTATAGAGCATTTTTAAACAATCTCTTTGATATTTTTTGTGAAGTCTTCAACAAGATGCATAAATGTTTTTAAAGAGGCATGTAACCCGCTCCAGTGGCCAAACGGTCTAAGGCGTCACTCTTGTGTTAGACTGGCCTGCTGATGATGGAGAGATCAGGGTTCGAACCCCGGTTGGGTCTACTGAGGGTTTTTTTCTTAAATGGTTTCCCACTATTCTTCTATGCATATGCGGGTAGATTACCTCTAAAATACTTCCTTACTCGTCCCTATCACATTAGAGTAATTACACACATTTTCATGGAGGGAGAGTGGAAAACCATTTAGGAAAAACCACCCCCAAATCACCCGACCGAGATTCGAACCTCGATCTCCTCGTTCTCGGCAGTCTAGCTCAATACAATACCAGCGCGTTCGCTAACAACGCCACCGAGACAGGTAGTTGTGATGTTGAACGCTGAAGAGGCCAATTCATAACATTATCATAAAAATTCATATTGGCTACATTTGCAATGTTTAGACAATTTTACATTCATGTGGAAACAAATATACTTCTCTGTTTGTAAAGTTATCACTGGATTTGTTGTAATTGCCGAGACAATTTTAAATATTTGATAATATATTTTATATGTAACCACAATTTACTATACCATAATATACTTCTGGGTAAAGACACCAGCTACCCTCGGTGGTGGTTGATCGGTTAAAGGTGGTATACTCTTATTACACTTTGTCACCATTAGTATTCAGGTTGGGGTTTGTATCCTTGCCTAATTCACCGGCATTAAGTCCAACAACTCACCGCAGTCAGTAGCATGTGTGATAACTGTGTCAGGGGTCCTGGGTTCCATTCCCGGCATGGTCAAAGATGTATTATTGGTAAAATGTCTGATGGGGGACTGAATGTTGTGTTTTCTTAGTATTAG
This sequence comes from Timema genevievae, assembly GCA_902155825.1. Taxonomy (NCBI): domain Eukaryota; kingdom Metazoa; phylum Arthropoda; class Insecta; order Phasmatodea; family Timematidae; genus Timema; species Timema genevievae. Next base: position 51,830 of record CABFWO010000959.1, on the reverse strand, counting down.
GCTAGTTTGTAAGTCATGTGTTGATATAATTAGGGTGATTAAAAATTGCACATAAAATAAACCCAATAAAAAAATTATCTTGAGTTGGTTTTATCGATTGATATGTTCACCATGCAAATACTGGTGCACTTACATGCGCAAGCCCTAACTATAAATATAGCTCTACTTAGGTTAAGACCAATGAATGACCCTATAGATAACAGACAGAAATGTGAACTAACATCAACCTACTTACTCTATGGCATTAGGAACTCACAACCTTTATTTTTCAAGCCCATTCTAATGTTGTCCTCCCATCTGCGTCTAGGTCTTCCCAATGGTCTCTTCCCATTGGGTTTGCCAGTCAGCACCTTGAACAAGGTTCTAGAATCTCCCATTCAAGCTGAATGTCCTGCCCACCGTAATCTAGAGACTTGATTATCATGTAACGGTGCTTTAGTTAGCACTAAATATGCTGACTACATTTAAAGGGAAATTAAACATGATAGGTTAATACTTGAAAACATAAGATTAAAATGCATGTTGACATAAGAATTTAAGGGAGCAAACAAAACAAACAATTACAAAGTAGTGAACAAAGAACACTCCATCATTTTTTATGCTGACCAGCCAAATGGGTCAAAATACCAAGTACAACAATGAGTTTAGTAACAGATACACTCATAGAGTGAACTCGGCGTGAAGCGCCGTGGGTCTAATCCCTCAGCCAGATTATAAAACTTATCTGTTTTTATTAATCATCACCCCACTCTTAAAAGAAGCATAACTATACTTTCTAAAATGAAAGACGAAACAAAAGCTAATTTAAGCTACTCACCAATTGGGCGACAAAGACTAAAAACACAATATAGTTGTCATAGTGAATTTGTTGCACTAAACATCCAAAGCATAACGACTGACCAGCAAGGAATAGCCAGAACCCACACAACATTTAAGACTAAATAACCCTATTTTAAGAAGTGAGAACAACATGTGCCAGTGAAGCTAGCATTGAAATGTTAATCATCTAGTATAGGTTACATAAGTTACAGAGTACTGTCTATCTGTCCCAACCATAGAAACACTGAGCTTATCTCTTATAGAAAGAGGTAATTCAGGATTCTAGGCATCTATACAGTAAAGGCTGGCTTGTTACTAATTAGTACTACCAGGGATCATGAGTTTAAACACACCCAAACATAGGCACAAGCTACACTTCAGATACAAGTTACTGAAAATCAGCAAGCTATCATGTGGTTCCAGAAGGTAGTCAAACATAAACATCTAACTGGGCGCGGGCCACGTCAGAGGGGCAGTGACAAACCCACAAGCTGCGCACCTCAAAACAGGTGAACAACAATGCACAACGGTTCACAAGAACAACTCACGATTATCTAACTTGGTCTCAATAATGGGCCTTGAACAACTCCTCCTTTACTATCAGGCGGCACTGCAGACTGGAACATGGTCATAGAGGCCAGGGAGTGAGGTATACTCCAATGAAACTACTGGGCTAAAGGACCGAGTAGAAAAAACAAGAGATATGAAAGATACCTCTCGACGTGGTCAACATGACTTTGACTATCAAAACCTAACCTAATACAGTCGACAAACTTTGGAGTGACGAACACTCTTAGCTTGAGAGAATAATCCTAACTAAATTACATGACACTGAACGTAGAGCCTCTGGCTCTTTCAAATGTAAATACAGACTTTATAATTTACAACAAGTTTTTCCGTCTGGTCGATGTACCTGATGGCACCATCATCTTGACCCCGATATCTTCTAGGTTGCTGTACTGTTGACCGGAGACGAGATACATCAGTAGTCGAATAAGATTGGGACTGTGTTTGTGTCCAGTGGACTCAGGTGTTTTATACAAGTTGAACTGGGGAGGGGGGCAATCTTTAAAAGGTTAGAGAAACTTCTCAATGCTTGGTAGAACACGTAGGCACCGGGCAATGACGTACACACCCTAGCGAGCCATGATCAAATCCGCTCAGTACAGTTGGTGATCTAGTCAAGTAGAGAGTTGAATTGAGGTCAATGCGTGTCCGTGCAACTCTTCCCACAAAGCCATTCTCACCAGTCAATGTTCCCGAGGCGTGGTATTTAACAAATTATGTTATAATATTAATATATATATTTAGATATCCATAAGTATTTTACTATGGGAAGTAATTTTCTCTAGCTGGCGTAGTTTGTACGGGCAAGGACTGCTGAGTTCGCTACAATCCTAACAATGTCTTGTGTTGAGTACAGAGTATGTAACCTCCTCCACTCTCTAGTAGCCTCGCCCCTTTTTGGACCAAATATCTTCCAAAGCACCTTGTTTTTGAACACTCTAAATTTGTTCTCGTAATATAAGGGAAGAGACCACGTTTCACACTCATATATAACCGATAACATTTTTGTTTTGTTTATTCTTAGATTTATATTTCTTGAAAGCAGGTGAAATGTCAACAACTTACTGAGCAAGAATTGGCATGCATTTTCCTACTGTATTATTTTCTTAATTTACAATACAATATTGTTATTGCTAGTTATAATTGTTTCTAAATATTTTAATTCATTAACCATGTCAAATGATATGTTGTTCAAAGTAATCTCCAAATCATCGTCCCCAATCTCTGTTCTCTGTGTGAACATATACTTAGTCTTTTCAGCGTCCCCTTCTAAACCTATATACTCACTAGTCTTTAATAAAATGTCTGCATTTCTTGCAACAGCTTTCTTACTATTGTCCGACAAAGCTAATTCATCTTTGTATCCTTGTAGCTACAATGTTACCATTTAGTGTCAACCCTTCCCTACGCTCTTGCAGTACCCGAATAGCATACAAAGGCTGGATTAAAAATTAGTTGGGAAAGTGCATCTCCTTGTTTCAACCCATTACGTATTTTGAAAGTATCTGACAAGTGACATCCAACCCATTCCCTGCCACCCGTATTAGTCAAATATACCTCAAATAACTTGACAAGTTTTTTGGGTTTGTTAGATATTAGTGTTGTGTTTCCATCATTATTTTTTGTGATTTAATTGTAATTGTTATTGAACATAAAACAAAGGCTATAAATGACTTAAAATATTATAATCAATTTAATAAGGTATGAACCGCTTCTGTGACCACGTGGTCTAACACGCTAATCTCATGTTGGACTAAACTGTGGAAGACTGGGAGATCTGGGTTTGATCCCAGTCAGGTGCACTGAGGGTGGTTTTCCTCTCTCTCTCTCTATTCATGCAAATGCAGGCACATTTCTTCTAAATTAAGCCTTCCTAATCCCTAACCCATTAGTATAATTAGTACATAAGTGTATAACCCGAACAGGTAGTAAAACGCTGTGCTTTTAGGGGGAGAAAAGGTATGGGTGAGTTAGGTAATTGTTTAAGAAAGTTCACACACATTCACATATATAGAGGGAGGGAAAACTATTTGTTTTTAACTGACTTTTGAAAAACACATTTTTAGTTTGACATACTTCCCAGCTTATTCATCACAGATGATTTCCTGCATTGTCTATTAAAACTGGGTTTAACCAATAATAAACACAATATTACCCTCCTATTGGCATAAGGCAAACTTCAATTGTATTGCCACCCGCCTTGGTGGCGTAGTCGGCTAACGCGCGAGTCGTGTTGAGCTCGACCGCCGAGGACGGGGAGATCGAGGTTCGAATCTCGGTCGGGTGAACTGGGGGTGGTTTTTCCTAAATGGTTTTCCACTCTCCCTCCACGCAAATGCGGGTTCACGTCCTCTAAATTCAACCCTCCCAATTCCTAATCCATTAGCGTAATTAGTACTTAAGCGTATAACCCGAACGGGTAGTAAGACGTGGTGCTAAATATTATTATTATTATTATTAATTGTATTGCCATAAAGTGGATAAACTTTGTATAACTTGATAAGTTTCTAATTGTCACAATCTCAACTGGATAAGACCTGTACTGCAATTTAAAAGTGGAAAGGCCTATAGATCAAATTCAAGTAATAAAGTAGCGTCAACTCATTATTACATCTCATCCACTTGTATTACTTTTCATCTCTTGAAGATTCAACTCTTCAACACACTCTTTGTTTGAAAAAATTAATTTAGAAATATGATAAGTTGAAATTATATGTTTAAAGTTCTCTCTTTTGTCTTAATGTTTAACAACCCAACATAAAATTAGTTTTGTTAAATATTTGTACAATATGATATCATAATAAATCTATATTTCAAAATGTATTTCAATTGTATTTTATTAATGAAATCTGCATTCAATGTATTTCAATAGTATTTTAAAATAGCTGGGCTTTTTGTCGTTCAGGGCGAATGTTAAAATGGCTGCCTCCTCTGCTACATCTAATCTGTAAATAACAGATATTGTTGCTGTATTGTCTTAGTGCGCCAATGTTCTTACCACTGAGATACCCAGGATGCATCCCATGCTCAAGGCTATTCTTCACTCATCAAGATATCTTGTTTCTGCTTTATATTATTATTATTATTTATCATCATCATCATCATCATCATCATCATCATCATCATCATCATCATCATCATCATCATCATCATCATCATCATCATCATCTATTAATGATCTTGGTGTTCTCCTGGATAACAAACTTTATTTCCACTATCATGTTGACCATGAATTTCCCATTCATTGAAATTACTTATTACTTCATCATTTAAGAAAGTTGACTGTTTTTTATGTATGTATTATGCCCTGGTTAGATCTAAGTTAGAATATGCTACTGTTGCTTGGAATTTCATTACCTTAATTGACTCTCTTAGTTTGTAAAATGTTCAAAGAAAATTTGTCACTGCGTTGCTATGATAAATTCTTTAGTAACCGGATTTATTATGATTATAACAGAATTCGAAACCTCTTAGGGCTCCAAACTCTCTTCTCGCGTGGACTTTATTGTGATACCCTTTTTGTTTTTAATATTTTCAATAACAAAATTTCTTGAAAATTTGCCCTTGATCATATATCTTCTCGGGCTTCTCGTAATCCAAAATTATTTTTTCTCAATAGCTCTTATAAGGTACAGTAGCCCCATGGCTTCTTTGGTGCTGACTGACAGTTCACAGCTGACTTCTTGACAGTCAACATTTAGGTATATACCTAAATTTTGACTGTCAGAAGTGACAACTGCTAAAGACATGTTTTTTTCAGATCATATGGTCCGACGTAGGGATACAAAATTTGGTCTGGTAGCTTTTCAAAGCCGTCAGAAATCAGCTGTGAGCTGTCAGTCAGCACCACAGAAGCTAAAACTGAGGTATAAACCCTATAGGTCATTGTATCCATAGCGCCAATTCTAGATTTGCCAATTCGACTTCTATCATAAAAGAAAAGCTAAATTCAGAGAGTTATATAAGGAAATCCCATATCAATAATTTATCATGTAGAGGTTCTGCCTATAATATTTAAATTTACAATATTCTGATATATTTTTTGCATATTGTTACTGCTTTTAACCACTCTTTAGTTATTTGTTATTATTGCTATTTTTTTATTCTTATCATTATTAATTACTTTTTTTTGTAACTATTCATCAGTATATAACATTATTTAGCCATTTTTGTTTATCCTATTTTCTCGTGTAAATATATGTATTTGTAAGTTAGAATGATACCTCGATATTAATGATCGAGGGATTAGTTTAGAGCAGGGGTCTTCATGTCCAAGGGCCAAAGTTTCTGTCTCTTGTTGACTGTCCACAATACTGTACTGACAATATTCGGGTTGAATGAATATTAAAATAATCGTATTAGCTCATCCTTATACATTTTATATTCACACTAGGGATTAGGCTTGTCTCCAACAAATTAAATTTGGGATTTATTGTGAAGTATTACTGTTCTCTTGTTGTTTTCCCCTATTTTTAGATTGTTCATAGCAGAAGGCAGCGCTATTTGTTTTGTATACTAGAGTTCTCATTTGACGTTTCAATGTAGATTTGTATAAAAACATAATATTTATTTTTTATTCATGTAAAATGCAAAAATTGTTTGTAAAATATGTATTTATTTTATTAGTTGATTATATAAAATATATTTACTGTAATTATATCTGTAATTGTAATTTTTTTCTCTTGAAATAATTATATATTGTTCATGAGCCAACAGGCCGCAAAAAAATGTTATCGCAGGTTGAAGACCCCTGGCTTAGACCATAAGCTCTACTTCCACTATCTAGTTGATCATATCATTTCTCTCTCTCTAAAATTACTTTGCCTAATTAACTATATCACCTCTTCATTCTCTCAAGTTGACTGTATTATAAGTTTGTATTTTTCTTTGGTCAGGTCCAAGCTCATATATGCTAGTGTTGCCTGGAATTCCAACACCTTAACTGACTCCCAGATTGTAAAGTGTTCAATGTGAATTTGTCGCTGCTTGCTATGATAAATTCTTTTTCAGACGTTTTTATAATGATTATGATAGAATACGAAACCTTCTAGGATTCCAAACTCTCTTCTCACGAAGACTATAAAAATGCCCTTTTTTGTTTTTAACATTTTTAATGGCACAATTTCATCTAAATCTGCCCTTGAGCATGTGGACATTATTGTGCCCTCTGGGTCGTTATCAAGCAGCGCCAGCTCTAGATTTTCATAATTTGATTTTTATCATAAAAAGAAAATCATACTTGTAGAGTTATTTAAGGATCACTCTTTTATCACCAAGCACCTTATTTCTTTTCCTGCTTTTTTTCCTCTTTATTATTATTTATACACTAAATTTGTTTCATTGTAATCTATTGTACACTAAGATAATGTATTTATTATTTTGTAAGCTATGTGTTATTATGTATTCTATCAGTGGTAGCCAGTTAGAGGTCTTGACTGATAGCTATGATTAATAAAGGAAACAAATGAAATTATTATCATCATAATAGTAGAATTTCTTGTAAATTAACCCTTGAAAATGTAAGTATTCATCTCTCTTCTGAAGTCTCTCAAAATCCAAAATTATTTTCTATCCATAACTCTTACAAGTTTAGCTCTCTTGGACATTGTATTTGATGAATTTTACTTTTATAAAAAGAAGAGTTTCAATCAGAGAATTATGTCAGAACTCCCTTACAATATTTAAGGGTTTTCTTTAACTATATGTTCTTCACTAAAATATATTTTTTAAATCTATAATTGCTGTTTTTATTATCATTATTATTTATTTTTATTTTTTTAGTCATCATACTTTAATGTATCAACTTAGTGTTTCTCTTTACTAATTACAATTTTTGTTTAGCTTTAATTATGGTTTTCCTATGTAATTATTCATTATGTTATCGTCTTCTTATGTATTTTTCAGTTCTATAGGCCGTTCCACTATCAAATTGCAGTACAGGCTCTTATGGACTATTACCATCTCTTTCCAACCCATTGGTTTCTCCGTTAGCGCTGTCCTTTTTCTACCAAGCGGAGTTGCCATTTGTCTCTTAAATTTGAACGTTGTTATTTCTATGAAATAAGCATGGCATATTAAAGAACATTCACTTTGCATCTTGTGAAATTAATTTAAACCACTATAGATGGTTTTGAATCACTATTTTTTTTCAAAATATAAAAATATGCATTGTGACAAAGTTTCATGAGGTTCCAAATACATCACGTCATAAGTCTCGTTCTAATTGTGTGGGAAATCCAGTCATTTTATGGTGACTGTTATAATAGTTACCAACAACGTCTGCAAAGTTTGAAAGGAATATCTCTTACATAATGTGTAAAAAAAATGTATTATACCTCCTGAAATATTTGAAGTAAAACATGAAAATGTTGTCTTGTTAGAAACTTTTTTTCTTTTGATTTTGCATAGGTACATTATGTTTAAGAAATAATAAGAAAAGCTCAAATTTATTTTTGAAAAAAACTATGAGGCAGTAGCGCCCCTCATTTATGTGTGGTAGCGTTTTGAAGTTGAAAAGGGTCTAATTCACTTTACGCTCGGTCTGGTCATGAAGAGCAGAGTAATGTTATACAGTTGTAGCATTGAGAACTGAAGCGTTCGTTAGTTCATCCCATCCACATCAAAATTGATTATATTATATTATATTTTTATTCATGTAAAATGCAAAAATTGTTTGTAAAATATGTATTTATTTTATTAGTTGATTATATAAAACAAGGATTTATTGTACTTGCCAATGCAATGTTAAAAATTTGAGAATACATTTTATATGCAACTCAAAATTTTACTACACTATGCTTTTGAATTAAGAAACCAGCTATCCACAGAGGTGGGTGGCTGAGCCGTTTCAGGTTTTACACTCGCATTTAGACTTTGCCACCATTTGTAATCAGGCCCGGGTTTGAATCCTGGTCTAATTCACTGGCATTAGTTAAACACTTTAGCACAGTCGGTAGTGCATGAGCAAACTGAGATAGGGGTCTGGGCTACATTCCTGGGATGGTCTGAGATTTAGCTTTGGTAAATTGTCAGATAGGGGACTGGATGTTGTGTTTTCTTAGTATTAGGGTAGTTTGTAAGTCGTGTGTTGATATAATCAGCTGGTTCGAAAAGTAAATCTACCTAATACCAAATAATTATCTGAGGTTGATTTTAACAAGTTATTTTTCCATAGTTTCAGGAAAATACGGGTGCACATATTCTTAGCTACTTTCCTCGTCCTTCACTCCTTTGTATTATTTATTTAAATCATTGTAAGATGCTGAAAGTCAACAGTCTTCAGGCGTAGCACTCCGTGTAAACATAAATATAACCCTGCTGAGCTTCGCACCAATGAATCCTACTGATGACAGTCCTCTTGGAAAAGTAAAGCCCAGCTGTTTAAAATCCATCCAAGAAGCCTCTCTCCAGTTGTGAGCCATAATTCTTGTGTTACAGGTTACAGTCATTATATTGGCGTGGACTGACAGAGTGCTAAGAGCAGTTGGTTGTTTAATTGTCATTTTTATCAAACATTAGATCATATTATCATATTTTAATTTTTCTTTATATTTTTAGCTATAGTATATTTTACTTTATATGGGATAATAATTTTATATATTATTTTTTATTGATTCATAGTGTTTAGTGTTAGTTTTTTAAACTATTTATCATGAAAACAGTAACAAGAAAAGTGCATAACATAGGTATACTGAGAAGCAAAGACATCAAATAGTAATGAACGTTTTCAATAATTTTACTAAGACAATGAATGTCACCAAAGCAGTTAGGGAAATATGTAAAGCCACAAAATGTTCCGATAGAACTATTTACGCATTAAGAGAGGAACGAAATGTTGGACATAATGTTTCCAAGGAGTGGAAGGATATTACCATTCAGAGTTCTCGGCAAGCATTTCTTGAGGGGCTAAGCACGGGACTGAAGCCACCACAGGCTCACGGACCACGCTTTGCGATGGTTCACGCTGGAAATGGCAATGGCTTTGTTGAAGGTGCTGAGCTTACGTTTTTGTGCAAGAAAAACACAGCAGATGCCCATGATTAAATGGATGGTGACATTTATGAAAAGTGGTTTTCAGAACAATTACTCCCTAATACACCTGAAGGAGCTATTATCATAATCGATAATGAAGCCTATCACAGCAGAAGGTGTGAAGCGATTCCGACCACATCATGGCGTAAAGCTCAAATAGCTGAGTGGCTTATTCAAAAGAACATTGATGTTGATGACGAAATGTTGAAACGGGAAATGCTGTATTTGGTTTTGAAACACAAACACAAATTTGAAAAATACAAAGTGGATAGATGGCGAAGGTGGTGGATCAACAAGTCATTTGTTTGCCTCCGTATCTTTGTGAACTTAACCCTAAAGAGATGGTGTGGGTTCAAGTAAAAACATTTATTAAAATTAACAATGCTAGTCTTAAGGTTAAAAGATATGAGGCCTTTAATAGCTGGCGTATGAAAAGGTTTCTGTAGAAAACTGGTTCATTTATGAAAATCACGTCAAAAGAATTGAAATTGACATATGGAAAGCAGACGAGCTGCAAGATGACGAGTAGCAGTTTTTAATTAGATTAACTTCATCATCTTCATCGTCCCCTGTGTCATCTCATCCACTCAAAAGTCCACCTACTCACTCTCAAAACTTTGAGCTACCTGGGCCATCCACTAAATCCTACTTCACAACTGATGGAGCCACCACACCTTTGTGTGGGGACAGCGATGGAGCATAAAGGTATTTTTTTAGGTTTAAACTAATATGCAATTTACTTTACAGAAGGGGCTTAAATTTGCCTTGAATAGATTTTAAAACTCCCCCTCTTTATAATTACCGATATTTTAATTTATAAAACTATTGTATATTAATTTATTATTATTATGTTTTAGCTTTTACTATAATAAAGATGAATTAGGTAGGCCTAATTGTTTATAAAAGTGCACACACATACACATGCAAACAGGAAATATTTTTGTATAAATCTATGTACTTGAAAAGACCATCTTTGAAAGGATTTGATCTCCAACCTATTCATCGCAGGTGACAGTGTACAGTGTATATTAAGCAGCATTAATATGATAATAAACAGAATAATACACAATTCTTGACAACCCAAACTTTAAATTGATTGCCATAGCTTATATAAAGTTTGTATGATTTGCTAAGTTTGAATGTAAAAGTTGTCCATCTGTTTCGAGCGGGTGAGATCTGGCAACTGGGCGCTCCATTAAACCTGTACTGCAGAGTAAGAGTGGAATGGACTATAGCTTCTTATAGGTACTGTGACTGTTGGTCAGCATGATAATAAAGGTAATTTATATTAAATTGGAATTATTATCATCATCATCATCATCACCTCACAGTGTTTCAGTCTTATCTATGGATGCAAAGCTGGATGATAAAAGAATGGCAAAACACATCTTTATATGTAGTTAATGGTAATTTTATTTAAATATTGGTATATCATGGAAAGTGGATTCTTACACTATATTTCAAAATAATCTGCATAGTGTAAACTTGTTATTATTATTATTATTAGCACCGCGTCTTACTACCCGTTCAGGTTATACGCACTTACGCTAATGTGCAATGGTAGGATGATTGTGAGATGAAATGGAGGACCTACAGTTTAACGTGGAATCTGAACCACGGTAGAGGCCTGGCATTCCTCACATTCACAAGTTGTGATTAATACACATCTTGTCAGAGGTGAAGGAAGGGTTTGGTAATCAGATAAATCTGTGCCGGGACCGAGGATTGAACCCCGGACCCTCAGCACAGAAGTCTGACACCTTACCCCTAGACCACCAGGTCACCAAAACTTGTTATTGTGTAACTTGTAGAAGAATGTGTTGTTTATCAAATGATTTAAGGATGAGTAAGGATAATTCAAAAGTACAGGATTGTTAAATATCTATCAATAATAATAATAGATAATTTAGAAATTATAATAAACAACATATTATTTGGTGGGATTAATGAATTTAAATATTTAGGAACAATTTTAACTAGCATTAACGATATTAAACAGTTTATATAATTAACTATAGTACAATTTTAATAAAACACAAGTGTTATTAGAATTATCTTACCAATACGCCTAAGAATCTGTAAACTTGAACAAATTTTTTATTCCCTTTTGGATAAATATATATATTTTTTAAAGATAATACTTTGTAATATGGCTTATCAACAAAGCCAAAAAGGTGTTATTTGAAACTAATGTTGAAAGCCTAAAAGGTAACAAGCTTTCTTAATAGATAGTAAATCCAAAATTATAATGTAAAAAAATAATCCTTGGTGAAATAAAGAAATGTTGTAAAAGACACAATAGCTATTTATGCTTAGAGTTAGGGTCTTTTTTTATAACATTACTTCAATTCTTTACAATATACTTCAGTGTCCGCACGGTCTAGGCACTACTCTTACAGTAGACTAGACTGCCAATGACTGGGAGATCAATATTCAAATCTTGTTGTTTTTTCCTAAATGATTTTCCACTCTCCCACCATGCATATAGGGTACATTTACTCTAAATATATCCTTCCTTATCCCTAAAACTATTAGCGTAATTAGTACATGAGCGTATAACCCAAACGGGTAGTAAGACATGGTGCTTAAAATAATTCTCTACACAAGTGTATTCCAATAAAAGATTAATGTTCTGTACATAGCTCGAGTAACAGTTCAGCTATGTACTTCTAGAAAAATGTAGTCTAGGTATAGCATCTGTAAATTATAAGAACTACTAATTTTAGGGTTTCTAACTCATAATAAAAAAAAATATATTTTTCGACAAATGTTGATTGTGTATGGATGTGTAGTCCCACATACCTGAAGTGTTATCGGGCTTGGTAAATAAATTAATTAGATCTAAAATATATAAATTATGTTTTAATTGAACTTGTATGTCCCCCACCTAGATGTGAACAGGAGGTTATCTAGAAATGTTACTTATTTGAGTAATGCTAATGATGACATAGTTCATATTGAATAATAAACTATATAGCCCTCCTTTAAAGTGTAAACTCTCACAGAAAAAATTAATCTATAACTATTTATTTCAGATAATAAGACCTATAATTTTGAAGATACCAACAATGCTATGAATAACATAAGAAGATGGTCCTTCTCTAACGAAACCCAACTATTTGAAGAGAATGCCTCAAGTGACACCAAACTATTTGAAGAGAATGAACCCAACTTTGTTCACGGTAGTATTAACGTACACAGTGGAAGAAAGACTTACCCAAGTTCCTCTCGAGGGGATTATTGTTGCCAAAGCTGTGGCAAGACATACCGCTACAGCAGGGGTTTGGCCAGTCATATAAAGTTTGAGTGTGGTAAAGAACCACAATTCCAATGTCCATACTGCTCTCACAAAACCAAACATAAAGGAAGCTTGAAGGCTCACGTTATTGCAAAACATCGCACATTACTGTTTTAAATACAACACTGATACCTGGTTAAAGCATCTAATTTTGAAAAACAAATATTTGATTTTAGTGTGTAATATGAACTTTTAAACTTTAAATAATGACTACACCAGTCAACAGATCATTTAATTTGATAGATCTTGAGATCATAAGGTAGCTTCACATTTTTTTAGCACCGCGTTTTACTACCCATGGAGGTTATACACTTAGGTAATAATTACACAAATGGTTTTAGGTAAGAGGAAAGTTATATTAATAGGAAGTGTACCCGCATTTGCTTGGAGGGAGAGTGGAAAACAATTTTGGAAAAACTCAGTACACCCGACTGAGATTCAAACCTCGATCTCCTCGTCATCGGCAGTCTAGTCTTATGCGAGCGTAGTGTGTTAGACCATACGGCCAGCGAAGCGGGTTTCACATTTGTGAATGTGGATGGGAATATGAAGAATTAAACTAAAAAAATAAAAAGGCCAGCAAACACTTTTTAAGGCATTGCTGTTTTGAGCAGATTATTAACCTTGACAACAGTAGATTATCGAGTTAATCATGTGTGCTACGAACAACACATCAGCTGACACACAAACTGTTCAGTGATGGTTTAGTTCCTCGATTATTTGCCTAATTCATGAAGTGTTGGCCTCTTTAATGACAAAGAGATCCCCGCCCTATCTTTAAGCAAACTATAATAGAAGCAACCGACCTGGATTCAAAATAAAACACGGTTATGAACAAAATTAACATTGTACATTTAACCATGGTCATAAGCCATGAAACACATCAAATTAAGGGCATTGCTTACCTGTGATATAGTATTAGTCAAAATAGGAGTTTATATATTTACGTTTTATTCATTGAGTTTTAAAGATAATAGCCCACCTTGAATCAAAAGCCATACATCCTTAAATAATTCTTTAAATACTCCTATACTGGCACAACATTATATTTTGGATCTTAAAGCTGTTTTTAGTAAACATGTTTTTTTGTAAATCATCGACAACTTAGGCTATTTGGTTTATTCATGAAAATGACCAGTAAGAATCTTTCTGTCAGGATGGAGATTAAAAATTTCCATGGGAGCATATGTCTATCCAGAAAAGTAAACAATAAAAAGTTGATTTTAAAATGCAAATAAATGTTTTCCAGACACCATTAGTAGAGTGTGTGTTTGTACTTGTCATTTAAAGAGGGGAAGTGGTGTCGGTAGATTTATTTAGCACCGCGTCTTACTTCCTGTTTGGGTTATACGCTTAAGTACTAATTACACTAATGGGTTAGGAATTGGGAAGGTTGAATTTAGAGGAAGTGAACCCGAATTTGCTTGGAGGGAGAATGTAAAACCATTTAGGAAAAATCCCCCCCAGTTCACCCGACCGAGATTCAAACCTCGATTTCCCCATCCTCTGCATTCTAGCTTAAACAAGATACTTCACAGGGTGACTTACTCATTTTATTCTAAATAATATTTCTGTTTTGTATATTGGTGTCTAGAATGCTTATTGTCTCGTGTAACTAGCCTTACAAAACAGCTGTGAATTCTCCAAGTAGCCAATATCGTTAAACACAAATTACAGTATAGGAGCTACAGTGCCGAGTGTTATGTTTGTTCATTCAGTAACGTCAGTCAATGCTTCCCATTGATAAATATAAGAATTATAATTGCAGTCATATGAGTCAACATAGGCAATCCTATTCTACGAGGTATGGCTAGGATGACCTCCCGTTGGAGGTTCATATAAAAAGTGTGCGTAGTAAATGTTTCAAATGAAGTATTTAGTGTGTTGGTATTATGCTATCTCTTTAGCTAACAAACTCATGTCATAGGCCCTAGTGTTCCATTTTTTAAACTTTCTAAACAAGTTGTACAGCAGAATATGTTAAAATAAATTACCTTGATATTAGGTCCAACTAGACTTAACCATACTAGTCATGGCAAGTCACTAAGTCACTTCAATTACTCCTAATCTTGACTAAGAAATGCTTATGAGCATTCTGATTTGAACTAATTGTACTAAAGAGATTTTTTACAAACTTAGCTCAGTATTCATCTAGGGCGAATGAGTCAAACTCGCAGCCCTGCCGATGATTTTGTAGTGAGCCAACTGCCAACATATACTCACACTTTCACAAAATTATTTGATAGTGCTGGGAACCCTCACAAGGATGCTCTTATCTTTTAAAAATGATTCTACATATACCTTGTTTCATTACAAACGCATTTCAATCCTTCCTGTAGCCATCAATAAAACATTTCTATAGGTTAAATTCAACGTAATATATATTATATATTCTATCTATTGACATTGTAAATATGGAATTTGACTGCTGGAGATGAATGTGGGTTCGGCTCACAAGAAAGGGAAGGGGACCCAGTAGCGGCATAACTACGTTGATAGCTTAGTTTAAAAAGTATCTCGCTCTACTTCGGCGGTGAATACCAGCTACCTCCCCAAACATGGATGGTCGCTCCAAGCGGCCAGGTCATTAAGCCAGTGGCCAAAGAAAGGCTTTGACGGGTATAGAATTGATAAGTGGGAGTATCAAGCTATCAAGCGTCTAGAATGTTCCTCTGTAATCTGTTTATCATGATTGGAGTGAGGAAGCTCTCCCCAGCTTTTGAGTGTCGGTTGAGGGGTGCAGTTGTCCCGGGCAATAAATAGGTGAGTTAGATCACCATAAATGTAATCAGTGTAACTTGTAATAAATATTCTTAACCAATTGAGTTATTGATTTACTACTCCAGTTTGATTAATTACTCCTAAGAAGCATTGCATGTTAATATGCTAATTTACTAATAAAAATCTATGACACTGTTAGACAGGGAAAAATTTGAATGTAACACACTATAATCCTTATATCATATTGTGTAAATGGGTACCTTTGATTTACAACAATAATTAGTTGAAGTCTTAATGTTTCTAAATAAACTTAGCTTACTCCATATTTTCTTTCAGCAGAACATATTCCATTAAAGCCCCTCTCTTAGATACTCTTGCAATTTGCATGGTTCAATTTTCATCTTGAACCAAGTTACCTCATTTAAATGATTAAAATAAATATACCTAGGTATTTTAATGGAATCATGTGATACAACAAATTCAATTGTAAATAATAGGGTGTTACTTATTCAAGACATTTTATAATTATCAGTCCAAAAGTGTCAAAAGTTTAAAATATAACAACCATATGGTACATTTTTTCTGTTTAAACTAAATATATTTTTAGAGCCGATTTGCGAAACAATGTCACAAGGTTTTGACACTTAAACACATAAATCAAATTGTTAAATTTTTCTTACCTTTAGTGAGCCTTATTTCAAAGCTGGCAACTTAATAAGTAAAATATCCCCTTTTATCCAAATTTAATTTATTTATTTTTTTGCATAAACTACACTATTTGAATTTGAATGAATGTAATACGATTTAGGTATGAGACTTTTTTTAATAATGTGTTGCATTGACTTAACAACTGAGCCAAGGGTTTTTCCACTGAAATTAATTTGAAAACATTTGTTTCAGATAATAATGAGTATATATTTGAAAATACCAACAACCCTCAGTCAGTTGAAGAGAATGCATTCAACTTTGTTTACAGCAATATTAACGCATTCAGTGAGAGGAACAAGCACTCAAGAAGCCCACCAGGTGTACACTGTTGTCAGAATTGTGGCAAGATATATCGTTACAGTAGAGGGCTGGCCAGTCATATCAAGTTTGAGTGTGACAAAGAACCACAGTTTAAATGTCCATACTGTCCTCACAAAACAAAACAAAAAAGAAGTTTGAAGACACATATAATTGTAAAACATAACACATTTCAGTTTTAAAATTGAAATTTGAGATGTCAAAACAAAACGTGTATTCACAATAAGTTAAAATAGTGACCAATTTTGAAATAATAATTAAAGAATTGAACCGATTCCCAAATAAATAACCAAACGCATTTAAAAAAAAATCAAAATTTGTTCTTTGCATAATTATAAATAAAACTTGGTCAATAATTTTATTAAATCCACTACCAAAAATGGTTACCTTAGACCTTAGTTGGACACTAGCATTTTATCAACATTTGTAATAAAAAATTTAAAAAATACAGAAAGCTCCAAAACAAGGCTTCACTATAAGATATTTAATTATAAGTATATATTTAACTATATTAATAAGCTCAATTCCAAAAGGTGTCTTTTATGACAATATAAGGAATTATATTTAAAAGAATAAGTAGCCACAAATTATGTACTTATAACAAAATTGTATAGTCTATTTTGTTAAAACAATTATTTACTATTTTAGACAAAAATCAAAAAAAGCTAAGATTAAAGTTTTACATATATTTATAGCCACTTGTAAGTAAAATATAAATACAGCTTATTATTAAAATTGAAAAAAAAAGTTATGTTTAGTGACTCTTAGTCACTTTTTAATAAATAGAAAAAAGTCACTTTTAGTTGCTCAATTAAAAAGAGTTACTTTTAGTTGGAAAAGTGAGTTGTTGTGATCCCTGAAATATTATATTATTATTGTATTACTTACTTTACATCCATTACTGTTTCCAGCCTGTGGTCTGGGTCACTTTTTTATTCAAGCCCTATATTTTCAACTACCGACTTGCTAATCCTGTCGTAGCTTCATATGTTTTATAATATAACTTAAGACAATGACAGGTACAACATCTAGTCCCTAACCGTTAACTTATCACTGTGAAAGGGTGAGCCCATATTTTCATCAATTATAAATGTTTGGTCATGCCGGAATCAAACCCGGTACCCTTAGCTCAGTAGGCAGACACGCTACCAACTGAGCTAAGGTGTTGGACTTATTGTTTTACTGAAAAAATTAAATCCCCTGATTATGATACTTGGAATGTTTTAGACATAGATTTAGTTTTTAATAAAGTGGTATCTATTTTCTCTTCCAGTCTTATAAATTGGTTTAATGTATAAAATTCTCAATTGTAATGATGAAATTTATATATGTGCATCTATAACCAAAGTAGTATTTTCTAGTACTTTTTTTTTGTGATATGGAGCTAATTCTATAGATGAGGCACTTGAGACAGATTTATACTATAATGTAATTCCATTTACTTAATTTAATTACTTAAACATGTGTTTACTACTTAACTGAAACGAAAAAGCTTTGCTTGGCAAGAAATATTCTGTGTTTAGTCAGTTTATTGTTTGTGTTTGTGTTGTTTAGTGTTTACTAAATGTAGGTTAAAGAAGTTCCATAAATTAGAACTTGTTAAAGGAACTTTAAAAAAATAAATATATATATATATACATTTTTTTTTTATAAAATCCATAGTTTTAATATTGTATTAAATTTGGCTGTTGAGTGGGGTATATGCCGGGAAAAAAAATACTGTACTGGCTGTACATAACTTTTTAGTAAATAAATATCAAAGATAATTCAAACATATGCCAATGCTTTGTTTTCAAGCAGTTTCCTGTGGCTAATTGTGGTAAGAGAGAGAAAAGTAAGAATTTGCCCTCAATATAAATCCAGAATGCAACTGCATGATAATAGGTTGATTTTCAATCCTCAGCTTTACTTATTAATGCAAATTTTCAGAATATAGTTTTGCACCATTTTCACTTTTCATAAAAAGTATTCATATTGTTGAACTAATTAAAACTTTATCAAATAGAAACTCATGATATTCAATTCAACAACAGTCTCAAGAAAATATCTATATGACAATACATTAGTGTGCAAACTTATTGGAACCAAATAAAAATTTATTAGTATGTATGTTTTTGTACTAATAATTTTACTCGGTTATTTTACATAACATTAGCATGAATAATGCCCTCCTTTAGCTACAATGACTTCTTG
The DNA here is from genome assembly GCA_902155825.1 of Timema genevievae. Lineage (NCBI taxonomy): Eukaryota > Metazoa > Arthropoda > Insecta > Phasmatodea > Timematidae > Timema > Timema genevievae. The sequence continues at coordinate 33,175 of CABFWO010000959.1, read as the reverse complement.
AATGTTTTGTTCTAGACGGGTGGAGTCAACACTCGAAATAAAACCACATTGTTATTACGCTAGTTATTAAGCGTTCCTTTGTTGAACAGTCCATTTTTCCAAGTCGTTTCTTGAGAATACTCCACAAATTTTCAATATAGTTAAGTTTGGAGAATTTCCAGGCCAATTAAGGACTAAAATGTTGTTTTCCTGTATGATTTTGACTGATTTTGAGTTGTGACATGGGGCAAGATCATGCTGGAATGTACCATCACTATCATCAAAGGTCTGAATGAATGTCACAATTCTCCTTTTTTTATAATCTCGATATATTTTGATGAAGTCATCATCCCTTCAACTGGCACTAGACTCCCAGACCCACTTGATGTAAAATAACCCCAAAATATATTTTTAGGAGGGTGCTTCACAATCTGTTGAAGATGTCAATATCTGATAAAAATAATAATTTAAAATAATTTTGGTGGGCCGGTTTGAAAAAAATATTGACCAAAAAATGTAAACTTTATATTTCTGATATAGTAATTACTTATTAGTTTATTTTCTTAATAATCATTGTTTGTTTGCTAAATCTTTCGAGGTTCAGATAAAACCAGTCGGCGTGCCATAGGTTGCCACTAGATAATGATATCAATACTGACTAGCAATCACTTTAAATATTTAGAAACCAAAACAAGATATAGAAAGGGAATTTAATAAACTGCAACATCATTTACCAGAATAAAAGATAAAAATCACAGCAAACTTTGCACACGTTACGATTAAACTTTGGTTTTCCAGGATAAAGACTTGTGTTCTTTGTGGTCAACTAGCTGGTAATTTACGATAGAAATTATGCCATTGGTCATCATAGCAGTTCTTTGTCCAAACCTGGATTACATACAGATCTATTACAGATCATGTGAATGAATAAAGAACAAGTAAAAAAATAATTTTACACAGTACACAATGTAACACAAGATAAGGTTTCAAAATCGTGCAATATAATTGTAGCCAATAAGAGCTTAGGCAGAAATGTTTATTTTTCAATTTTACTTCTTAGGTTTGAACTATTAAACTGTAAAGTATGCTACAAATAGAATAAAAATAAAGTTGATTGTGAAAATAGATAATTCACATCATATTTTATATTGTTTCACATTACCAAGCTAATCACAAGAAATATATGTGTGATAATGTTCTAATAAATATCAAACTACATTATGAATCTAAAAAAAACTACTCATTGAAGACTGTAAGAAGTTAAAAGTGAAATCTAAGTTGGTTTTAAATTAAAATAAATGGTACGGCGCACCGCACAGACTTTCTCTCTCTTTCTATAAACTCGTAAGATTTCTGAACGGAATAATGTACATTGTATCATCACCACTCCACATAAGAACACGCATAAAATAATATACAATGATATAGAATCAATGAGAAAAGAGGCGCATCTTTGTCCACCTAAGAGCATTTCAAACAGTTTAATGTCTTCCACAAGGGTCAACACTTCGTATTAAAATTTCGATTTCTGGTTAAAATTTTAACATTTTATAAGGTGTTGCAGATCTTCAAGTCATCGCATTGATATTTAATTATTCATTTATACATTTTGACCAATAAAAAATGTAAATATTGACTATTGAGTCTAAAATGGAGATAGATCATTGCTATGCAAACATTTCTCCTAAGAGCTTTAAGGAAAAATAACATACTTTTTTAGATACTTATATTTAATTACTCTATGGCATTGGAGAATTATTGCGTTAAGACTTAAGTAGTATATGTTTACAACTAAAGCTCACAAAATTGTATTAATATATTTGCAAATATCTCAGAAACTGTTGCTTTTATAAAAATATATGTCAAATAAAAGTTTTTTATTTCTAATAGTCCTACAATTTTGCAATGATAAGTTGTTTAGTTTCTCAAATAGTTGTGGAGATACGGAAATTAACGCTTCTGTAAAGTACCCTAAAAATCATTTTCATAGGAAAATGAAAATAGCCAGTTTATTTATAATCTTAATCAACGCCTAGATACGAATTTTAATCAAAATCGTTTGAGCAGATTTTGAGAAAACCAAATTTTTCTCTTTTCGCCCTTCAGTAAACTACCCTTAATTTTAAGTTTTTATAGACACACAGACAGACGGCATTGCAAAGACTATTTTTTAGGGTTCGGGGGGTCATGAGACGTCGACATCCATCAACATTTCAGGTTAGTTTTTTTTTACGGTCGCAATACTTAAACTTTAATGTCCAAAAAGTTAAAAAATTCATATAATTGCGTATAGATTGAAAGTTATTGATTTTATAAAAATATGTTTCGGATAAAATATCTGTATTATAAATATATATACATATTTGTAATGCTAAGTAATTTCATATCTCAAATAGTTTCGGAGCTATTATAAAAAATGTTAATTGACGCATCAGACCGGAGCCCTTAAAGCCATTTTGCCGAAATATTGAGGGTAGCCATTTTGTTTGGAATATTTATTAATGTTTATAAATGAAATTTAATCAAAATCGTTAGAGCCGATTTTGAGAAAATCGACTTTTTCTCTTTTTGCCCTTCAGTAAACTACCCTTAATTTTAAGTTTTAATAGACACACAGACAGACGGCATTGCAAAGACTATTTTTTAGGGTTCGGGGGGTCATGAGACGTCGAAATCCATCAACATTTCAGGTTAGTTTTTTTTACGATCGCAATACTTAAGCTTTAATGTCCAAAAAGCTAAAAATATATATATAATTGCGTATAGATTGAAAATTATTGATTTTATAAAAATATGTTTCGAATAAAATATTTGTATTATAAATATATATACATATTTGTAATGCTAAGTAATTTCATATCTCAAATAGTTTCGGAGCTATTATAAAAAATGTTAATTTACACATCAGACCGGAGTCCTTAAAGCCATTTTGCCGAAATATTGAGGGTAGCCATTTTGTTTGGAATATTTATTAATGTTCATAAATGAAATTTAATCAAAATCGTTAGAGCCGACTTTGAGAAAATCAACTTTTTCTCTTTTTTCCCTTCAGTAAACTACCCTTAATTTTAGGGGTAGATATTCAATTCCAAAAACCCCTCGGGGCAACCCTATGAAAGCCCTAGATATCAAGTTTTAGCTCAATCGGTAAAATAGTTTAGGCTCTAGTTGGAGGTACAGACAGACAGACAGACAGACGGAAATTCAAAAACCACTTTTTCGGATTTAGGGAGTCATGAAACGTCAAGATTCATCAAAATCTCGAGTTCGATTTTTTTGATGATCACCATACTTTCTTTACCTGTAAGATAGAGAGAAAGTAAAAATTACCAAGTCCAGTAATCTCGCAAACTCAACACTCGATAACTCGACATTCTGTGTAACTCGACACACGCACGTGCACACAGTTGTTGGCGCCAGTCATCACAATCCAAGGTTATTAAACTGTATAACCTCTCAAATTGTTTGTGTAACTCGAGTGGAACAGTCATGCTGTGGTGTTTTTACAAGTGTTGTGTTTGTTAGTTTTCCAATTCAGTAACATTTTATTTGAATTAATACAATATTATATGTATGTACAGTACTGTACTGCATTTCTGTATATTACACCTATCTACATACACCATTATATTAACACATAATATATTGCACTGTACATATATTACTGTTACTGTATCGTACAATACTACAGTATGGTAGAACTGTACCTATAATATTCAATACTGTGATTCATCCTTGTTTAGTAAACATGACATAGTAAATATGAACATTATGCAAGTTCATTCATAAAACAACACCATCTCAGCCCACATTAGGTCGAGTTTCCGAGAATCTACCGTGTATGTTTTTTATAAATTTAATTTATATTAGACCACAAATATAAACTAAATTATTTTAATGAACATGGTGTAATTGAATATTTAACTCCTTAATTAGGCATTGTACAATAAATAAACACATTTTAACTAATTTAGTTTCTCGCACACAATAGTAATATAGCCTAATAAAAAAAGTTAGGTATTTTAAGTATGTTTATTTCATATTCACAATGACTAACATAAGATGAAAAAATAATTAACTTCCTTCCTGTACAAAACCATTCAATTTTTTAGAAAAATATAGTAAAATAAAATGCTTGTTTTTTAAAACTTGCAATATATATATATTATTTTACTTCTGCAAAGCTATATTCTAATGAATTTTTTGTTTTATTGTGATAAATTAAAATAATTTTTTTAGGCAAAAATAGTATTTCAAAATTATGGACATGAAAAACTACACTTTTCTTTCTACATGATCAATGGATGGGATGTAGGGAATGCGATAAAAGGTGAGGTTTTTTTTTGCAATTGTTGAATATCTGTCAAGAGCATAGCGGCATTATATAAAAAACACTTGAAATTAAGAGAAAAATTGTAATTAAATTCCAGGACACCCTTGACAAATATTCAATAAATGTTAATTAGGGGTGGTCGGGCAACTGAAATTTCAGGCAGTAAATCGGGCATCTAAAAATCCCGGAATGTCGGGCGAGTATTTTGTATGCCCGTATTTCGATCGGGCATCTCAAGAACTTGTTAAGTATATAATACCATGTTAGCACTAACCTATAATTCAAACTTTGAAAAAAATAGTGTTTAACTGATATTCATAATTGAATTATATCAATTAAACTAATATTAAACAAATGTAACTATTATTTTTTATTAGTTCATAAATTATTATGTTTGCTTTCAACAAAATTATGATACAATTTCTAACAGGTTACAAGCGAAATCAAGATTCTTACTATTTAATTTTCTTTGTCAATGCCAACAACATAACAAATTCAACATTTACACATTGAGAATTTTAGGCCCTATGCTTGTGAAAACTTTATTTAAATTAGTTTTCTTTATATCTCTTTAATTTATTATTATTAGCAGATTTGTTAGGAACAGAACTTTAACAAAGTGAAATCTGCTCTAGTATTAACTATAAATTGTTGAACATAAACTAACCATTTTAATTTTTTTTTAGATCTAATGTGACTGTTTTAGCTTGTAATTTGACATTTAATAGGCCTGTGACAAAGTTTTAATATCTTTTTTTTTTAATTAAATCAGACTGTTAAACTTATAATTTAAAATGTTATAGGTCTGTGACAAAGTTGTTTGCAAGATGAAATGCCCGTGCCCGACCACCCCTAATGTTAATATCACCATATGAAGAAAATTAAACACTATGTTTGTATAGAAACAATATTTGATTTATTTTGATCAAAAAAAAATGTTTTGATACAAAAACTAAAAAAATACCGACTATTCCTCGCGTTCCCTACATCCCCACCTTAACACTCAGTTCTGTTTACAGTTTTTCTGAGTGAACTAAAATACTAAAAGTGAGTATATTATGTTACTTATAACTAATAAAGTAGCCTTATGTTTAAAGCTGTTTTGTGCATAAAGGAAAAGTTCTTCATTAGCATAATACAATATGATTTTGCCTATTTTTCAAGGTAGAAGTCCAAGAAGTTTAATCCCTATATTATTAATGTTTGAAGGGAAAAGATTTTAAAAGTATTTTACCATACATATTGTTAATTTCAATTACAATATTGGCTTTCCAACGAGCTGAATCATTTGCTTTGTTATGATGAAAATATTTCCTTCCAAACAAACTTTCTTCCTTTTCTCCTTTAGCACATCTTGACAAGTTTGTTTGATGTTCCAAAAAACTGTGACTTGTGGCTGAGAAATGTGAGTGTTATACAGACCAAGTGTTTTCACTTTTCCCACACACTAATGACATATTGTGCACATGTCTCTTCAGGCTATGTCTCTATAGGCTGGGCAGAGTTCATTTTCTTTTAAAGTAAAGGCATTGGTATAAAACTGATCTTGAAACGTGTGGTTGTCAAACCAGCCATTATTGTCTTGATTTTATCTTGTGCCTTGTGGTCCATTACAGCAGCAATTCTTCCACAGATGGTCAGATTTATATCTAACGGGCACTAGTGTTAAATATCAGTGTTGCTCTAGCCAAAGTCTTTTAGGTGTGTTTATATAAGCCTTCCTGACAAATTACTTTGTTTTCTCCCAAGGTCATTTGAAAAATTACTTTAATCATAATATACTACAAAGGCTTGGAGTAGTTGTTCAAATTATTAATGTTGAATTGTTAAAACATTGGCTGTCACACCTGTGCAAACTTATAGAAATGTTTCCAACTTTTTAATATTAAATTGCCATAATTCCACTCACACCTGCACAAGAGTATATGATAGTGCTAGGAATCCTCACGCCATGGATGCCCCTATCTTTTAAAAAAATATTTTTTCCCTTCTATACATGCCATGTTTCCTTACAGACATATTTCAATCCTACCTCCAGCCATCAATAAAACCTTTCGCTGTAAGCCTTATATAACATTGTGTAGATAGGTAACTTCGATTTACAACAGTAATTACTTCTTCACTTTTATTAATTTTTAATTTAGTTATATTTATTCATAGCAGTTAACTACCATGCGACCCAAATTTGAAGTATTTATGTTTCTAAATAAACTGTATTTTATCCAAATTTTTCCTTCAACACAACATATTTCATTAAAGCCCCCCTGGCCCCCCC
>CABFWO010000959.1:6162-26577 GCA_902155825.1 Timema genevievae | reverse complement strand
CCCCCCCCCCCCAATACTCTGTTTTATTTTCATTGTTGTTACCCGCCTCAGTGGAGTAGTTAGCTGAAGCGCTAGTTTCATGGTGAGCTAGACTGTCAAGGACAGGGAGATCCAGAATCGAATCTCGCTTGGGTGAACTGGAGGTGGTTTTTTATAAATAGTTTTTCACTCTCCCTACACACAAATGCTGGTTCACTTCCTCTATATTCAACCTTTCCAATCCTAACCCATTAGCGTAATTAGTACTTAAGCGTACAAACCGAACGGGTAGTAATATGTGGTGCTAAGTATTATTACTATTATTATTAATAATAATATTATTTTCATTGTTCAATTTTAAATTTGAACTACAAAGTTAAGTTAACTCACATTCAAATGATTAAAATAAATGTAGGTATTTTAATGTAAGCGTGTAATACAGTAAATTCAATTGTAAATAATAAGGTGTCACATATTCAAGACATATAATTGTCAGTCTAAGAATGTTAAAAGATGAAAATATAACAACTATATGGTACATTTTTCCAGTCAAATTAAATATACTTTTAGAGCTGATTTGAGAAACTATGTCACAAGGTTTTGACACTTAAACCCATAAATCAAATTGTTAAATTATTAATTCTTACAGTTAGTGAGTCTTATTTCGAAGTTGGCAATCTAATAAGTAAAATATCTCGTTTTATCCAAGCTAAAAAAAATAATTTTTTTTTGCATGACTTACACAATTTGAACGAATATAATATGACTTAGGTATTACACTTTTTTAATAATTTGTTGTATTGACTTAACAACTGAGCCAAGGGTTTTTCCACTGAAATTAATTTGAAAACATTTGTTTCAGATATTAATGAGTATATATTTGAAAATACCAACAACCCTCAGTCAATTGAAGAAAATGAATTCAACTTTGTTTACAGCGGTATTAATGCACTCAGTGAGAGAAACAAGTACCCCAGTATCACACCAGGTGGACATTGTTGTCAAAATTGTGGCAAGACATATCGTTACAGTAGAGGGTTAGCCAGTCATATAAAATTCGAATGTGACAAAGAGCCACAGTTTAAATGTCCATATTGTCCTCACAAAACTAAACTAAAAGGAAGTTTAAAGGCTCATGTTATTACAAAACATCACACATTGCAGTTTTAATGCTGAAATTTAATATTGTATTACTGAAAAAAATATATCACCTATAGTGGTTACAATATTTTAGATGATTTAGTTTTTAATAAAGTGGTATCTTGCTTCCCAACCATGTCTTATACATTGGTTTAATATGTAAAGTTCTTCTCAATTGTATTGATAAAATCACTTTATTTATGTCCATAACCAAAGTAGACATTATCTCTATTTTCTAGTAATTTTTTTATCTGTAGCTAATTCTATAGATGAGGCACTTGAAACAGATTTACTCTGAAATGTAGTTCCATTTACTCAATTTAATTATTAAAACTTGTGTTAACAAGAAAAATTCTGTGTTTGATTGATTTAGAATTGGTTTTTATTTACTGAATTTAGGTTTAAAAAAAGTTGCGTAAGTTAAGAACTTTAAAAAATAAATCTTTTTACATGTGTTTAAAACTATAATTGCAATATTGTATTCCAATTGGCTGATTAGTAGTCCCTAAAAAAAAATCTTTACAGGATGTACAGAAATTTGCGAATTATAACTCTGTGTGATAATTCAAACTTACGCCAATGCTTTGTTTTCAAGCCGTTTCCTGTGGTAAGAGAGAGAAAAGTAAGGATTTGTCCTCAATATAATTCCATAATGCAACTGCATGATAATAGGTTGATTTTTAATCAACACAGTGACAGATTTCAAACATTAACTGTTTTAATTACCATATACATACATATACACACAGTGACTTATTAATACAAATTTTCAACAACAACCAAATAACTTTACAGCATTTTCAATTTACACAAAAAGTAGTCATATTGTTTAACTAATTAACCCTGCATTAAATAATAAACTCACAATATGCAATACAAGTCCCTCACTAAATGGTAAATAAAAGATTTTTATGATAATAAGTAGCATTGCAACACTTTAAATGTTCACCAATTGGAATACAAACAAAAATACACAACATGACAATATTCATACATAAACAATTAAAGTTGCATAAAAATTGACCATGGGCTATTTATTTGATAGCTTTCAGTAGCCACCAGCCTAGCAAATTCATCTTAGGCATAGAATTAAACAATATAATATATGATCATGAATACAGAACTATTCTGTTTACTAATATAGCTGTCAAAGCTTTGTTCGGTAGTAATTCAAATTAAAATTTAAAAAACCTGGTTATCTCCAGCCCCTTACCCTGATGGTTGACTACATGGTTTTCTGATGCACTAAAGAAAATCAGAGTCACAAAAGCTCATCCAGTTAGTATGACTCAAGACTAAACGGGAGTTGGATTCAAAACAGCATTTTATTTAACAAGTCTGTCACAATACTTCTGATGATTAACGGTTATTCGTTACATGTGAATTTCATCTCAATGGGTAGCAGTTAAGGGAAATTTCTACATCAAAGCAACCGGCGAGAAACAAGGGAAGGGGAACAGCCAAAACCGTCCACCCGCCTGCAAATAATCAATTTGTGTGATTGCAAAATAACACATACAGTGACAACTGATAATTTAAAATAACTTAAAGATGTGTGTTAACTCCAGCATGTAACAATTTTCCTGGTAGAGAGAGATCCAAGTAGATGCAAAACTGCAAGTCAGGCTGTCCTTATACAATGTGACAAATACCTTATTAAAAATAAATTTAGTATTAATTATATACAAAACTTAACAGTTGTAAAAACATTCACTGTTGAAGGGGATGTCGGGGTTCAAATATGGGCCAGCACACTGAGTGTTTTTTTTATTATATGGATTCCAAATTTCCATTTGTGCAAATGCACATACATTTTATCAAAAATTCTACCTTACCAAATCCCTAACACATTAGCATAATTAATATCTATCATACCTGCTTCGGTGGCTGCAGTCTAAGGTGTCACTCTCGCAGTAGACTAGACTGCCGAGGGAAGAGAGATCAGGGTTTGAATCTTGGTCAGGTGTACTGAGGGTGGTTTTCCCAAAATGGTTTTCCACTTTCTTTTTTATGCAAATGTGGGTACACTTTCCCTAAATTCAGCCTTTTATCATCCTTAAATCATTAGCTTAATTAGTACATACATGTATAAACTGAACAGGTAGTAAGACGCAGTGCAAGGTGTGTATATATAATATAATTTGAACAGATAGTGAAACATGTTGAAATAAAATCATAAATAATATAGCCAATGTGATAGTAATACTCTTATAATAGACGTTATTAACATGTATTGGTAATCTTGACCGTCTCTGTGGTTTAATGATCAGAGTTCCTGGCTAAAGATTCAGAGGTCCCAAGTTCAATCCCTGGCACACCCAATGGTTTTCTGTGAAGCACTTGGTTTGGAACGGGGTCAAACTCAGCCTCGTGAAGACAATTGAGGAAATACTTGAATAAATAAATTACAGTTCCGGTCTAGAAAACTGATCCAAAGGGATCACCGTGCTGCCCACATGACATCCTCTCTTCGCAAATGTATCCACCATCATTGCTAATGGTGGCTGCTGCTCGGTCGGTATAGATCGCTTGCATGCTCACGCCATGGAGGAGGAATTAGTATTCTCGGTTGTTATCGCTATTGAAAAAAATTGTGTTAAGAACATCTTATATTTGTAATGCTTATACCTGCCAGAAAAATACCGATTATAACTACAATAGTAGTGTAAGGATGAAGATGGTAGGATTTATGAGAAATGTACTTGCATTTATGTGAAGAGAGAGTGGGAAATATTTTATAAAAAAACCTTCAGTTCCTCCTGCAAAGATTCTCCTTCACTATAAAAACAGACTATACAGGCCTGACATTACATCCACATGCCTACCAATACGGGTAGGGTGTGTTTGGGTACCCATGTATATACAGGCATATATTAGATACATTAGATATAGTATTTTTATAACAATTATCATAGCTCAGATTACATTACCCACGCAGGTACACACATGAATAAAGGTCTAAACTCAGTCTAAACTATTGTAGTTTTTTGTTGATGGGAAGGTCAAGACTCAAATTCTCGTCGGCTGTACTTAGAAATAAAAGACAAAACACTTAGTCATGGTGCTCATTGCTGTCCACAAAATAATTTTTTAATTTCTTTCTTTACAATTTATTAACGAAACCACGACATACTTTGGTAAAGAAGATACAGTTTGTCCTGATGAGTATGAAGCATGATTAGTTAATTTTGGACTGTGTGCTACCTATCATTATAATACAATATTATTAACAACCAGAAAGTTGTCTTTGTTCCTTCAAAAGTAGCCTTTTATATATTGTTTAGTTTCTTAAAAACAGTTCAAATATACTTATGAAAGACAGCCACTTTTACTTACACAAGTTTTGGGTTCAAAAAGAGATTAGAGCTATTATGCATACTTACATTCCAATTAGTTACATAATTTATCATTTAAAAAAGTGATATAGATATCTAAACAGGTCTTACTGGTAAAACTCAGGTTATAAGTGCAAAAAATCATACTTTTCTTTTTGTTTATACTTTTAATATAAACAGATTTTGCTTGTAAATGTATAGCTATACAATTAGCTTAAAACTTGATATTTTAATTGTAATTCATGGCTATTTATATATGTTAAAATATTATATATTTAACTAAGATTCAAAAACATTGTAGAAGAGAAAGAATAAACCGCTAGTTATTTTTTAATAAAGACTATTCTGCATTTTTAATATGATTCTATGTGTTCCAGACAAACTCTTAAGCTCTTTGGCACGATGATTAGCCTAAAATTAAAGCTTAAACTGACCTGGAAGCATCTCATTGATAGTAAATCAAAACAGTCGACAATCACTATATAAGAATTGAGATTAGTAATTCATAACGTTAAGGTCCTAATATTAAAGTATTTTATTATGATTTGTAAAAATGATGCTTAACACTTTAAGCCAGCGGTTCCCAAAGTGTGCTCCGCAAAGCATCTCCAAGTGCTCCACGAATAGATTGGAAATAAAAATAAATAAAATGTGACAATATATCAAAACTGTGAATTTGTGTGTCCATGAACTGTGTATAGGTAAGTATTGGGTAGAAATTATTTACAGACTGCACGCAGTGAAACCAGACAAAGAGAATAGAGGGTGCCAGTTAACCCCGTCTCTGTGAGAAATTCGCCGCGCTTTCAGATACGATTGTTAGCTTCGACACCTTTCCATAATTTTCTGGGAAGTTTCTATTGAATGTTAAAAACTCGTGTTTCTTCGCACCTTCAGTCAGTATACAGTCGAAAGTTGAAACAAATCAAGTAGTAGTGCAATGTTATTTATTTGAATATCGTAAAATCCAACCTGGCATCGGAGCAATATGACTGCTTGAATGATTTGACATCAGATTCTGTGGTAAAAGAGAATTTTGCAACTAAGAAGTCATTATCAGAACTTTGATATCAGCTAGGAGACGAATTTGAAGTTTTATCAGATAGAGCAAAAATAATGCAGAGCCAGATATTTGGTTGCAGCTGTCCCAAATTCAACCAGATATAGCCACATTGTGCAAATCAAAACACAGCTGTCCCATCCCTCTCATTGGAAATTAAGTTCACGGTCTATATTTTATCGTTCTTTTTTTTTAATGCCAAGTGACTTTTTTTTGCAGGCTTGAAAATAGTTTTAACACTATTTGGGTGGGTAACATATTGTGGATTTACAATACCTACTTTGAATTCGTTATCAAATGTGTTGCTTTAGGTTAATTTATGTTTTTTGTTGTTGCTGTGCATTTATATAGTTAAGTTCCTTATTTCTCTGAAATTAAGGAAGAAAATAACATTTATATGAGATAAAACTTGATGTTTAACATGCCCAAATGCTTAAACATTCGTTTCCATCATGAATACTGCTTTAATTTGGTTTAGTATCTATCTATGTAGAGTCTATGTGAAAATGTCGTCACCCTTATACCAAAGACATTTATGTGCAAAATTGTTGTTTTGAGAAAACGATATTTAAAGTTACAATTTTCAATGGCAAAAATTAAGTTTAGATCAAAATTTAAGCTATTTAGAAATCTAAAAATAATTTGTGCTTTTATTATACGATAAAATATCTATTAACAACTTTAAAAAATGCAGTTAGGTAAATATAGCAAAAAATGCATGTGCATGTCTTTAGCATCAAGGCCACTATAGTGCTCCGTGACAAATTTCTCTCCTGAAAAGTGCTCCTCGATTCAAAAAGTTTGGGAACCACTGCTTTAAGCATTCCAAAACTAAGGTATAAACCAAGGACAAGGAACAGAAATAATGAATTAATTGACAAGGTACTCCTATACTAACTACATAATGATATTTAAACCTTGTGAATTTAATAGCTAGATTAGTTAGAAAGTATAAGTGTGATGCTTAGTAATTAAAACATATGGGTCAAATTCACAAAATGGGACTATTTAAGTCCCCTTAGTGGAAAAAATCATAAATATTTTTTTTAGTCAAATGTTCTGTTTCTTTCCTTCCTCCTATAAATAAAAATGTTATTACATAATAATGTCTACAAACTATATGTTTAAAAAAATCCGACCAAAATGACAATTTGGTCACTGTCCCACCTTCAAACACACACTATGGCAAACAAACAAATAATTTTTTTAAATAAATATTGGATTGCATTGGCAATAAAATAATTATATTAAACAATAAATGATAGTTTAAAAACGGAAAACCATTTTAAAGTGTTTTTTAATTAATAAGACTTGTCCCTGAAGTACATCATAAAAGGCGGCAAAAATGTAAAACAAGTGTTATTACAATAAATCCACGCTCGTTTAGCGCTGAAAACGTTACTGAAGTCGACATGTTGGTTGTTTGCAAATGTGTGATATAAATACCAGCTTATTTTTAATTAACATAGAAAAGATCATTAATGCAGGTAATAAATGTTTAGCACCTTAATTATATGACAATTCGGTCACGTTGATTACTCAGAGACTAATTATAGTGTGGTGAAAAATAAATGAGATCTTAAACACACATTTCAATCTGACCACTAGCCTTAAACTGAAACGATAGCGTAGAGCCTAGTTTACACAATGTCTAAAATAACACTTAGGCCACAGACAATTCGGTCATGTTACCAGCTTAATTTTACGGTGACTGAATTGTTACTAGCTTGATTTAGCATGATCGAATTGTCCATTAACAAGTTCATGTAGTAGGTTAAAGAAAAAATATATTTTGAACTTCTATAAATTATTAAATGCACTTGGTTTTCCTTCAGAACTAATAATTAATGAGGCAAAATTAAAACTTTGATAAGCGTGACCAAATTGTTATTTTTTGCAACATGCCTTTTAAGATTAAAAAAAAATATATCTAGAGATGAAATTCAGCTCAGCTACATATATTTAACAATTCCTGGATATAATATGTATTTAATTCCATGGTTAAAAGGTTGCTCATTTGTGTGTTGAAAATTTTATAGAAAACTTTAGCAAAATAAATAGCTACAAAACTTGAAAAGTTGTGAAAATTTTAGAATATACCTGTTGTTATTTTTAAATTAATATTTTTTATTTTTTATGCATATAAAATAAATATATCTAATAGATACACTCGTTTTGTATAACATTTCATAAAATTTTGTGTTTTTTTAGCCTATTTAATAAGTGTGAGAGATTTGTTACTTTTTTAACCCTTTGTTCAGAATTTGTTTGTTTTTTATTTAAAAAAACAGAAATTCAGATTGGCTACATATATTTCACTATTCCTGAATATATTCTGGATTTAATTCCATGGTAAGAAGGTTGCTTATTGGTGCTTTAATTTCTCCTTTTATTCTCAGCAAATTGTCCAATTTGGTGAATTTGACCCTTGTGTTATCAAGCTGAAAATAATTATTAAAATCAAGCCCTTTATAAATTTAAACAATGACCTATGTAGCCTGAATGTTACAATATTCATGAATGTACCTGGAAACGAATTAGAAAAAGAAATCATATTCTTCAATATCTTTAGGTACCCAAGTAAGTCATAGCTAAGTATAACTAAACACAGGCTCATAATGTATCTCATTAGTTTTGGCACACAATAACTTGCACATGTTGCATAAAGTAAAGTAGGTTACTTTGTCTTTTATAATTTCCCCATTGCAATAAAACTCTCAAATCAATACAATACTAATCGTCCATAAACAGGGATATTACATGGCAAAGAATGAATGGTAATGTAATTTTAGTGTCATGACTGAAAAGAACAATATCTTCAGGTTGATGTATATATTTTAGCAAAATGTATAATTGGTCTTTTTTTTAGTATCACTTCTTACTACCTATTCGGGTTATATGCTTATGTACTAATTACGCTAATAGATTTAGGGAGGTCATATTTATAGGAAGTATACATGAATTTGCATGGAGGAAGCGTGGAAACCCATTTTGGAAAAACCACCCTCAGTAGCTACACCCGGTCGAGATTCAAACCTCGATCTCCCGGTCATCGGCTGTCTAGTATACTGTGAGAGTAGCATGTTAGACACGCTGCCACCAAAGTGGTTGTTAATTAATAAAGAGTGGATCATTAAAAATACACTATTCAATTCTGTCATGTTCACTATGTTATTAATTAGATAACAATTCTTTGAGTAATATGTATGTACAATTTTAAAGATTATGTTGAAGTTCAGTTTGTAATTAAATGGAAGATCCTGATAAATAAATAATTTGAGTTTCACTTTAATGTTGTTTCCTTTTACCTACCAGAAAGCTACATATATAAAATATTTGTTGAAATATATAACTGCCTCTGTGGTCAAGTGGTTAGGGATCCAGAGGTCCTGGGTTTGATCACCAGTAGAACCAAAATTGATCTGTGAAGCAGTGGGTCTGGAACAGTGTCAAACTCAGCTTCGTGAGGATGAATGAGGAGCTACTTGAATAAATCAGTAGCAGCTCGGGTTTAGAAAACGGAGATTAACAGCCAAAAGGCTTGTTGTGCTGATCACATGACACCCTCTAAGCACAAATATTGGCACTATCATCGCTAACGGCGACGGCCGCTCAGTATAGCTCCCTTGTAGGTTCACATCATAGAGAGTTGAAATGTCTACAGCACTTACTAAAGATAATAAATATATTTTTGCATACCTATTTAATTAAAAGAGAAATCCATACATTTCAATTTATGGTTTTAAGCCTAATGTAATTTAAATGTTTTAGTACTTTGTAGCATTGACTTTGAAATAGACAGGCCTAAAATAATGTATTTTTAATTTGAAACATTTTTCAACATATTTTTTAAGTGTAATTTTGAATTTTTAAAAGGATGGTTAAATTTATGTTTGATTAAAAACTATATATTGGTATATATTATGTCTATAGGTACATATATCACAACATGTTTTAATCCACATAATTAGAGCAGTCATTTAAGACAATAATTTTCTAAACACTTTAAATATAATAATTTATAAATCCCATCATAATCAGTTAGATTGTACAGTGAAATAAACCAATCTTGGACATTTATGTAATAATAGTTATAAAATGCAATTGAAAATGTTTAAACTGTTCAATCACTCTTTATAGGTAAATATTATTAATTCATTCATATATATATATATATATAAGAGGTTTTCCTTATAGAAATATAAGATCTTAAAAACATATCTTCAAATTATATTATTCTCATTAAGATTAGTTCTTCAAAATGAAAACGTTTGACAAGATATATGTTAAACACTTGACTTGAAATTTGTAATATATATATTACAAATTTCAAGTGTTTAACATATATCATATATATTACAAATTTCAAGTGTTTAACATATATCATATATATTACAAATTTCAAGTGTTTAACATATATCTTGTCAAACATTTTCATTTTGAAGACCTAATCTTAATGATAATAATATAATTTGAAGATATGTTTTAAAGATCTTATATTTCTATAAGGAAAACCTCTTTTTGCTTAATGAGCTAATTTTGTTTTATTTGGAAGATAAGATCTTATAACATTGAATTAATAGGTGAGCAAAGGTTTTAACTGTAAAACAAATTATGTATAAAGATTTGTTTAATATTTTGAAGATATAATTTGAATATAACATTCACGTATTATATCATTTGTAGCAAGAAATGACTTAGGAGAAAGGTAAGCATTTGTAAATATACTATTTTATAAATATTTTTTCAGATGATTATTCCTATATTTTAATATATTCTTAATTTAAAATAATATGATTTAAATACATAGTCTGAACATTATATGATAATTATATGTTAGTGATGCTTTGTAATTTTGACTTTTTGAGAAAGCTGATGATATATCAACTGAAACTAATATATCAATATTTGTTTCAGATAATTATGAGTGTCATTTTGAAGATACCAACCTTGATATGAATATCATAAGTAGGAATCCTCTTAACTTTCCACAACTATTTGAGACTAATGTACTCAACTTTGTTCATGGGAGCATTAAAACACAAAGTGGAAGAAAGAAATATTCCAATATCTCACTGGGGGATCATTGTTGTCAAAGCTGTGGCAAGACTTACCGTTACAGTAGGGGGTTGGCTAGTCATGTAAGGTTTGAGTGTGGTAAAGAACCACAGTTACAATGTCCTTACTGTCCTCACAAAACTAAACATAGAGGAAACTTGAAATCCCATGTTATCACAAAACATCACACTTTACAATTTTAAAATCCAAGACTTTTAATATAATGTGCAATAGACATATGTTTGAGATTTATATTTAATAAATCTGTGATAAGTTTATAGTGCTGTATTGGCACATTCATGTACATTTATCGATGGAAAAGTATTTATTCTCATTTGTAAATAAAATGAGAATATCTTTAATTCTGAATATAGGCCTAATTATGTGTAAAAATTTCATAATTTTTTGGCCAGTTTCAAACACTGTAGTAAAGCATTTGGGATAGTTTTTTATTAAAATATCTTGGTCTTTCCTCAGCTTGATCATAAAAATAAATGTTCGTTATTTGCTAAAACTAGTTTTAGTGTTATATTTTTTTATACCGATAAGTATACACACTCACATTAAAGAAAGCTAGAGTGAGATGATATGAGAATGAAAAAGGAAAGGATTCCAAGAAGAACAATGAAGCTAAAGTATGTTGGACAAAGTCCGCAAAAAAGACCTAGAAGGTAATGGAAGGAGCAGGTTGTAGCAAGTGATGAAGGAATAGAATAAGAATGGACAAAAGCAAGGGAAGAGAAATAATGGAAAGACAGAGCAAGCTGGAGGTGTTTTACTAAACTGACCTGGTCACAAACTGGGAGGAATAAATAATAATAATGATGATGACACATTGAGCTATAGAGAAGTTGCATAAAGTGAACATAAATAGGTAGGGTCTATCTTACAAAATATTACTGGATAGTGTATATTTAATTATTGTGCAAAAAACAAACTAGAATCATACTTTTAGTGCATTATCTTATTTAAACCGCCTGTTGTGTAGTCAAAAGTCATAATATTAATATAAAATAAACAAGTTGTCTCTAAATGTGTTGTTATTTAATATTTGAATGTACTTCTCCATAAATAAGCCATTAAACTAGTTTCATAAAACTATGAATTTAAAATGTGCAAAATATAACCCACTTATTTTCACTCCATTATGTGCCAATCAACTTGAAAATACATTTTCAAAAATTAAATGTCAAATAACCGCATATTATGATATTTTTAGGTTATTTTTAAAAGAAGTAATCACATAACAAAAATAAATTTTTGAACACATTGTACAGGCCTACAAATATTGTTAAGTAAATGTGAATAATTCAAATATATGATTTTGTGACACTTTCACATAAATTTAAAGTAATAAAGCTCTACCACCCATTAAGATGTTATTAAATTTGTAACTAACAATTTACATTAGGCCTAGTTGTTTAAGTTATACACTAATTTTATTTGATTTATTTCTGGCATTTAAAATTAAACATTAATTTACTGTTAATAATAAAGGTGTTGTTCACACTATAAAATGTAAATCCACACCTCCAACCAAAGATGGGTGTTATTTACATAGGTACCAGAGCTACTCGGCCAGTTGGTACTCTACAATGCAAAATTCCACAAATTGCCCCATTCACCTAGCAGCAGTATTTTCAACTTAAATGCTCAGTAGTCTGCTAAAATTTAATCTTGTTATAATTTTCATTTAACCCTCAAAATAGCATGCTGGTATATTGAATGCGAGCAGGCGCACAGGGTACTTTATACCCGTCCGTTTCCAACAAACTCTTGATACATGTATGAATGAAATAATTTGTTTTGTATGTTTTGTTTTAACTAGAATCAATTTAAACACATCACACTTAATATAATCAAACTAATTAATAATCTTTATTATTGACTTTGTAAATATAAAATGCCTTTTATTTTCTTTCATTTATTTGAGGTATTTAATGTGCACTTTTTGAACTGACTGATTACATCAGCACACGAGAATTTCTATAAATGAGAGCAAAAGGGCCTACCAATTTTGCCGGGAAAGGTATTTTCACATACCTTCTAGAGTTCTTTTCAATATCACAATAAACATGGGACCAACAACTTTACTTCCTCTCCAAAAGAAGTTGTGATACAGATTTTTATCGCTCAAGAAAATCTGTCAATCTTGGCTGGGTTTGAACCCACAATCATTGGGTCCTGAGGCGAGCAATTTACCTCAAGACCACAGATGTCAAACATAATTTAATACATGAAACTTTTTCTAATAGGAATATAAGTTCCTAGTTATTATTAGCCTATTAGGTGTTCTGTCTTATAACAGGTCTATTTCTTTTGTCAGTGAAGTGACTCTTTTAAACTAAAATAAAAAAACTTAATTCAATCTAAAATACTGTTTAGAAGGCTATTAAGCCTAGTATTTTATTTTTACATCTTTAAGCTACATATTTTTTTGACAAAAGTATAATGTGGTCACACTTTTTTTGTTATAGTTTCACATTACTTGTATAACAATAAATCTGATTGAGCAATAACAAAACTAGATAAAGCACCATTAAATAATCGATGCTCAGCAGTTTCAGATGTCGAGAGTTAATGAAATTGGAGAAAGTGGTTTAGGTGGTGGGGAGCCTAATACACGCAACGGAGGTAAAGGGCGTATTTTCCGGCCATGTCTACCAGTTTTGCGTTGCCACAAACCTGATCTCGGTCTATTTCCTAGTTCTCTATTTTTTTGTGCACTACCAATTGGTGTACTCCCATGGAGAATGTTTGATAATCTTCCTACTGTTGCCACACATTCTTGAGGAAAAGAAAACTCTTGTTTGGATGGTAACTGAACAATCACGTTGGTTCCAACATGTCGGAGTATAGTACCATATGTACCTGCAGCATGTACATACAATCCACCAGTTCCTTCATATTTCTCAATACAATGAACCTTTGTACCTATCTGCAAAGCTCCTAAAGGATAAGCATCGCCTTCATTTGCACGTACAGGAATACGAGGTATGTATCGAGATGTCTTTAATATATCTCCTGGTTTCATGTTTTCAGTAGCCAAAATATATTTAAGCTTCTTTCCGACTGCTACAAGCGCAACGTCTGCTGTCCGACATCCGTCGCTTAAAACTTCAATCACTTCTTCCAAAATTGGAGGACCCTCTTTTGGTCCATCTCTTATCCAGTCAATCCAGTGATATTTGTGTTTGATTCCACCTCCGATGCCTTTTGCAACAACCCTACCACTAACTGGATCTCTTCCTGCTAAATTAGTTACACTTAAAGGTTTAACAGTGTATTTTTCGGGGAAATTCACAATTCGACGAAAACTACGACCACCTCCGGGTTTTGGGACATTAACATCTATGCATTTGAATCGAACACTAGAATAAGCAGAGTTACACACATATTTTAGCAACTGATTTGATGACACATCAGTAATCAATAATGCTCTGAAAAATATGCTCATGGCTATAAAAGTTCAAACTTGCAAAAAAAAGACGAAAATTAATTTTAACACTAATAAATAACACTATATAAGATTACCAGCCTTGTTTGTTTAGATAATTTTCATAACATCGCCACTGTTGCCAACGACCATGTTGTGGCTAGATTATTACCAGAAAGTCACTATATTACCACTAAACGAAAAATTAAAAATCGTCCAATTTGTTCGCCAAACCAACGGAATGATGCCATTATGATTTGTGAATAACAGATATAGTTTAGGGCTCTTCTGTAGACCAAAGCAATGCATTATACGTTCTTGCAGTATGGTAGTTCAAAATTCTACATTACTAAAAATTTTAATTTAAAATAATGAAAATGAATTTGATAAAAAATTAAGGAAAGTCACCAGATTAGAGGCTAGTGGCTAGGCGTTAAAATAGAAAATTAGTCGTTTCAGACCCGAAAAAGTCGCTAGGTCTAGTGAAAGAGTTGCTAAACTGGCAACACTGAACATCGCAAATTATAGCGAATTCATTGCACCAACTATTTAGTTGTAACCAATCGATTAATTTTACCGATCCCACGTTGCGTTGGATGAATCGATTCTCTTTACCACAATGTTATATGATTAAAACAAATGAGTAGCCCATCCCATATGCAAATCCCGTTAACTCCACTTGAAAGAATTTTTGGATAATCGTAAAAAAAAGATAACAACCATCCTGGCAATGATAAATAATAGAAACTTCTAGCAACAATTAAAGAAAAATTATTCTGTTTAACTAACAAAAGCTGTATAATATCACTCAAATAAAAATGTAATTATTTTAAGTTTGGATTTAACAGGTTTTGCATCTGTACGGTGGAAATAACATGTTTTGCTTCTGTATGGTTGGCCATTTGCTTTTAGAATCAAGGTCCAAAACCTGTTATGTCCATGGGAATAGGGTTTTTAAATAAAAAAAATGATTTTTCTTAAAATAAAAGACTTTATTGATACATAGAAAAATTATAGGTCATGAAGGAATATTAGTTTCCATTGTTATAAGGTCCACCTTTGAAAGAAAAAATGCGTAAAAGTCCAACACAAAACCAATTAACGAATCTCCCAAAGAGCATCATCTATCAATTCAAAAGCCATCTCTTCTTCTTCCAAATTTCCTGGCATAAAAGGAACTGGTTTCCTTTACTCAGCAAAAACGTTATTGTAAAATGGAAACCTTGGTTTTTCATACCACTCCTCACCAAAGTGGAGCGTAAGAAGACGTTTAACGTCTGTGATTTTAGCAGGCTTCAAAGTCACTCCTTTTTGTACCTCAGTAAGCTGAGTGTTTCGAAAAGTCTTTCCTTGTTTGCACAGCGTTTTAGCCTCATCAATTTCAAAATTATAAAATGATTCACTCTGAACCAGGATAGTTTTTCCAGTTTTACTTCGTTTAAAAACAATCTTTTTGGCTTTTTGAAAGGGAAAATGCTTCAATACTTCATCTGAATCAAGTTTCCATTCGCTCACTTTACAATCTGTACCTAGGTGAAAGATAGTTGAAAACTTGTCAAAAACCTGTAAATATTCCTCCGGATTGACAATTACACTTTTGGCCTTGTTCAAAATTGCCAAATACTCGATCGGGCGGAATAAAAAATAGCCCACGATCGGGAAGCATATCACAACTTCCTTTACTTGTGGGGGAGCCTCTAGTAGTAACCAGTATGAAAGCATGTATATAACAGTCTTATTTTTATTCTGTCCACTACAGCCGTCAGAAAACAGACGGACTATGGTGATTCCGTCAAGATCTAAATCAGACAACCTGTGATGTAATGCGGGTGCGATTTGCACAGATCCTTTAGAAAACTGATTTTCTGTCCATACATAGCAAAAAGTGTTTTCTTTGTTTTGATTAATAATTGAAATACTCTCACAAATGGTAAAGTTGTACAAGTAGAATTGACTTCGGTGATAAGCGGAGGGGTATTTTCGGCAATATAACGTTCTTCTGACAATCATAGCTGATAATTATCTCATGGTCATTTCCCTCACGTAGCTTTTCATAAAATATATCAGCCCTTTTCTTATGTAGAATTAAATAGCCAAAGCTATTATATATGCTATTAGTGGGAATTCTTTGAGTTCTACTTCCAGTTTCTGATTTTTTTCTCTGAACACTCTATAGTATGAAAGCTACTGCAAGCCTAGGTTAAGAAAATGTAATGTTCCCTCATAGTTTTATAGTAACAGCTGCTATTTTTTAAGTTAATTCTAAAAAACGCAATGTAGCTAACATTAAACTTTAATTATCAAGCACTATAACATTAATTTTGAAATAAAAATAAATAAAAATAGGTCCATTAGATATTTGTCAACTGAACAAAATTTAGCTGGTTTTGCATTTGTTTATTCTAAGTGGCCATGGGGTTTTAATCAATTATAACGGCTTTTGCAAATGTAAACATGAGGATGATTTTAACAGGTTTTAAGTCTGTAAAATACAACGATTTAACAGGTTTTCTAATGGTTTCACCTTTCTCTTTAATTTTTAAGGCATTTATAGCTGGTTTTGGAACATGAAACCATGTTAAATTAAAAGAATTAAAACCAACGTATCCATGGATACCAATATCTCTATTTAGACAAATTATGGATTTAACGAGTTTTGAATACGGGCTACTCCAATAATAAAAAAGTTGAATTTTACTTTTTCATGTTTTTTTTCTAATAATTTTTATACCTTATAAGGGTTTTTAAAATTTTTAAACAAATCAAGCTCTAGGTATATATTTGGCTCTCATAATGTTGCATTCTTGATCAAAATGTAGATTAGGCACGTCAGAAAATAAACATAGAAGAATTCAGTGGCGTAACTAGTATTATGAAGAAGGGGAAACTGAAATTATGAAATCAGTCATCTTAATTTAAGTTTCCATATATATTAGCTCTAAACAATAGCTCAATAGATATTGATCACCAATTATGTGTGCATATGACAAGATAGATTTTATAATAATACGATCAACAACAAAAAATTAGTCATTCTACTTACATTTTAAAACTAGATTAAAACTAAGCGTTTTAAAATAATTTTAAATGTAAACTTATACGAAACAATATCTTTAGTGTAAAAAAAAAGGAATCAGCATTTATATTAGTAAGGCTGTTCTAGAATGTCCAAACGTAAAAACATCTCATAGTTCCATTTTAAAAATACTAGTGGTATCGTCAACTGATACAACATTGGCTCAAATTTCCTTACTTTTTCACCATTAATTTTTGTGCTGAATTTCAAGAAAGCTGAGGCCAAAAAAAGTAATTTTTTCCTCTGGTTCTACATAAAGAGGGAAACATTTTATGAGTAATTTTTTCTTTTTTTAAATTTTAAAACCCCTACAGAAAATTTTGAAAAATTTTGGCCAATGTTATCCACAATTAGTACAAATTCATCCCATCTATTTAAATCAATAATAACAGTGGCATTAGAGCGGATGGGTCAAAGTTAGACCACAGCAATCATACTTTGAAAATACCTGACAACAAAATCTTGCTAAAACCAGTCATTTTATGAGAAGAAATGAACAAAAAAGTCAAGATTTGAAAAACATTGTCTCAGCAGTATTACAAAAAATACAAATATTAAAGAACTAAAAAACACTTTATTGCAAAAACATAATAAAAGTAAAGAAATACCACTCACGATAAAATTGGAATATAGAAAAGCATAACTTGAATTACTTGGAAAAAAAATTCCAATTCAGGAACAGAAAATTGGTTTCATTTACAAATTTTTCTTGGAAGATCTAGTTTACAAAAACTTCTTCCCGTTCATACAAAGATGAATCTTTCTTGTTTGGCCAGAGCCAGTACATCCACCGTTTTTCCGTGCATTCAACTAAGAGTCTCTCATCTGACACTTTTCAACTGTACCTGGGTATTTATCCCCGTTATACAAAACTATGAGGAGATTGCCAATGGCATAATTTTGTTTTTTAAGTGAGATTTATAAAAGAGATTTTTTGCAGTATTGGTGACTTCAGGACTATTTGTTGGAACTAGGCCAAGCTCTAAATCTGAATATGAATCGCTAACACCATCGGATTGAAGAGATATAGCATCAGGATCTTCTTCATATGATGAGTTACTAGTGTAATCTTGTCGATGTCGCTTTTTTGGCTGTTGCATTGATGAAGGATTGGCCTCTTCTAAATCCCGAAGAAAGATGCTTTTTCCAGAAGGCATTTGTAGTCTTTTTCTTCTTCGTTTTGTGTCACCCTTTCCTAGGGTATCGGCTCTTCTCTTGTCCAGCTGTTCTAAGAAGGCATCTCCGATGGCTTCTTTATCATGTTCATTCCGGTTTATGGGTAAACGACTTACTAACTCTTCCTTGTTAAGAGGATAAATCCAACATTTTCTAAAACCTGAAATAAGTTTAGGCCCTTGCTTATCTTTTGGTTTGATCATCAATTGTTTTAATAATGGAGGGAAGACATTCTTGGGGATGGTGGTAAATCTTTATCCGGTTTTTGTTTCTTTACACTCACTTAAAATGGATCTCCAAAGTCTCATCACAGGAGCGAAAAGGGGCACATCAAGTGGCTGGGTCATGTGGGTTGTGTTTGGGGGTGTACACACGAATCTTATATTGTGATGCTCACAAAGTTCAAAGACATGATGACTGATGTGGGATGAAAAAAAGTAGGTTCCTCAGGCTCTTTATCTCGCCTAATTTCGGGTAAAAATTGACTCTCAAACCAGTCTTCAAAACAACTCGTGTCAAACCAGCCCGATTTTGATCGGTTATAACGTGCCTGCTCAGGTACATTCTCTGTCTAAGTCTACCAGATATGGTCAGCTCTATAAACGACGTAAGGGGCGAGAATCTTACCTTCCGCATTCCCACAAAACATTAAAAGATGTGGAACTCTTACTGGTGTTGCAAATTTTGTCCATTTACTTTGTGCCTCATTTACAAATGACGTTCTTATGACCTGTATCATCACATAGGTTTGTCTCGTCGTAGTTCCAAATTCTACCTGCAGGTAAATTTTTAATGGCTTCACTCAGGCTATCCATATAATGATCATTATCATTGGCTTCAATTTCTGTTCTTAGTCGTTTAATATTTTAACTAAAATGACGTGAAAGTCGAGGATGCCTTTGTAGAAAAGATCGTACCCATTCATAACCGGGAAGATTGTCTATAAAAAATGTTTGTGGCACCTTTTTTATATAGATAACTTTTGACAGCCATTCGAAAGTCTAATTCAGTGATTGGGAAACCAAAGTCACAAATTTTAATGACGTGGCTTTCAAAGACAAGTTCCCAGCTTCAGAAAATACACAAGTTCTACAAAAAAAATGTACTGTGTTTTCTTTTCAATTTGTTCTTAATTGTTGAACTAGGAACTCCGTATCGTTCATATGCAGCTCTTTGTGTGAGCCGACCAGAACTTAAAAGCCTCTAAGCATTCCACTAAATTGTCTTCAGTATAGTTTGCATACCTCCTTGTTCCAAGAGATTTTGAAATTTTTTTCCCTACCATGCCCCAAACAAACACACACAAAAAAAACTTGGTTAGTTGAGGCCCCAAATAAACATTTAGTTATGCAATTTTTGGGGGGGTGGTATGTTAGGCTAAAGTTGTATCAAATCTGGGCCAAAGTTGTACCATTGCACAAAGAGTGCAATATTTTTAGAGGGTCTTGAAAAATTATATTTTCTGTTAACAGAATAGTTTAATACCAAATAAAGAATTTAAACACTTATTGAGCTTTAAATGTGAATCCAGAAAGTTGTACCTATAGAAGTTTACAGGTTATAAAAAAATCACCTGTTGAATGTCAATCCAGCATAGCCAAACTAGATAAATTCATTTACATAAATAGCTTCAGCACTGACCGAGGAGCGGCTGTTATGGGATGAGATGTAGACCCGTTAATTTCCCATAATTAAGAGAAAGAATCTTTATTTATTTTATTGCTAGCTTACCACATCAATGTGAAACACAACATTACCGCACTAAAACAACACTCACATAACAGCTATAAAATACACTAGTGTAGTTATCTACACTAGATGCGTACAGTCTTGCCAACATTAACTTCAACCTCATCAAACCTTAATACACAGGTAAGGCACGTTTCACTAAATTCTCTCACCTTGCCAATTTGGAATGCAAAGATTTAAAATTGCAACACAAGATCATATAAAACACATTGACACAATAGTAATAATGACAATTCAAAACAAACGAAAATGAACCAATTCTTTAGGTGTAGGACTCACAAGTTCAAACTTTTGGAATTTTGACCTTTCGCCCCACTCTTGTTGTAACCACTTCTTGTACCTTATCTAAGTGTGATGCCCCAGCTAATGGTAGTAGCTCTCCTTGTGATGCATCACCCCCCCCCCC
>CABFWO010000958.1:202682-222600 GCA_902155825.1 Timema genevievae | reverse complement strand
TGGAGTTAATTGTGAATTTGTAATTGTGATGATCACATAGTATTTGTTTTATTATCGAAATCAATTATGCCATCCAAACAAAAAGCTAACGTTCGGGCAGGACAACGTCTGTCGGGTCCGCTAGTATGTATATATATTTATTTATTTGAAATATATTATCTACATTCAAATGATTTTAGTGCTAAACAATTTATTTATTGGCTTTTTAGTCAATATGATCTCAGATCATTTCCTTGGTCCTCTAAAAGATGTAACTAAGCGTACTGGCAGGAAGACGATGATGAAAAGTTTAAAAAGGAAAATAAAATATGTATGGTCAATATTAAATTTTTTATTTATTTAGCACCATGTCTTACTACCCGTTCGGGTTATACGCTTAAGTACTAATTAAGCAAATGGATTAGGTATTGGGAAGGTTGAATTTAGAGGAAGTGAACCCGCACTTGCGTGGAGGTATAGTGGAAAACCATTTAGGAAAAGCCACCTCCAGCTCACCCGACCGAGATTCGAACCTCAATCTCTCAGTCCTCGGCAGTCAAGCTCAACATGATACCAGCGCGTTAACCAACTGCGCCACCGAGGCTGGTCTAAATTCATAGCATGCTCCAATGTTGTTATTTTATAGGTAATATCACATTACGATGTATATCTTCTCGTAGTCCGTAATATTAGCTCATTTTGTAAACAACATATATTGTTCTCACGTCCAGAATACCAGAACAACTTTACATAATCTATTGTACGACAAGTATATCTCTCTGTGATTTTGTAAAGTAAGTGTCTGACGTTGAGTCAAATTTACGGTCGGGTTTTTGGCAGAAGGAATTAACTATGATCATGGGTTGCTCTTCTTAGTGAATAATATAAATCAAAGTGTCTTACTTACCTAAACAAAGCTTCCTCACGGAAACGTGGTTTGGGCTACTTGATTATTCTACCTTTGCGTGACGGGGACTTGCACAATAGTTTCTCGACCGGTCACGGAAGTCTTGTTTACAAATTGTTTGATTAAATCAGTATGCTTGTGTTTAGCACCGCTTATTACTATCCGATCAGGCTACATGCATATTATATGAGTGTAGGATCAAATTCTCACCAATGTTATTTCATAAAGTGACATCACACAAAAGATTGGTATTTTACATCTAATTATCTATCTATGTACGTATTGTTAGTGTCACTTTTTGATGTAAGCATCATCAATTATACCAGCTTGAATTACAAGGTCGATATTTCAAAATATTATATTTTACTACCCACTTCAGTGACCACGTGGTCTAACGCGCTAATCTCGTGTTGGACTAGACTGCCAAAGATGGGGAGATTGGGGTTCGTGCCTTGCCGGGTGCACTGAAAGGGTTTTTTCCTAAATGCTTTTCTACTCTCCCTCCACGCAAATTCAGGTGAACTTCCTCTAAATTAAGCCTTCCTAATCCATAACGCATTACAGTCATGTAATTAGTACATAGGCGTATAATCTGAACAGGTGGTAAGACACGGTGCTAAAATAATAATAATATATTTTATTTCAGTACTTTGTGAAGTTGTTTGCCTGCTATGTAGCGTAAAGTTAATATAGGAATGCACATAAAAATGTATATAGGTTTTATTCGGTGAACTTTAAAGCCTTAACAATAAAAACCAAACCACGAATCCTTGAAAAATTTTATAAGGCACTTAACACTATCAGAGAATTAATATTTTATCTTGAAGTTCTTTTAACACTTAATTTTGAGATCTTATACAGCCCAGGTAGTTTGGTCTATTCATGGAAGTTTCTGCTAGATACATATCATAATGTAAATTATAAAGGTAAATTCTTACAAACTTAATAAAGTAGGAAGCAAGAAACATTATCTTACGATGTAAAACTAGTTTGTCAATTGAAACAAATGGTGTAAGCTGCAGAGGAATAAAGGAAGTCTCAAACAAGCAGTCTAGCAGGCTAGACTACTTCTTTTGTTCATCAATGTTACTTTTTTATTACCAAACTATATGGGGTACATGATTTAATTATTGAGGCAGAGATGATATCTTTATAGTTTGGAGGAAATTTGCCCATACTTTTATAGATGGACTAAATGAGTTTTATATCTACAGCACATTTCAATAAATTTGTATCTAAAGTTTAAAGTTAAATTATGTAGATATGGTTAAATTATATAGATTCGGTTGGATTTATTCAAGCTTATTTGGAATGGCTTTGGATAAGTTTAAATATATATAGCTTTAGCATGCAGCAACATAAAATAATAGATTGTAATATTTCAAATTGTGTATTTAGTTTTCATCAAACTTTTTATAAATAGTGGATTATCCTACTTCAAAATATTTCAAACTGGAAAATAGTTGAAACCAAATTAATTTACATTCACCTCCTTGGCTGTAAATCTTTCTCTAAAGAATGAAAATTTATTATCTATTTGAGCGTTATACGATCTTTATTTTTATTTATTTTTTGCTCCCAATATTATTATTTATTATTTAGCACCGCGTCTTACTACCCGTTCGGGTTATACGCTTCCCAATATTATGTCCTGCTTTGACTATTCATATACTTAAATTATTGGATTAGGTATAAGAATGGCCGTCTGAAATTCAAGGACTGATCTCCCCCGGGTTGCGGAAAACCAGACAAGACGATACCAGCCCCTTTGTCTATTTATCAACCTAAGTTGTCCTAATTTTATATATGAGGGAAATACTTCTCGCTAAAAAAAATAATAACTTAAAAAAATTCGTAAGCTTAGTTGTTTTAAATAAAGATGATTATTTCCTCACAAACAATGACTTAATCTTGAAAATATTTATTTAAGTTGCACTTAATCGTCAAACATTAATGTTTAAGGTTTAGTACCTGTGTTCTGAAGAATAAGAATTACTAGGCATATAGAGAAAAACACATATATTAGGGGAAAATAATGTATTAAAAAAATTAATTGAGTGGTACGACCTATCTGGTTTTGAGAAAGTTGAAAAATTAAATGGGTGAATTGACTTTTAGGGTGGTATGCAAGAACACCACTAAAGTGTGAGTGGGTGCTTGTTGGCTTGATGTTGTAGTCCCGAACACACTCATAGTCGACCTTTTAGCCTATGATGACGCAAGAATTCCAAAGCCACTAATGTTCCACTCACATTAAGCATCAACTTATTGGCATTCTTGCAGATGAACCTTCAGACTGAAAGGAAAAACTTAATGTCTTATTTAGTAGAGTGATTGGTAGTTTAAGTCAACAGACCATCCCTAGGTATAATTTTTCTGAACCAACTCAAAAACACAATAGGAAGCTATATTTAAAAGGGGTGTGGTTTCAAAGTATTTAAAGGGTTTCAAACGTAGATAAATAGTTCGGTAGAAAATGTGGCATTGAATTACAAATATTATTACAAATTCTTTCTTGCATTCAGACGTCAAATCATATGTTATGAAGATGCCAAAGTTGATATATAGTATCAATAATAATTATTGTAAAATAATATCTCTTCAATCATCTTTGTAAAAAAATAACGTTGTTATTTTCCAAAACCATATTGCTATCGTGACTCAACACACTTTGAACATATTTTATGATGATAGCCAATTTTGGTTTTGTAGTGGCCAAGCATTTGTGAAACTCTGTAGATGCTTACTATGTATTGTTAGAAATATAATTCAATCGTTTACAATTAATATTATTATATCGAATCTTCCCTAGAGGTTGATAAGAGACGAACCAGGATGGATAAGCTGTTGTGATGCTTGATTCCCGTGTCAATGCTTTTATTATTCACTAAATTTAATTTGACTCTAGCATCAGAACTAAAACTATCAAAAGACATCACGGATCAATTTATTCACATTTGAATTATATTTTATGAAATATATTTTTGAATAAAATTAATTATTCACTTCTAATTATTCACTTATTATCAAAGCTTTACGTAGCTAAATATTACATTAAAAATTCATTTCTTTATATGTATTTTATATAGATTTAAGTATATCAATATTTTAAAACCACATTGGTTGACTATATGGTCTAATGCGTCACCCTCTTGCTATACAGGTTTGTCGGTGACGAGGGGACCGGTGATAGAATCCCGGTTGATTCTGTTAGTTTCACACTTTACTAAAGCGGGTACAGCCCCCCCTAAAATTTTACCTATCTCATCCTTATTCAAGTAACTTTATAGCCTGAACAGGTAGTATGACGCGGTGCTAAAAAATTATTAGAGTAACTACTCTGCGCGTATAATTTGAAAAGGTACTAGGATGCAACGCAAAAAATATGTTTATAAAATAATTGTGAAAAAATATAATTGAATAGCATCAATCGAAGTAATTAAATCAGAACCACTAAAATGGCTTATATGTAGTAATATTGGGAGCCTTCATGTTCTAAGAATAATAGTATGGCATTCTTACATTAATATATAGTTTGTTGCTGAAACAGTGTACACATATCACTACTCGTCTTAAACTAGTGACTCGAGTGACTGATTAAAAGCATCGTTAAACCTGCTTAGAGTCAAGATGTAGGTTTAACAAATAATCTATGATTAATATTTGAACACTAAGACAATCCTGGTGCTAGAGTGAGGTGTTCTTGGACTAAGTTTGAATAGAACTAAATGTATTAAAATTGAATCATGTATTCATAATGTACACTTCGTTTATACACTGAAATGTAGAAATCTAACTAGATATGATTCACTAGGGCCCTGATCTATATGTTATACCATAGTGGAATCCTGCATGGTGATCTTGCTACCTTTCAGGTTAAATGAAGGGTACCCATTTCGATGGCCGCAGACTCTAAGAAGTCACTCTTGTAGTAATATAGACTGCCAATGACGGAAAGATCGAAGTTCGAATCTTGGTAGCGTGTACTAAGGCTTGTTTTTCCTAAATGGTTTTCCACTCTCTCTCCATGCAAATGTGGATAAACTTCATCTAAATATAGCTTTCCTAATACCTACAACCATTAGCGTATTTATTACATAAGTCTATAATCCGAATGAGTAGTAAGACGCGGTGCTAAAAAAATTAAAGGGTGTGTGTTATTACTTTATTATTATTATTATTATTATTATCATCATCATCATCATTGATACAACAAGATATCATTCATAATTTGGAAGCCAAGTAATAACTTAACAAAACTAATAATAATTTGGGTTGTATACATTGGTGGTCACGCAGTCTAAATGTCTAAATGGTTTACTGGTGAATGGGAGACCGCCATTGTTGAGTTCCAAACTGGGTGTACGACATTTTACTTTTAATATTAAGCTATTTTTACTTAATTGGTTTCCAATAATCTCTCCCTAATAAAATTCGGGTACTCATCCTTTTACCAACCTCGGTGGTGTAGTTAGCTAACGCGCTTGTTTCGTATTGAGCTAAACTGCCGAGGACGGGGATATCGAGGTTAGAATCTCGCTCGGGTGAACTGAGGGTGGTTTTCCCTAAATGATTTTCCACTGTCCCTTAAAGTGAGTGCGGGTTCACTTCCTCTATATACAATATTTACAATTCCTAACCCATTAGTGTAATTAGTATCTAGGCGTATAACCCGAACGGGTAGTAAGACGCGGGGCTAAGTATTAGTATATTATTATTATTTTTATTCGTGATCCTTTAAAATTATACACTGCTTCCATTACCGTACCGTACCGTATAAACTATCAAGAATAGAAAATTAAATGTGCATAACATATAGGTATTATTCTACTACACTTTATAAAATAACAGATCCAAACAAAATTTTAAGCAAAAAAATAAACAAATATTTACTCATCTTTTGTTACATTCTAACATGGCATCTATCACCTCCGGAGTAAGTGAAATGGTATAATAAACCGAGTAGAACACAGTAATAGTCTGATCAAGTTACATATTAGAGTCAACAAAAGGTTACTATAAATTTTACCGTGCAATACACTCTAGATACGACTCTTCTCTAAGCATTTCTTTCTTGGACCCGCGCAGTGGTTTGTTTGCTCTATCTAACGATCTTTATCTACTCGTCTAGTGTTTTATCTTGCTCAGAAGTCTGGCAGATTGGATTGCGCGCGTGACTGGCCAATATACTTTCAGCCCAAATTAATCCAAGCCCACTTCTTCAGGAGATTAGAAGTGAGTCCTAGGTCCTCTTCAGAAGGATGGTAGTGAATCCTAGCTCCTTTTCAGGAGGATGGTAGTGAGACCTAGTCCGCCTCTTTAGAAGGATAGTAGTGAATCCTAACTAATCCAGTTATTCAATAGTAAGGCTGTGAATCCTAGTCAACCTCTCAAGAAGTATAGTAGTGAATACTACCTAATCCAGCTCTTCAAGCGTAAGGTAGTGAATCCTAGTCTACCTTTTCAGAAAGATGGTAGTGACTCCTAACCCATCTTTTCAGGTGGAGGTTAATGAATACTATCCCACATCTTCAAAAGGATCTTAGTGAATCCTAGTCTATATTTTCAGGAGGAAGTTAGTGAATCCTACCCACCTCTTCAGAAGGATGGTAGTGAATCCTAACCCATATTTTCAGGAGGAAGGTAGTAAAGCCTAGCCCACCTATTCAAGAGAATGGTAATTATTCATAGCCCACCACTTCCGAAGGATGGTAGGGGATCCTAGCCCACCTCTTCAGAAGGATGGTAGGAAATCCAAACCCATCTTTTCAGGAGGAAGGTAGTGAACTCTAGCCCACCTCTTAAGGAGAATGGTAACTAATCATAGTATATCCCTTCCGAAGGATCGTAGGGAATCCTAGCCAACTTCTTTAGTAGAGTTCTGGTTGGAACAAACCAGTTCTATAAAGTCACACCTACATTCATGGGCACGCTGTCTACGTGTCTGGCTAATCTATTCTAGTTTACTAGTGTGAGGATTTGTTAGTGCTTGAAACCCGGCTTAGGGTGGTATTTCATAATTGGTTTTTATTTTAATCTAAACGCAAATGCTGGTACACTGCCTCTACTATTCAACTTCCTTATCCTTAGCTCTTTAGCGCCATTAAAATCCACATATCGTAAATGGGAAGTGAGATGATGTAAATAAAAGCTATGTGTCCTATTGTTTAGAATTTTCGTAACATTTTGAAAATCCATAAATTTTGTTTCATCAATTCAAATATCAAGTATGAAGCTAGGACAGGCCTAGCAAGCAGGTAGTGGAAAATATATGGCTTGAATAAAAACTGACCCACACCACAAGCTGGAAACAGTAATGGATGTAAAGTAATTCAAATGTCAAGGAATGACCCGCCTGGTGGCGTAATTGGGTAGAGCACTAGTTTCGTGTTGAGTTAGACTGTCGATGACGGGGAGATAAAGGTTAAAATCTCGGTCGGGTGAAATGTGGTGGTTTTACTAAATGGGTTTTCCAATCTCCCTCCACGCCAATGCTGGTTCACTTCCTCTAAATTCAACCTTCCCAATTCCTAATCAATTAGCGTGATTAATACTTAAGCGTATAGCCAGAACTCGGTGCTTAATAAATAAAAATAGATTGTATTCCGAGTCTTCCCCTTTTAACAATATGATGACAGTTCTAACAACTGTAAAACCATTTAAATACATAAATAGTAAAATTTTAAATTTATCTGTACTTTAGTTTGTTTGTTTGTCTCTTTGTTTGTGGTCAGTAAGTTAAAAAAAATCGAATCGAGAAGGTATCTCTTTTATTTTACCCTACTTCTTATTTATCAGAGAACAGGGTAAGCTTTATACCATCACGCTATCTCATCAGCGAGCGAAGTTGTATTGTAAGAACCCTATGAATAGAGAATATAGAATACAAAACGCCGGGTTAGGGTCTAAATTCCTGAAAAATTTCAGCTTCCAAGTTCTACTGAACTTCGAGAGTATTTTGAATTTTTTTTTTTCCAGAAAACCTCCTTCCTATTTTGCAGGACTTATTAGGAATTATTTGTAAACAATAATTCCTGCTCCTTTTTGGTTAGGGTCTACCTGTCAGCAAAACTTCAGCTTTATAGCTCTTCTCCACTTCGAGAATTTTTTGAATTTTTTTTTAGAAACATCCCTATTTTGGGAGTTTCAATGAAAATTTTCTGCTATCAAGTATTTTTGCGCATCCTATTGGTTTAAGGGGATCTGCATGGAAAATTTCAGCTTCATAACTCTACTGGGCTTTTATAATATTTAGATTTTGTTTTCTGTTTATTATATTCGATTTTATTTATCGCTGTGCCTCTCATTTAAGGTTAAGTGGAAACATATTTCGGTTTAAGTAAATTTCGGACATGTGAACAAAATATCCGGTTCAATAGAGCTACACTAGAAGTGTAGTTGACTGTATATTGAGATCTTGAGTCCTTGAACCCCGTGATCTCCAGTTTCTGTATTTCCAATCCCAAAGAAAATAGATATGTACAATTTTCAAGTCACTTAATGAAACTCTAAAGTTTGTGTAAATCAGGTGAATTTTTTAAAATATACGTATAATGCCTTGACCCACCTCGGTGGCGTAGTTGGCTAACGCGCCAGTCGTGTTGAGCCAGACCACTGAGGACGGGGAGTTCACTTCCTCTAAATTCAACCTTCCCAATTCCTAATCCATTAGTGTAATTAGTACTTAAGCGTATAACCCGAACGGTTAGTAAGACACGGTGCTAAAAATTAAAAAAAAAATTAATTAATTAATTATAACGCCTTGGACTACGTGGCTCTTGGTAAGTGAATTTTTAAACTCAATTAGCCAGAACATTTTAAGCTTTAAATAAGTAATTAGGTAGATCTATATGTTAAAGGTGTTCAACTTAAACTTTTATTTTACATAAATAGTGAGGCAGACATATTTTACACTGTGCCTACATATTCGTGTATCTAAGTAGCCAAGAAACATGGAAAGTGGAAACTTGGTAACAGCCACTTATTTTGGAAACCTTAGTTTTTTTTTACCAAATTAATTGTGAGCCTGCAGTATTACAAATCGGGATTGTTGGTGCCTAGGAATGCCAAGCCATAAAAATCTTACACTTTGTATAATTATTTAGGGAGATTAGTGGATGTATACCCTGTTTTTTTCTTTACTTTTATCCTACAAATTTTATAAAAATGAAATATCTCTTTGTTTGTTTGTTTGTTTGTTGCTCAAACACGCCCAAAATATGTTATACTTTTAGAAGACAGTTAAAAATGTGCTAGGAATGAAGTGGGAATACTCCAAATACCCCAATACTTCTTAAATATATGTAATTTCTGAATGGATATTGGCAAAATGGGGGATTTATAAATTTACCAAACTTATAAAAACTATTTCTCACTGGTAGACTATTAAAATGTATCGGTAAGTTATAAGATTCAAACGCTTCTTTCTCTTTTTATTAGAACCAACAAGCAAGAGATCAAATATTGTGTATTGCTTTCACCACATATTCAAATTATATATCCATTTTGACATTGACTTTTAGTCATCGTACTTATCGATTTTTGTAGCACAGTTTAAACCAAAAAAGGATTATTATTTAGACATAATTTATTATTTGGTTCCTTTTCCCCTAATTAATTTTGTATACTCGTGAAAAGAAAGGGTACACAGTATTGAATTTTTTTGGAGTTTCCCTTTTTATCTGGGCAGTATTAAAGATACGAATTTTAAATAATACATTTTTAGATTTTTGATCCGTCTGTACATTTGTTGGTTGCAAGTTAACTCAAAAAATACTCATCGGATCGAGATGAGACTTCTTATTTTTTACTCCTAATTTTTCAGAGAGCCGTGGTAAAGCCGTGTACCATGACGCTAGCTCATCAGCAAGAGAAGTATTTTCTAAGAGACCGGGCGTAAACAGTGAACACTCTTCGTGGCTTTTATTGCGATTACATAATATGGCACGTGATATGAGCTGGGGTGTGGAGGAGGAGGCAACGGGGGCGAGTCCATATTTCTTCGTGAATCTTCGTTGCCACATAAAACACTGCTCTTGATTAAGTTTCATTCTTTTCTATCATTTGAAGTTGTCGAATGTGTTGATGTATTGTTTAATGCGAGCGAGGCCATGAGCAAATGCTAGTATTTCTATAAAAGCTTCAAAATATTTATTTTTCCTCATCAGGAAAAACGTTAACTAATTATTGTAAAAATTATTGCCTAACATATAAATGCACTCTATATTAATATATTTAAAAATTTAAGAAATATACACTGAATATCAACTTGTTCAGGCTTGTTGATTAATTTGAATGGTTGAATTAGGTTAATTTAAATAAATTGTTAGGTATTCTTACCGACAATGGATTTAATTTTTTCAAAGCTCTGTAACAACAGTATCCAACCAGGTTTGTTTAAAGGTTTAAGTATTTTTAAACATTAAAAATAACCCGCTTCGGTCACTATTCTTGCGATAGACTGTTTGCCGATGATGGGGAGTTCGGTATTCGATCCCATCTGGATGCACTAAAGGCTGTTTTCGCTAAATTGTTTTCTATTCTTCCTCCACGCAAATGATAGTGTACTTCATCTAAATTCAACATTTCCTATCCTCCATTATTAGAGTAATTAGTGCATAAGTTTATAACCCAAATGGGTAGTAAGATGAGGCACTAAAATTAAATTAAAACTTAAGATAGACTAGACTGCCAAGGAAAGGGAGATACAGTTTTGATCATGGTCGGGTGTACTGAAAGTGGTTTTTCCTTAATGGTTTTCCACTCTCCCTCTACGCTAATTTGGGTATACTTCTTCTAAATTCTCCCATCCTAAGCCCTAACACATCAATATTTTATGAGGAATCGTTAATAATACTGTCAGATGTTGTAAAAGCTCAAATTTTATGATCTAATGTATGCGTAGATTCTTCTCGTGATTCAAAGCTCATGATTCCTGTGTATACTGTCTACCTATCTTTTAAAGGAGGGGTATCAAATTCATATGCTCATAAGGGCTACATTACAAATTTAAATACTGAGGTAGCAGCAAATTAAATACTGTCACCATATTTAATTCATAAAAACTCAATTTTAATATTTCATTCTATTTCAAGAAAAAAACAAAATGTTATTTGTGAATACTTTCTATTTTTCCCCAGAAATTTAGAACTTTTTTTTGTCAGCAATGATGTGTGTTAGGTCTTACACCTTGTGTTAAAGTCATTCTCATTATATGATAACAAATGCGTGTCTCTCTTGTGTTTGTCCCTTTTCATAAGATACAACAAATGTTCACACAATAATTAAATACAGCCAAACATTGCACTTGTTTGGTTTGCAGATTTAATCATTTTTTTGGTAAGAAGTCTCTTGTGAATAAAAAGTAAACATTTGTTACACAAACCCTATCTTTTATTTTTCCCCAAATAATGAGCAGTTCCCTTATTTCATACTCTCAAATGGTAATTCTATACAATGTTTATAGTAAGATGAATTGGGCTTCTTTTTGTGTGGTTCATCAAAAGGTCCACAGGTCATACGGAATTATTGATCGAGCAGCAAGTTTGAGATGAATCTCTTTGAATTGTCAAAGAAAAATGTACTCTCCGTTTACTTTACCTCTTAGGCCGTGGAATATGTTGATGCTCTTGTTACTAATGTTCCTTAAAAAAAAAAAATAGGGGGAAGAAACAACGCAAAGCCAGAAAATTATGTAAGATTACAACAACTTTCAATCCAGGAATTATCAGGAAACGTGC
This sequence comes from Timema genevievae, assembly GCA_902155825.1. NCBI lineage: Eukaryota > Metazoa > Arthropoda > Insecta > Phasmatodea > Timematidae > Timema > Timema genevievae. The sequence continues at coordinate 210,975 of CABFWO010000958.1, read as the reverse complement.
CTAATCAACTCACCAAGAGCCTAAACATTACGAAAATACATGTTCTACTTATGATGTATAAAAAATATGAGAAGAATGGAGGGATGGGGATTCAATGTCTTAATGCAAGTGTTGATTTCACGAAAAGTATCAAGGATTAAAATGTTACTGGTTGCTTTTTGCATGGAGGATGACTTGGAATGATATTCTGACTATTTTTTTTTCTGAACGTGGTTTGGTAATCATATTTAAAGTTTACATTTTATTACATTTGTGTTGCTAGTTTAAAAGTTGGTTTGAAATAGGCAAAGTGTTAATTGGCTTGTTAGTCTTTATTACTTAATTAAATATGGTTTCACAGTTTTTCTATAAAATGACCTACTATAACTTATTTTCATTCATTTATAACAAAACATATATTTTCTAAATAAGTATAGCTTATAAATAGTGTTTAATTTTTTGTACATGTAAGCCTAATTAAAATTTTAGGAGATTTTGAAAAATATATATATAAGTTTTGTGAAGTTGAACGAGTAAAATCGAAAAATTAGAGCACAAAAGGATTTTTTTTATGTTACTATTTAAGTTATATTTGTGTTATTAGATATTATTTAAAGATATTTTATTTAAAGTATTTTGTACCATAATAATAATTTACTAATTTTGTAAATTTATTTATTTTGATTTCATGTAAATATTTAAGTCAATGTTTAAAAGTGTGGCATTATCAGGCTTCGTAAGAATTGAATTATTATCAAACGCATTCGATTTCATGCGGATATATGTGGCTTTTATTGACAAACATACGTGCTGTAACAAAGCATATCCAAAACTCTTTTATTCATTTCTAGGGAATGAATTCTTAAGCACCAAAAATGTTTATAATATGTAAGTTAATAGCCACTAAAATAAGTGAATTAGTTACTAAAATAGGCACTTAAAGAAAAAATATCCACACACGGTACATTGTATAATTAGTTTTACTACAATATATAGCACTATAGACTACGGGCAATTCACAATGCGGTTAATCAATAAATAGATTCAGTATATCTCAATAAATCAAAAGATTTTAAGTTGCTAAATTCGTTATATTATTAGATTGACTGTTTTTATGTTTTTAAAACTTTGTTTTACTTTACATGATGTCAAAAGACAAAATGTCAAATTGTCTACATTAGAATAGAACAAATTTATCTCCTGTAATTACATGTGGTCTCTTCCCGAGATGTCTAACACTACTCTCATTTTCCTCCAACCGGGTTTCATTGCAACCCTCGTTCCAGTTTGGTTGTGATTCCTGAACAAAAAGATCCGGTTGCATATTTCCCATCTTCCTAGATTTAACGCATCATATTCACTGATTTTCTAAAATATAGGTCCCTAGCTTTTAGTGATGTGATAACCACAGACAGGTTGCCAAAATTGCATTTAATATAGGCCAGATCGGCCACAACAGTGCTAAAACTTTTAGCAGTCCTTGCCTCCCTGGTTAAAGAAGAATACCCTTGATAAAATGTTGAAGATTACCTTAAATTAAAAATCATCATTTAGATATTGAATAAACTAGGCCTATATAAATTAAAATAGAATCATGCAATCTATTTTTAGTCAGAAAGTAAGTTCACATTAGTATTTTTAAATTCGTTTTTAGTGGTTACGGCTAAAAATGTAATATTTAGTATGGAAATGATATGAATAGGAATACATTAATATGTTTTTTAAAACTATAGCATAGGAAAAATAAATATCAGTAGACTACAGCTACTAAAATGATAGTGGAAAGCATATACACCAATAACCATGGAAAAGATAAAAATATGTTTGCCGGATAGCTAGATAAACAACCACATATGTATAGTCAATGCGTTATATCTTCCATTATCTTTATTTCGCTAGCAAAAATATTACTGATAATATATGGAATAGTTATTATTTTTCAAATATTGTAAACAAATTTTGAACCGTATTATTATATTCATTCATTTAATTAATAAAACTTGTTTAATAGGATCTCGCGTGGCTAACGTGAAATGGGTATCATCCTACATCCATTTATTAAATAAAGCGCTTTTGTTTGGTTTTTTCTTGCGTGTTTTAACAACAGCTAACACATGAAGTATTAGCAAATGTTCAGCAAGAGGAACTGCCAAGAAACAATTTGACCCTAAAAGACACAACCACGTATAAAGGAATGGTGCGTTAACATGGAGGTAACTATGGGAACTTCAAAGAAAGGCACCACGCCATCCTATGTCTTGTCCAGCATTAACCAGTAATCGGGGATTCACACTCATTGGAATCTATTTACCAAGAGTCAATTTTCAGCCCTTCTCCAAATAAGTATATTGCAACCTACCATTTCTAATAAACTGGACTTTCTCTTACAGCACAGAACACAGAAAAAAACATAGAGGAGACAAAGCGGAAATAGGCGTGTTAGTGCACGTACTCATAAAACAAGCAAAAATTAACAAAATATACAATATGCAATAAAATTAAAATAGTATACTCGTTATAACATGAAATATATATATTAACTACCCATATTTTTCAATCAAGGAAAATTAAATCTGCTCCCTAGTCATTACATAGCCATATCTTCAAATTGTTTTGATTGTATTTTCCACCTGTCAGCAATACACGAGAATAGATGCTTTCGCACGTAGGCGACAATACTAAGGGCTCAAGATCCCTCAAAAAGCTAGGGATAAAAAGTACAAAAATACAAACTTAGCTTAAGAGTAAAGAAACGAATATATAAATAAGACCATTTCTATAAAACCAATCCAAATTGACTGAGGATGAAAATAGCCAATCGTTTTTAAATAGCCCACCAAAGAGAGGTAGAATATAATTACCAGTAGGAGCAATAGTAATAAAGTACGTTCCACACAATAACTTACGGGCTCAATATAAAAAGATCGAATATTTTCGTGTCTAGCTTATGGGCATTTAAATAACTATACAAAAGTATTATGCGAGCGTTAGTTCAGTTCAATTGAATACCAACATGCAAAAGTTTATTTGTCTATACTCTATTGATATTCTCGTTAACTGCTTTTTGAATACCCTAATGTATATTATTATTATTTGTTTCAAATAATAAGACAGTGATTGATGTATTTAAAAGTAATGGATTCAGAAAGAATAGTTATTGTAACTAGAAAGACCAAAATGGATAGTTTTATAGTAAATAAAATATATGAAATAAGAGAAGGGTCTTCAGTGATTCTGAAAACCACTTTGCGGGCACAGGCTGAAACTCCTGCACGGACGTCAACCGCAGAAGTTGGTAGGCCTCCTTTTCAACTACAATCTATAAAAAGACAAGGACATAGTGACATTAAAAGATATTTCCAGCCTCACTGGAAATAAACTTACTCATGGCTGGAATACGAAAAACTGAATGATGTAGTTTTTTGTAAGATTTACAAATCACCATTTAATTTTAAAAAATGAACTACGTTTTCATCAAAATTTGAATTGACTCTTATTTAATTAAGATTCCAAAATTGTAAAAAAATCTCTTGTAAAATTCAAATACATAAAAGATTGGAGTTATACCGTGAATCTTTCTTAAATTCTGAGTCCATTAAGGCTGGCGTGAATGTTTCGTGCCAAATTTCCAATGCTGGAAAAATAGAAATGGAAGAAAACATGATATATTTGTTGAAGATATTGTAATCCCTTAAGTTTTTCACTGATGAGTATTTTGTTAAAAATTTTTAATTAAATATAAAAATATATGTTGATTATAATTCTAAATTAAATTTATTTACTTTGTTAATAACTAGCAATAATTATGAATACATATAAGTTATATACATGTGAACCAAATTAATATAAAAAATCATATTTCTGTTTATATCCACATTAAAATTGAAATAAATAAAATTTACATTATTGCTATTATAACATAATTATTTCCATGCACGTATAATATATCTAGTAGTCAAACAAGCGCTATCTAGGAAATAAGTTCATATATAATGTGTAGAAACATACCCCGTGCAATACGAAGTATCTACCATTTAATATTACCAAAGAAAATATGCCTTCAAAATGGTATTGCAGCCATAAATTGTCAGAAGCTTGTAAACGAGTATGGACTACTCATGACCAGCCAATTGTCGCAGCTTTATGGCAAATCAAATTGTGGCCTGGAAGTAACCGGGTTACTGTCCTTTTTTATCGGTCTATAAATTTTGATAGTGTAAAAAAGAAGGCCCCTTCCACTCATATAGAGTTAGTACATCGTATTCGGTGAATTCTTTTATTTCCTTTTTTCTTACGTCTTTTCCACACTCGTAACCTTTTGAACTTCTTTTTATTTTATCCCCATCTCCCAAGTCAGCAGTTGGTGCCTGCACTTAATGCCCTTTGGGATTTTCAGTATTGGAAAGGTTGTAACGGGTGTCTTTATCCTCCCTCCCATTCTACCAAGTTACATAAAAATAAACTTACGGTGACTGTAAGAAAGAAAAGGACATTTAACGGGAAACATTTTTACAAGATGATACAGAACTTAAAATAATTGGATTTGATTCATAAAATAATAATACATTTTACCATAGTGATTTAAATAAAACGTTTTTACTAAGAAAGTTAGACAAAATAAATATTGTTATAACATATATAAAAAATAATATTTTAGAATTTTTGTCCGTCCGTCTATTTGTTTGTTTTCAGTAAACTAAGAAATTACTGCTCGAATCAAGGCGGGATTTATTTTTCTGTACGCCATTTTTCTGGAATTAGGATAGCTATAATATACCTTCAAACAATCTCATCAGTAAGCTAGGTAATGTAAGAAACCCCTTTTGTTGGATCCGTACTTTTTCAGTTATTTTATGGATTTTCCTGTAAACAAGGTTCATTTAGTTTCGTTTCTTATATATATATCACATAAATAGAGAGGATTTTTCATGTCTGTATACTGGTTAAAAACACAAAAAAAAAAAAAATGCAGAGCCAGTTTAGACTGAATTTTAACTCATCGGCTCCTTATACTCTGAGCACGGATATATTTTTGCCATTTAAACCAAAAACAAATTGATGTGCTCCGCTCTTTGAGTATGCTTTTCTTTTTAGTTTTCATTGATGACTTAACTTGTTCTTGAAGATACATCTACCCAGGGGATTCCTAACTGAGATTTTGACATTATATGATTTTTTGGAATATGTTAACCACCCGTAGCCTTGGTCTCGGGGTTTGCGTGTAAGACTCATAAACTATAGACGAGCAGGTGTGCTTGCTTCTTAAATATTATACTGAGTTCTAATTTGGTGCACCCTATAGACATTATATTTATTGTAACTTCTTGAAGAGGACTTAGTCCTGCTCAGCTTAGATTAGTTTAGGTTGACCACTATTAGTTAGTTGGTAATTTCGTTTCCTTGCGAAACGAATTATACACATACTACCGTACGGATTAGCTCATACCTAGCTAGGATACTTCCATACTTAATTGTGGTTGATACTTTCCGTAGAGGGGATATGTATACATATTTTAGAGATAGTGCTGAGCATGCTCCCTCTCTAAGAAGTTACAGCCCAAAATAGTAGAATGATGTACTATATTAGCCCTGTGGGTTGGTCAGTCAGTTTACTTTAAATAATCTAAGCCTTTAATTCAAAATCAGAGTCATAGATAATAATTGCTGTTTGTCTATTATTGTTGAATCGTGAGTGGACTGTGAGTCCCCTTTAACTCGTTTTGTACTTACTTATGAAGTCGGATTGAAGAAACACCATTTTAATATAAAAACTTGTGTATTTATTATGCTTTCACTTTAAATAAATATAAACATATAAAATTACCTTCAAACTACTTATGTGTTATGTCTACCCCTATCCTATCTTGAACTTACATTATATTTGTACAGTACTTGAACTCCTGCCTGGACGTGGAATTCAGGAAATTGTCTGAGAGGTAGATATGTTGTGCTGATATTTCGAATGTTCCTAATGATTGGAATAATTCTGTCACTCTTCCTTTGTAAAAAGGCAAATACAGTAAGATTGAATGTAAGCATTATAAGCAATTAGTTTGTTGAGTATTTCAGGGAAATTCTTTGGACAGTCTCAATTGAGAGGGTACATGATGAAACTGCGGACAAGATTTGGGGTGTCCTATGTGGTTTCATGTCAGGTAGAAATCGTATGGACCAGATAATTGCATTGCAATAAGTGAGTGAGAACACTTTATCAGTAAGGAGAAGAGTGAATTGCACATTTGTTGATATAGAGAAAGGGTAGTATTGGTTTATCATGTTTATAATATGGAATGTTCTGAAAGTTTATGGTGTGGATGTATGATTAGTAAATTTATTTAGGGCGGTGTGGGATAAAATTAAAAATTCATTAGGTGGATGAAAGTTTCAGCAAATGGTTTGCCATTGTATTGGATGTTAGAAAGGGTTGTGCTATGTCTCCATGGTTTTCTAATGTATTCATGGATAAGTATATGAGAGATGCTTGTGAGAATACAATTGGTATGAAAATGGACAATGTTAATCAGAAAGTGCTACTAGACTATATGTATATAATGCCCTATTAATGGCTGGGAATGAAAGTGACTTGCAGAATGTATTTAATCGTTTGAATGTAATGACAGGAAGAGTGGATCTTCATATAAATGATGCCAAAGCTAAGGTGAAAATTTTTGATAAGGACGGATCAGGAAAATAATGTCATCTAAGAATAAATGTAAATTTTTTTAAACAATTGAATGGTTTTGTGTATCTGGGCAAAATGATTTTTCTTAAAAAGGAAGTATATATTGTAAAACTGAACAATGGGTGAATGCATCTTGGAGAGTAGTTGGAAGTGTGTTTATCATTACAAAGAATGAGATAATAATGAAATAGGCAAAAATTATAGTATATAAAAGTGTGCTAACACCAACATTGTTGTATGGATGTGAATCGTGGGTTTGTCAGGAGAAATAAGCGAACAAGTTGAATAGGGTTGGAATGAGATAATTAAGAAATGTATGTAGAGAAACTCGTATGGACCGAGTCATTAATGAATGGGTGCTGAAGGAGTCCGTTTTTAAAGGGAATCCAATAGGCCAATCTGAAAGACGTGTCTTTCTTTGGTTTGGTTATGTTGAGAAAATGAATATTGATAGAGTGGCACAGTGAATATTTTATGGAAGAATGTGGATCAAAAGGAAGAATAAGACATGTAGGACGTGGTTAAATGTTGTAGACTACTGTTTAAAAAAGATAAACTTTAATAATTTTTAAATAAAAGAGCATGTATGACCCCGTGTATGGATCTTGTTGAGGCGAAGGGTGTTTGTAAGGATAGTGAAGTGTGTAGAACGTTAATGAAGATGGATTACGTACGGAGTTGATTTTTTTATTAGCCATATTCACAGATTCTTGCCTCCTCGTAAGAGAGCCACGTGATTAGGTATGTAAATATAAATTGTCATAATAACGACCCTATTCTTATTCTAGTAGGAGTTTATATAATCAATCTTAGATAACTATTTTTTATTCAAATACCCCAATTATTATTACTTTTTTTTCCATTTTCCAGGAAATACAGCATGTCTCAGCCAGCTTCGTAATACTGTCGCAAAATGTGGTCAATCGTGTTATATTTCTTCGTATATATTTTCTTGTTCTTATTGCTGTAGTTTATTATCATCTGAAGATTGAGACGATGTATTTAATTGTGAGATATATATAACAGGGGATGACAAATGGATGTGACCTCGGGGAAGAAAGTCCAAATACAAATTCATGATGGTGATGCCAATTAAACAATTACGGTTACTACCAAGACTTTTTTCCACCTTTAGTCACGATTCCCTATTTAAATAATAGTAGTCTATTGTCATCTACACATGATATTTCCATTTTGAGAACTACCCTAAGAAAAGCATCAAACGAAAACATAATACATAATAAATGGTACGGAACTACAAGCGGACTTTCTCGCTCTATTTCCTTTTAAATGTGGATATCTACTCAAAATTCGTAATAGTATATACACACTAGCGAAGCTGAGAACAAATTGCGCTATACTTACGTAATACTTTTTTGACTCACGGTTTTAAATTTTATAAATTTATTTTTACAAAACCAAAGTCATCGTTTGTCTTATTTCCCTCTTAATAATCACTCATTTTTGTTGATGTTCTTATTATTTGCATTTAATAAATTTCAATACTAATCGTAAATTTCGAGACATAGAGGATTATTCTCACGTTTAACGCTACACTGAAAAATTACTTAAATATTTACTCTAAAATTTGGAATTATTTCTATGTCCAAATTTCTTGAGGATATACCCCCC
>CABFWO010000958.1:160567-202654 GCA_902155825.1 Timema genevievae | reverse complement strand
TTATTTCTAGGTCCAAATGTCTTGAGGGTAGCCCCCCCCCCCCAACTCGATGCCGCTGGGAGCACCAGCATCCCTCTCCCCCCTTAATAAAATTATGAATTCACCCCTGTGCTCTACAAACATTTCCCCTAAGAGGTTAAAGGAAAAACCACATCAACTTCTTGAATGACTTACTTATTTGCTTAGTCTATGACATTAGAGAATTATTACGTTTAAAATTAAGAACTATCTCTTCACAGCTAAAGCTCACAACTTTATATTAATATATTTGCCAATATCACAGAAAATATTGGTTTAGAAAAAAATATATTTCAAGTAAACACAGACAGACGGCGTTGCAAACACCACTTTTTAGGGTTAGGGAAGGTCATTAAACTTCAACATCAATAAACATCCAGGTAAGATTTTTTTTACGGTCGTATTACTTTACCTCAAAGTGTTACAAAAGTTAATAAAATATATAAATTTTCGTATAACTTGAAAACTATTGATTTTATAAAAATATATTTGAAGTAAAATATGTTTATTATAAATAGATCAGTGTGTATGCTATGATAAGTAGTTTAATATCTCAAAGACTTACTGAGACAAAATTAAAAATTAGAATTTACGCATCAGACTGGAACCCTTGAAGTAATTTTGCCGAAAATTGAGAGTAGCTATTTGGTTTGTAATATTTATCAAAGCTTAGAAATGAAATTTAGTCAAAATTTTCAAAGCCAATTTTGGTAAAATCGATTTTTTCTCTTTCCACCCTTAAGGAACTACTCTTAATTTTAGGGTTGGATATCCAATTCCAAAAATTTCTCGGGTAAACCTATGAAAGCCCTGGATACTAAGTTTTAGGCCAATAGGTAAACAGTTTAGGCTCTAGCCCGAGGTACAGACTTACAGATAGAAGAACAGACAGACAGACGGCATTTTGAAGACCACCTTTTCGGATTTGGAGAATTATGAAACTTCGAAATTCATCAACATCTTGAGTTCGAATTTTTTTTAATGATCACAATACTTGCTATACCTGTAAGGTAGCGAGAAAAAATAAAAAGTGATATTGGCTCCCCAAGGGTATAACTAAGTATTAAAAAGTCTACTTCCGGTTTTAAATATTCGACATTCTATTAGGGGTTACACATCTCATGGTTATTGCATTGCTATTAAATTAATCATTTATGAAATTTTGACCAATAAAATAGGTAAATATTGAATATTGAATCTAAAATGATAGAGATGGTTATTTGCTCTACAAGCTTTTCCTCTAAGAGTTTGAAGGAAAGAGAACATACACTTTTTGAGAGACCTATTGATTCTTACTCTATGGCATTAGAGAAGTATTGCGTTTAAACTTAAGTAGTATCTCTTTACAATAAAGCTCACAAAATTGTATTAATATATTTTACAATATCTCAAAAACTGTTGGTTTTGTAAATTTATATTTCATTTAAAAGTTTTTTATTTTTAATAGTACTACAATTTTGCGATGATAACTTATTTAGTATCTTAAATAGTTGTGGAAATACGGAAATGTACGCTTCTTTAAAGTAACCTAAAAGTAATTTTCATGGGAAAATGCCAATAGCCAGTTTAATTATAATCTTAATCAGCTCCTAGATATGAATTTTGATAAAAATGCTTAGAGCCGATTTTGAGAAAATCTACTTTTTTCTCATTTCACTCTTTATTAAACTACTCTTAATTTTAGTGTTAATCAGACACACAGTCAGACGTCATTGTAAAAACCACTTTTTAGGGTGTGGGGGTTCATGATACGTCGACACATCCATCAATATTTCCAGTTAGACTTTTTTTTGCTGTCGCAATACTTTACATTTAGTGTTCGAAAAGTTATAATATATATATTTGCGTATTGCTTGAAAGTTAATGGTTTTATAAAAATATATTTCAAATAAAACATTTGTATTATAAATAAATCTACATATTTGCTTTGATAAGTAATTTCATATCTCAAATTGTTTTGAAGATTTGATAAAAAAAATGTGAATTTACGCATCCGACCGGAACACTCAAAGTCATTTTGTTGAAATATTGAGAGTAGCCAAATTGGTTTGGAATATTAATACATTTTTTAAATTAAATTTAATCAAAGTTGATGGAGTCGATTTTAAGAAAATCGAATTTTTCTCTTTTGGTCCTTCAGTAAACTATTCATAATTTAAGGGTAAGAAGTCCAATTCCAAAAACTGTCGGAGCAACACTATGAAAACCCGAGATACCAAGTTTTAGCCCGATCAGTTAAATTGTTTAGTCTCTAGTCCAAGGTACAGACAGACAAACAGACAGACGAAAATTCAAAAACAACTTTTTTTGGATTCATGAGATTATGAAAGGTTGACATTCATCGAAAGTTCGAGTTTGATTTTTGGACGATTACAATACTTTCTCTACCTGTAAAATAGCAAGAAAATAAAATGGAGAAGGGATTTGTTGAAGAACTTGAATAATATAATAAAGGACCCCAAATTGCACACAGAATACAAAAATAATCCAAGAATAATTGAAAACTATACTTGAGTGTGGGCAAAACTGCAAACTACGCTGTTCCACAAAATCTAGCGATGATGAAAGAACGCAGCTGTCTCCTGCATTTTGTCACCTGAGCAGTATTTAAAATAAAATACAATTTATTACAAAGCTTATGCAGGTAATCCAGACCAAATATCGTTACATGCATATTGGAGGTACTAGAAGTCAACGTCAAAATATTTTTTTTATTTATTTATAAATATCAGCATCTCAGAATATGTAAATTGTTCTTCAAGAACACCTTGGACATAAATTACCACCCGATTTGTAAAGTGTAAAGTTGCAAATGTTCTACTTGAACCTGATCTAAGAGGAAAACATTGTAAACAAAGTTTTGGGTCCGAGTCCAAGGTAATCAATTAAAAGGCATATTGATTATATCCCAAAGAAAGAAAGTCACTACTCACGGGTGAATACATCAATGCTCTTCATTGATGGAAGCAAATCTATTGCAGAAATTCCTCCAGGAATAAGTGGCCAATTTTAAACAGAAAAATTAACCATCTATCAACGATATCTTATTTTAAGAGTTGTCACACAAGAATTTAATACTACCTTTTTCATCCCAACAAAGAAGATTTAAGTGATACCTGTGTGGCATTGGATAAATCAGAAGACAAGGAAAAAGGGACCTTGAATGATAATTATTATCACCACCTGGTTGAAAAGAATTTATCAAGAGCAGAGAAAAAAGCAGATAGGGAAAAATCCGATCTAGTAGTAACTATCTACAATCTAGAAGCATTTATTCAATTACCTAAAGGGAATGTATCGGTTTTCTACTAAATGTACAATTTCAATGTTTTCATCTTTAGCATTTATGATTTGAAAACGAATACATGCTACTGGTTTGTATGGGACGAGGTAAAAGGTCACCTGAGTGTAAATGAGCTGTGTACGTACGAACTTAAGTATTTGAGAAAGATATCCACATAGGAAGATAATACAGAAATTATCTTTTACTCTGCAAATTGCTCTGGCTAGCAAAAAATATGTTCATGCTTGCATGTTCTACTTTTACCCCCTATGCTACCAGGAAATAAAATAAGTCACATTTAAATATTTAATCAAATACCACACTCATTATGAAGGAGATTCCCCTGATTCGTTGATAATGAGGCAGATAAAAGTCTTATTAAGTGTGTACCAATGTGTGCAGCATAATCCTTCATTTCCACTATTTGAACTGTGAGAAAAACGGAAGAGCCATTCCATGTCAACGAACTATACTACTAGGACTTCTATGACATAAAGGCTATGGCCAGTAGCATAGGCCACCTGATTATGACGGATTTGAAATTGTCCCAAGAGAGGGTTGATAAGTGTTAAGAGAAGCATCAACATCGGTTTTGTATAAAAGTCATACAGTGAGCATTTTAAGGAGGCGACCATTATCAAGAAGAAGAAGAAAAAGAGCCGTTGAAAGTATAACATTGACCCAACTTTCTAGTTCAGGTCAGGACTCTCAAAACAGAAGAAATAAAATAATACTTAGCCCCGCGTCTTACTACCCGTTCGGGCTATACGCTTAAGTACTAATTACGCTAATGGGTTATGAATTAGGAAGATTGAATATAGAGGAAGTGAATCCGCATTTGAGTGGAGGTAGATTGGAAAATCATTTAGGGAAAACCACCCCCAGCTCACCCAAGTGATATTCGAATCTTGATCTCCCTGTCCTCGGTAGTCTAGCTTAACACAAAATTAGCGCCTTAGCTAACTACGCCACCGAGAAAGGTAAGAAAGAAAATCTTCTATTGTTTCGTAAGAACCTCATACCTATATAATATACTTTTTGTAAAAGTCTTATAATACTATTATAAGACTTATACAAAAACTAATAATGTTTGCAGGCCAAACAAATTAAAAAATACTACATACTGAAATTATAAATAAGTATTTTTATAAATATGTATAATGATTGATTGAAAGCTAATAGTAAAAAGTCGAGTTAGTATCCCAAAATCTTCATTGTAACCAGATGGGTGGAAATTGACAATAGTGACACAAATTCAAATTATTCAAAAAAAAAAATTGTTAAATTTACATTTATTTCCTAACAATAACATCTTATTTTTACTATTAGAGTATTCTAGTAACAAGAATCTTTTCAGTACAAATAGGGGTTCTTCTGGAGTTTTATGAACACCCACAGTACTGATTATAGCCGCTATAGTATTTTTTATTTCTATTATATTATTATGTTACTCTAAAAACTATGCCAATATGGTTTTTCAAAGTTATCCTACATCGTTGTAACAATTCAAAACTTTAAATGTGTCTTCTGAAAAATCACGATTTTTGAGTTATGTCATTTTTGCAGCAAATGAGCGATATGTATTTAAATAATTATAGTTTATCGATTTGGATTGAACATTGTTGTACAAAAACCAACATTATATTTATGTAAAAATATATAAATGTATATATATTTCTTATGTATACATAATTTATTTAATATATATTGTATATTAAATATATTCAATGCATATTTAAATTATTTAACATATAAATATGTATATTTCATTTATTTTATATACGTATTTTATATATTTTATACAATATACATACATATATACCTGATCACAACGTTCCCTTACTTGGTAGGCAAAGAACTGTGCATATATTTTTAAAAATAAGCTCCATAATTAAGGCACTAATACAAAATACATATATTATTTTTATTTATAATATATATATATATATATTAGTTATATATTACAATGTGGTAACCTTCATTCTTGCTTGCACTATCAGTGAAGTAAAAGATTCGATTCAACCGGGATATGAACGAATTTTTATGGAGCAATGAGTAACATTTAGGCTTTCTGACACTCCTTTAAAACATGATTTTAGATACTAGAACCAAATTTAAATAGACATTTTAAAAGTATTTAATAATAATTTTAAGCATTCTAACTTACAACTAAATTTGAATAAAAAGAACAGTCTTAACTATTAACTATAGTAATAGTAAATGCGCCTAGAGATAAAGTTGAAAGTTTTGACATTTTTATAACAAAGAATCTCTTGACTGTAATATTAAAATTATTCCATGTTATTTTGTCACGCCATGTACCCCTTAGCACTAATCGTGGGAAGACACAAAACCAGGTTCGCTCACTGCTCTTTTATAAGTGTTGTTTTCCTCGGCGACTCGCATACATTATAGTAAATTGAATGGGTCCCAAGTTGCGCGACATCGCCATGTTAATGTGACATCTCCAGGAAGTTATACACCATTCTGTTAAGGTGGGATGGAAGAGAATGCGGAAAAAAGTCAGTGTTTTTGCAGTTTTGGTGGTAAAATATTATTTGGCTAAAATAAATATAATATTTCTACAGTAAAAACATAGAATTTAATTTTCTTAAAATGGTGACCTCAACATTTTTTGAATATCTTTCATGGGTGTCCTGTAATTTAATGACAGCCTTTTCTCTTAATTAAAAAAATTTCTCATCTAATACCTTTATGCTTATGAGGGATATTCAAGAACTGTTTATATCAACATGTGAAGAAAATTACACTCTATGTTTGTACTGGAACAATAGTTTATTTATTTTAGCCAAATAAATGTTTTGCCATAAAATCTGCAAAAGCACTGGCCTTTTCTCGCGTCTCCTTCCATCCCACTTTAAGAGCAATATTGTTGGGAGGAATTAGGGTGAGGCGGTGTAAGAAATGGCATGTTGATTACGTGTTTAGGTTATGACTTAAGAAAAATACAAACAACATGGAAATACTACGTTTGGCCTGGCTATGATGCTGTGTCACAGATACATCTTTGTGGTCTTTAACAACTGGAAAAGTAGAAGTTTTAAGGTCCATACATTTGGTTAAATCGTCTAAATATCAATCTCAACTAGTCTGATATGCTGGTTTCAAGGTGTGGGAAAGTTCTTCATACTGGTCTACTGAAGATGGGTTTTCCTTAGTATGTTTTTTAATTACCATACACGCAAATGTAGTTACATTCTCTTTAACTTCTACATACCTCAAAGAAAGTTTTCAATTGTAGTTTCTCTGTAATTAACACTTAAATAAGTGTTACTCATAAAACAAACACGTTATCTTGTCAAGCACAATGGAAACTATTTATTTATAAACTTTAAACCAAATTGTTCAAATATTTTTTTAGTAAATTTCCCATTTTCAAAATTAAATTATTTGTAAACCACCTTAAAATTATTTGTAATTTGTAAAAATAAAAATTAATTCATATTCATCATTAAACATTACTTGCTGATACCAATTTTGAACTAAATCTCTAAGGCCAATTTCAAAATATTTCATATTTTCTATCATTTGTCCCAAGTAAATTACTTTAAAATTAATTTATTTTAGAAAAATAAAGACACATCATTCAACATCATTAAAACAGACCACCAAAATCCGCTTTAACAAAAGCGGTATGGACATTTAAAAAAATGTTATTTTGGAGACCAACCGCTTCCTAGATGTCAATTTTAGACAAAATAATTTGCCATTTTTAAAATAGTTCAAATTATTTAAAAATTAATCATCAGAAAACCACCCTTAAATAATTTTTTACACAGAAACTAGTATTCATTGTTATGTTTTTCATGTAAATTACTCCCAATAGCTAGAGCCATTATTTAAATATTTCTATTTTTTAAGAAACCCTCTTTTGTAAACTGCCCTTGAAGTAGCTTTTACTCAAAAACAAATATATAACGGAATTTTTCATGATAGATACACCCAATAAACCATATTTGAAACCAATATAAATATTTTCAAGTCCAAGAAAAATCACTTATCAATAGACTACCTATAGAAAAATGTTTACCACAAAAACAAGTATATAGTGTTATTTGTCATGTAAAAAACTCCCATGATACTCATTTGGAACAAATTTGTTAGTCATTTTTAGAATAATTCAAATCTTGAAAATTCATTAAATTATTACTGTTAAGTGAGATTTTACCCCAATAATAAGTTTATAGTGTTATTTGTCATGTCAAACAATCCCAAGATGTCCATTTGAAACCCTATTGTAGGGATCATTATTAAAATATTTCGATTTATTGAAAAAATCAGTCATCAGTTTTATTCCAATAAATTAGTTCGTACCCCCAAAAAAGGAAACATTTCTACCAGTCATGTCAATCACTACCTAGGTACTATCATAGAACCAATTCATTAGAGCCATTTGTAAAACATTTAAGTTTTTGAAAAATAAGTCATCATTAAACTACCCATAGATGAAATTTTTACCCAAATTAAATTATAAATGGTTAATTTTTATACCACACAATCTACACGTTTACATTTTGAACAAAATTGTTCCAGCAATTATCTAATTATTTCCAGTTTCCAAAAATTTCTCATCATTAATTTACCCTTCAAAAAATTGTTGCCCAAAAACCAATTATACAGTGCTATTTTTCATGTCAAACAAATTCAAGATAAGCATTTTAAACAAAATCTTTAAAACCATTCTCTAAAAATTTTGAATTCAAATAAATCACTCATAAGTAAACTAAAGGTCTATGTTAAGAAAAAACCGATTGATGGTATAGCCCTATAAAATCTAAATATAAAATTTGAACAAACTCCATCAAACCGTTTAGGATCCGTGTCCAGGGACACACTGAGAGAACGAATAGGGCTAGACAGAATTCTAAAATTCAATTTTTTAGGTTAAGGTTCACATAAAATATAAAGATTCATCATAATCTTGAGATTAATTTTTTCCACGATTACAAAACTTGTTCTTGATTTGAGAAAGTATAAAAATAAATTACAGAATATTTATTTAATAACTTACTTTTGATCAACCAAATGGTCGGTGGTCTTGGGGTAAAGTGCTAGCCTCATGACCCGATGTTCGTGTGTTCAACCAAAACCGAGGCCGATGGATTTTACCTCAGCGATAAGGTTGCATGTAAGAGAACCTTGGAAGGTTATCATGGTGTCTTACTACCTGTTAGGGTTTTACGATAGTGTGTATGAAAATAACTTTTCTAGCAAAATTGATAGGCGATAGTTATCGCTCATGGAAATTTTGGTGAGCTGATATAATCAGTCTGTTCAGAAAGTGTACGTTAAATATATTAAATAGAACAAATATGTATAGGCCTATATATATATAAAATAAGTAAATATAATAAATATATATATTTATCATTTATAATATTGATATTATATAAAAATATAAAATTAATTTAGTAAATCAAAACATTTGGATATCGCACAATACATTAAAATAAGCGACCTCTCCACCATTCCACCTCCCAACATTAAAGAAATAATTATTTATTAAATTGAGGCATTCTCTAACGCCGGTCTTGGTCATTAGCTATGCAATCTGCTTTGCAATCTTGAATGAAATATAGCATACCACAATGGCTGAACCAGCAACTTGCTACCTTACAACCTTGATAGAGTTTACATAAACAAAAACCACTAGCTACACTAGCAGTTCTCTTATCGACCTTCACGAACGCCTTCATCCACTAAACTAAACTATCGAAAACGAGCTTCCTCCAAACTAATGACAAACGCACCAACGTTGACATTAAACAGTATCCGACATTATTTCCCTAACTTGGACGTGATGTTCACGGCACATGTATAGTACTTAGCATTTTCTGACTGGAGGGAACGAGGTATACTCTTCACAGAAATACTAGAAGTCCTCATTATGAAAATGATTGGTGATATGAACTATAAATTTTTGGTTAAATCTTTGCAGCTATTAAAATACAATGCACAACTGCAATTACTTTGAATTTATGTTAGTAAAATTTACGCAAAGTTTGATTTAATTTATCTTTAGATGAGTTCTTTTTGATGATTTATAAAATAATGGTAAATCCTAGTAAAAACTATACATTAAATATACGCTACTAAAGCACACAAATTACAAATAGATTGTAGCTTAATCAATATATAGGAAAGTGTTTTATTCCAGCGTGTCTTATTACAAACGTTGGTACTGTACATGCATATTAATTATTTTCTGTACACTCAAATGTTTATGTCTTATTGCATAAAATACTAAATAGTATATTTCGTCATAATATAGATTTGACGTCTTATCAAGGAAGTCATATAGTATTAAATATAAACCTCCACCAAGTACACATAGTGTAAGGAAATAAATTTGTAGCGCATTTAGCTGCCATTGAATCATAGGTCAGATATTGTATTCCGACTGGGTGCACTATTTTGGTTCTTCTCAAACATTTTCTCACGCTCACTCTTACCCACTAGATGAATGCAATTTTAACCAGTGTATTAAATGAAAAAATTAATGATTACTGTTGATGTTATCTAGGCCTATTTGAACTAACTTTTATGTAAGCTATAAAAACCGGAGATTTAAATTTTAAAATTAGAAGGATATTGAAAACCCCGATAAAAATAGTTAATATAATAATTATTATTTTTATTAACTTAAAAATAATATAGCTTCGATTCGTTGGAAATCAAATAAATTTAATACACTTAATAGTTATAACTAAAACTATGAGCCCAAATTTCAAAATATATATTCCTTAAACATCTCTACACACTTATTTAAAAATGATCTCTATATATTACATTATTTCTAATATCAATTTTACTGTAGATACATATTTATTATGTATTTTACAAACTTATTTACTTTTGTTCGCATAATGTTAGTATTACCTCTTTTTTTAAATGTTTCTATTAATAATTAAGATTAGGATTAGGAAGATTGATTTAGAAAGATTGTACAGAACATGTATTATCGTAAAGAGAGATAAGAAAAACCACATTGACAAATAAGATGAGGGAAAACTCTCTCGATGCATCGAGCCAAGATTTGAACTTTTACGTCACCATCCCTGATAATCAAAAGTAGTGTTAGACAGATGCATTTAAACGTTTAGCAACTATTGTTGGATTTTAAACCATCAAAGCTTATTTTAGAAATATAATTTATACTGATATTACATATTTTTTTACAAATATAGTTTTAATATTTTTGATACCAGCCCCGTTGAGCAAGTAGACTAAACGTCAAGTTTGACTAGTCTTGTTTGCCGTTTATAGCGAGGTTAGGGTTTAAAACTAGGCCAGGTGTATTAAGCGTATTTACTAGTATTGTTTGCCGTTGAGTGCGTGGTCAAGGTTTGAATCCCAGTCGGGTAAACTAAGCTCTTTTCCTCAAAATCGTTTCCTACTCTCCTTTTACCCAAACACGGGTATATTTTCTTTAAAGTCTACTTTTCTCATCCACATCCAACAACTAGCATAACCAAATTAGGGTTTTCTGGACGGATAATAACACAAACTATTCGTATTCATCTGGTCTCAATTTATCTACCTTAATATTAATTAATTAGAAATGTTCTCTAAATGTATGAAACTATTAAACAAATAATTTCTATTCATCTCTAGATGTTCTAACATAATTGCTGCTGTCCAATCAAATAGTTATTTTGAATGGAGAGCTAAACGCAATAGGATCAACAAAATATTATTGTTAAAATATATTTATAATAGAGAAGAAATTTTCTTTTTTTCACTAGGAGTGTGTTTATATTTTTTTCAATTTACTCTTAAAAGGTATTATGATAACAGATTAGGTATTTATTCTATAATCACCACTAACGAATATTTGTTTATCTTTACAAGTAAATTGGAAAATAGTATGTAGTGAGAACCAACAAAAAATAAAATATAATATTTAATGCTTATTTTAGTGTATTCAACCATAGTATAAAAATGTCCTTAGTTGAAAAATAGATAGCTACACAGTGAGAAACTAAATTATATACATGCTAACATGTAAAAATATATAGAGAAAATTTAGTCGGTCATAAAAGCTACAGCTCATTAAATTTTCCTTTTGTAATTCCTAGTAAACATTTTAAAATTCTAACATTTCATGGGATTTTAGAAACGAGAAAGTTATGATGCATATATTATTTTGACACTCAGTAAACAACCCTCTTTGAGCTTTTCACTTTTAGAACACGACGAAGAATTAAATCTCATACGTAAAAGTTTTACCTTTGACTTAATAAACGCTGTTGGCAGAACGGAAATCCTATAAGCTGTTCTGCAAGAGACATAGTGGTATACAAACGTAAGCCACAAACTTAAACAACATGAGCAAACAACTTCTGTAAACAAGAAGTAAAGGCTTAGATGGAGTGCACATATGTTTTCTCAAAAAAACCTAACGAAACCTTCTTTTGAAAGGCTAAATAAAACTTTATCTAAAGTATTTATATATTTATAATATATTGATAATAAATTATTAATAACACTTAGAAAAATAAGGTAGGGCAAGAAACGGCTATTTGAAATAAATAAAAAATACAAATAATAATTTCTATTTTATTTTTTCAAATATAAATGTTTCCATAACAAAATTGTTAAAATATAGAAACAAAATCAAATAAAACGAATGTTGATTAGTTTTTAGAACATTCCTCAACATATTGTCCAGAATAAAAATCAAATAATGGTTTGAAAGAGCATTTAAAATTTGGACAAACATTTTCCATATGATTGATACACATTAATATTCTACATTTATAACCACTATCTTATAGTTTGAACAAGTAGTAAGACGCTGCATCCTAAAAAAAACCCCAACAAGAAACAGGAAGTTTATTTTTATCAGCTTTGCTTGGACAATTTGTGGAGTGGTGTTATTACTTCAACCCCCTCAATCTTGCATTTCTTATTTTCATTTATTTTGGTAGTAATGTTTCAGAGGCCCCTTTCTTTATGTAAGCTCGAACAAGATCATATCCAATTTCCCTGAGAAAGTTAGACTTTGGTAAGCTAGTTTGAGTTACTTAACAGAGAATTGCTTGATAAAAATGCCTGCAATATCTAAGATTCTAAAAAACCATCAAATGGCCGACGTCTGTATCTTAAAGAAGCAGTTTATGTGTAACATAGTTTAACTACTGTGTCTACATCTCCTTTAGTTGAATTGTTGAATTATTTGATATATATGTTTTAAATTTCACTAGTTGATGGATGAATGCTGCTAGAATTAGAAGGTAATAAATAGAAGAGGATTACATTCTCTCATTTTTACTTTCTCACTATCTTACAGGTAGAGAAATTATTGTGACCGTCAAAAAAAATCGAACTAAAGATTTTGATGAAACTCGACGTTTCATGACCCCCCGAATTCAAAAAAGTTGTTTTTGAATTTCCGTCTGCCTGTCTGTTTGTCTGTCTGTACCTCGGGCTAGAGCCTAAACTATTTTTACCGATAGTGCTAAAATTTGGAATCTAGGGTTTTCATAAGGTTGTACCGATTGGTTTTTGGAATTGGATATCTAACCCTAAAATTAAGGGTAGTTTATTGAAGGGCAAAAAGAGAAAAAGTCGATTTTCATAAAATCGGCTCTAACGATTTTGATTAAATTTATTTTCTAAACATTTATATATATTCCAAATAAAGTGGTTACACTCAAAATTTTGGCAAAATGAATTTAAGGGCTCCGGTCTGATGCGTAAATGATCCTTTTTTTTTATCATATCTCCGAAACTATTTGATATTTTAAATTACTTATCATTACAAATATGTAGATCTATTTATAATACAAATATTTTATTCAAAAAATATTTTTATAAAACTAATAACTTTCGATCTATACGCAAATATTTATATTTTTTAACTTTTCAAACACAAAAGATAAAGTATTGCGACCGTAAGAAAAATCTAACCTGAAATGTTGATATATGTCGACGTCTCATGACCGCCCGAATCCTAATAAGTGGTCTTTACAATGCCGTCTGTCTATGTGTCCGTTTAAACTTAGAATTAAGAGTAGTTTTATAAAGGGCGAAAAGAGAAAATTTGTTTTTCTCAAAATTGGCTCTAATGATTTTGATTAAAATTCGTATTTAGGCGTTGATTAAGATTATAAATAAACTGGCTATTTTCATTTTCCAATGAAAATGAATGTAAGGGTACTTTACAGAAGCGGGAATTTCCACATCTCCGCAACAATTTGAGATATAAATAACTTATCATTGAAAAATTGTAATACTATTAAAATATAAAAACTTTTATATGAAACATATTTTTATAAAATCAACGCTTTCTGAGATATTGGCAAATATATTAATACAATTTTGTAAGCTTTAGTTGTAAATAGACACCACTTAAATTTTAACGCAATAATTCTCCAATGCCATAGAGTAATTAAATATAGCCTAAGTAAGTCTATCAAAATGTTTATGTTATTTTTCCTTGAACCTCTCAGGAGAAATGTTTGTACAACGATTATCTATTTCTGCCTACTGATCTAGGGGTCCCGGCATGACCGAAAATTTATTATTGATTAAAATATGGGTTTTCCCTTTCACATTGATAAATTAACCGCCAGGGTCAGGATGTTGTGCATGTTCTAGTCTGAAGTTAAATTTTAAACCATATGAAGCTACGACAGGCCTAGCCAGCCGGTAGTTGAAAAATATAAGACTTGAGAAAAAAACTGACCCAGGCCATAGGCTGGATACAATGCTGTATGTAAATATATATATTTATATATGTAGGCTATATATTGTATTCTCATTAATTCGATATATGTACAGTACGTAAGGGCGCACTCGAATTGTGGAATAAGGTATACCTGTCAGCAGACATTCGATTAGGGCCCACTCAAACTGCGGAATAAAGTATACCTGTCAGCCAGTCCACACGAATTGTGGAACAACCTGTAATAACATTAAATTCCTAATCACTAACCTAGTCTAATTCAACCTAACCTAACCTAACCTTACCTCAACGTTCCATTTCAAACCATGTCAGTATGAATTTAATTTTTACCCTGCAGTTAATGTAAGGGTTTAAATGAGCTCGGATGAGTTGTTCCGCAATTCATGTGCACCTACACTAGTTGTTTCGTAATTCGTGTGCGCCAGTACATAAAAGTAGAAGAGTAGATGAGATCTAAATTCAAGAATAAAATATCTTGGATCAATTAAATATATTATTGAACTCTCTTTATTTTAAATCATTTTATATCACAATTCCTTTATTCCACTTTATTTTTATGTATATTGTAAGTAATATATGGATTCCTTATGCCACCTTGATCTAAAATTAAAAAAGTCGCATTTTTTACTCTTTTACCCTATTTAACCCTATATCCTTTCTTACCCCTTTTTGACTTCCTCTTGAACATGAACATCTTCTCCTCAGTACTGTTATTCAGTAGGATATGCATATGTGTGTGTATGCGTGTATGTGTGTGTGTGTGTGTGTGTGTGTGTGTGTGTGTGTGTGTGTGTGTGTGAGAGAGAGATAGAAGCATCAAGTACCATAGCAGAACACAACAGAAGGGCTTTGTGTAGAAATCAATATTTACTCCAAGTTTGTCTTCCTTCCAATTCATTCCGCCTTCTCACCACCCTTTCTTCTTTCTTTTCTTTCTTACAATCTTTTTCCTCGGCCCAAGACGATGGAGGCACTGCTTCAAACAACAAGCACAAAAACTTCCCAAGACATGAATAACGTAGACATGATCTTCAAACCTGCATCGGACATGATATTGCTTGTCCCATTCCTTTTTTTTTTTTGCCAACTCTCAACTTTTTTAGCCCTTTTTTAAAGATAATCTTCACTCAGATCCTCGTTTTTTAAAACGATTATTCAACTTCTTTGTCTAATGTTGACACACCACTCAACTCATTGGTTCAACATCCTGTTATTTTTGTTTTTTTATTTTTTCTCTTGTACATTAATCTCTAGTGTCCTGCGATAGTTTCTTTTTACCAAGCTAGGAAAAAAAAAATCATATAATTTTGTTTACTAGCTTTAACTGCAGTAACTACAGAAATACAGTTATTACTTTTAGAGTCTCACATGTTTTGATAACATTTTATTAAACATATATAATTATTTGTTCTTCTAAATTAATAATGATTATTTAATTAAAAGTTTTGCATTAATAATGGTTCATTTTTAAGACATTTTCCTTTATGTGATAAAATAAAAATAAAGAATAGTAGGAAAATATGGTTACTACACATTACATGCAGGTTAAAAATAACAATGACTAAATACTCTACGTAGCCTACTCTACCGTAATCTAGAAGCAACAGCCATAAACATATATACGAAAAGAGGACCCATAGCCTTACTGCTTTAGAAATATTTACTAGTGAATGAGCTTAATAAAATAACTGAAAGCAACGAATTTTGTATAGGAGGGTATCCAAACCCTTAAAATACAAATCGGAGTAGTTGAAATTCGAACAAAGATTGAAGAGTACTGGAGGAACTTTCGAATGACAAATACTACAATATAATAGCACCAGACTTTCGTATTTTCCACCCCACAAATTATCTCTTCTTACCGTACGTTCTGGACTCAATCCTCTTGAACATATAAATAGCATAAACTAATTTGACAGTAATGAATTAACTAGACTCTGACCATAACCTAGTATTCTGCGTTTGAAAATTAAGTATGGAACATCAAACAAACTTGCGCAGACCAAAAATCAAAACATGTGATTGGGCCAAGTACAAAGCCGGTCCCACACTATCCGTGAATGCGGACGAATGCTTTTGAAGAATATTTGTCTGAATGTTCACCTACATTCGTCACTCAGTATATCATAAAACCTACATGAATATTCGCCTTCTGTAGACCTCACACATTACTCTCGAATGTTTAACCCAAATAATCGATCAAATCATTCACTTTGGTGGTAGTCGGTTTCCAATGCAAAATGGATCACGCAGTTTATGACGTTACTGCTGTTGCTGCTGCATTTATTATACTATCGAGTGTATTGTTATTGCAGCATAATGAGCCCAGAAAATCCAGAAGATAAAGGTGGTAGATGGTATCTCTTATTAAGATTAGGACAAGGAATATTATGCATACATACATGCATACATGCATACATACTTACATACATACATAAATACATACATACATACATACATACATACATACGTACATACGTACGTACTATACATACATACATACATACATACATACATACATACATACATACATACATACATACATACATACATACATACATACATACATATCCAAGAAAAGATGGTAGTCACTAGGCGCAAGGTCAGGGCCGTAGGGAGGTGATCAAATTGCTGCCAGCCATAAAATTCAATGAGAGTTTGCGTTAAAGCAGCAGAGTTGGACCTCACATGAAAAAACACCACTCCGGCAGACAGCAGGCCATGGCGTTTATTCTGGATTGCGCGGCGAAGTTTCATCAAAGTCAGACGAAACGCAGCTGCGTTTATTGTTGTCAGCGCACATGCGCGAAAGAACGAATTCACGGGATGTCAAAAAATATGGGTAAGCATCTCCACACTGACGACGAAGTGAAAACGACAGTTCAGTAATGGCTTTCCTCGCTGGCGTCAGACTTTTACAAAAACTTATCTCAAGATTCAACCAATGTTTAAATAACAATAGAAACTATGTTTTAAAGTAAAGTAGCTGGAGGTATGTAGAATCGAATCTAAAAAAATTACCCAAAATATTTAGTAGTTTTTATTTTATTGCAAAATGGTCCTTACTTAAAAAGTATTAAAAGTACGCCTCCACTAAGAATATTAATTTTATTCTGTTTGTTTTAGTCATAAATTATATATTTTACTGAATAATACCAATAAATTGTGTGAGAAACATATAATACAAAAACAAAGTTTAAGTCTTCAAAAAAAGATGTTAACAAATAATTAATCTATTGACTAGAACTATTGACTAGAGCAGGGATGGACAGCCCTGTCGCCAATAGCCAACAGGGGCGAATTAAATTTAAGAATGTGATGAATTGGAGTTTTCTATATTTCACCTACACGTTTTGATTAAACTATTTCAAGCTTTGTGTGTAGTCTTAAATATTTGTTTGATCAACCTAATGTCTTAATTTTTTCATGGTGAGACTAATTTCACGTCTCATTCGTCACATATGTAGCTACATTGAAAATTATATGGACCACCTCTGGGCTAGATTAATCTGAAAGAAATTCCAACTTCACCACTAGAGCATATTTTTTTGTGGCATGCATTTATAAGGCTAACTAACCTCTTTATCTTGCAAATTAAATTTTCAAATTTATTTGATTTGTTTTAATTTTAATTAACTTTTACTTTATCAGAGCACAAGAACCTCTGAGCATATTTAACTTCGAATTACACATATTCCTTATTAAAGATTTCCCTTCAAATTCCAAAAACAAAGCCCTATATCTATTCAAAGGTTTTCACCTTTCAATACCTAGATTTTATAATTTATTATCAACAATGTATGACGAAGTATCTTAAAGACTGCAAAATAGCTTTGTTAAGTTCTAGGTAACTTAAGTTACTGTTCAAATAGTTTTAGAATCAATTGAGAGTTTTTTTTTGATTTTAAGATAATACATAACATTAATTGAAATAAAGTCGATATGCAATTTGGTGCTATAGAATATATACATTCTCTAAAGGATAAAGAAAAAAAGCTAAACTTATACAAAATAGCAAAGTTTCAGCATTAACTTATATTCATTATATTCTTGAACTATTAGTCAGATTACTGATTTTAATCAGGAATACAAATTTATATTTCAATAACTAGTTATAGTACTATTCGATCCAAACAAACATCATACATCATAAAGATTTTGGAATTCACTATACAACAACCAAAAACATTCATTTTGGAGCCAAGCAATGATTTAAAATATAATTTAAAATACTACTAGTACCGTAAGGACATCTTAATTATGTGAGAATATGAAGCACGCTTGATGAGGTTGGCAATGTTAGGGGTACGTTCAGGAGGAAATAATATCAACGGAAAGAGTGAGAAGAAGAAAAGTATATTTCTATTATTGAAAAGGAAATGAAAGGTGAAGAAGCGCGCACAAGATAAAACAAGATAGGGTTGCTTGCTTGACTATCGATTGAAGATCAAAGTTGTTGGGTTGAGAAGGGCTGTTCTGAGGCAGAGGGCAGAGGAATAGCAAGAGGTGGAGCGGCTGCTACAGAGGTATACCGCAACAAAGAGCCAGAGTCAGGCCATCGTGCAAGAGACTTGGTGGGTTGCCATGACAACTAGGGACCGACGAGGAGGACGAACAGCAAAAATTATATATGGAGCGAACGTGAAACAAGAGGAAGAAATAAACGTAAGACAGAAGTTGCAAGGAGAGTCTACATAGATGTATGTACGATGAGGATGAGGGTCTAGGTATTAGTAGGGAGACAAATGCGTGGAACGGCATCTCATTACGGAGCATTTCTCTGGGCTTTCAATGATTATCAAGACATGGGTTGGGCTTTGTTCGTTCTAATTGGCTCTATTTTCAGCTTTCTCCGCCACGGACTTCTTTATCTTCTTTCCTAGGGCCTAACGTAGCAAATACTCTCTCTCATTGCAGACGACAATACAGCGTTCTCGTAAGGTAATTTATCCCCTTTCTTGAGTCATAATAGAACACAGAACATCTCGGACACTGGTTGGATTGCTACAATGGTTTGAAGAAGGTAAAAAATAAGTTTTTGACTTGCAGTAAACTGTGCTAAAACTTGAAACAACTAAATACATTGTACTTTAAGGTATTTACTATCAACAATAAGTACTTAAGTGCTTCATTAATAAAGATTAAAACCGGCTTCAATTACCGTGTGGTCTAACGCGCTACTCTTGCAGTAGACCAGACTACCGAAGATGAGAGATAGAGGTTTGAATCTCGGTTGTATGTACTGAGGGTTGTTTTTCCAAGATTGTTTTATATTCTCCCTACACGCAAATGCGGATTCCATTTTTATAAATATAGCTTTCCTAATCCCTAAAACCATTAGCGTAATGAGTACATAAGCGTATAACCCGAACGGTTAGTGAGATGTACTGCAAAAATAAATCAATACGTTTTGAAGGTTAAATAAGTATTAATTATTTTTAAATTTAATATAGTAATATTCATTCACTGGATAGTTTATGAATAAACACTAGATACACGGGACCAATAAAAAGGTTTTTTTTTTCAAAATTAAAAATATTTGTGCACCCTGCCTTACAACTGATGTAGACTTTATACACTTTTTTAAAAAATGGTTAGGATAGGGAATATAGCACTAATAAGAAATGTATCAACATTTGTATGGAGAGAGAGTGGGAAAATATTTAATAAATCTCCCTTAGTAGTTAATATACTTGTCTGAGATTGGAGCCCCGATATCTCCATCACAGGCAATCTATAATATTACAAATGTGACACCTTAGGCCCCTTTCCCACCGACGAGAATGATAATATTTTATTTCTCCCCACCGTAAAATTACGTTTTCATTCACCCGAGATTATTTTATCTCTCTGGTTTCCCATCTAAATCACAACTGTTTAAATGTCTTAATATATTATACTGTTTGTATGTCACATACTTCCTCTTGGGCAGTCGTTAAAGAAATAAAACAAAATATATTTTAAAATAGTATTGTGCGTCAGTAAATTCATCCTAGAGACTCCTATTTGGTCGCAATGAAATGCAGTGCAACTTATCACGTGGGATATTGAGCATGTCAAGACTATATTTGCCTAACCAACAAGTCTATTGTTAGCTTTCCGGTCACTGGCGAAAAGCAATGAATAGCCAGATTCCCATTCCACCGTTGACAATCACCTGCTGTTTACTAAGTAGCTTCGAGGCTTCACAGACTACCTATGAGGTAACTGTGTCATGAAAGAGCTGAGATTTTGCCTGGCAGCGACTATTATTATTATTATTATTATTATTATTATTATTATTATTATTATTATTATTATTATTATTATTATTATGCATATGCTATCAACATATTCAAAATACAAGGGCATTTAACTATTTCAAAAATTGTCTACTATAGAGAGACACTTTTTGAAATGGTTCAGAGCAAAGAGTTCTCGAGTATTGTTCTTGAACGAATTCGATTCAAATATTGGTCATGCAAAGTACGTATAGTGTTCCTCAATATACTTTCCATACTTTTTTAAAACCAATAATATAATATTAGTTAACTTCATTGAGGTCGTTAACGTTAGTAAAGTATTAAACAACCACGTTAGATTATGTATATCATATCCTACAAAAAAGCTTTTAAAAACACAGTATTCTTAAAATTAAAATGGCTATATTAAATACAAATTTTAATTTCTAAACATTAAATTTCATATTGATAAATATATATCTAATAATTAAGTGTTTTAGACATATATGTTAACTATAGAAAGGATTTACTTTAAACATGATTGATTAAATACAGGATGATAAAAATACTTAAACATACTGACGAACCTATAAGTATCGATGTTAACTATAAACAAGTATTTATTAAAAAAAGGTTGTCTAATTATAACATCAATATTTATCTTCACTTTACAAGGGTTATGACTGTTTTCAATTTGTTTATTAACATCACAAGGATAATTTTGTTCAATAACCAGTCCTTAATCTATTACTCAGTTGGTAAACGTGTATAGTTCAAGCTGTCAAAAGGCTTCCACTATATATCAATCCAAGACCATACATGAAAGCTTATATATTAAGTTTTATCCATTTCATTAACATATACAAAAATACACGCGAAAGTTAATTTATAGAAAAGGGTAACTATTGAAGTATAGTGAAGATCACCTACCTCTCACTAGACAATACAATTAGTTTCTAGTCATCGATGTTTTGATGATGGATGAAGTTCATCTAAATGATATGGAGCAGTTACGGCTTGCCCTAAAGGGCACAAGGCCCCGTGCCTTCCCACCCAAACACCATGATATACATACACACAATAATTATAAGCCAAAAATATATTATGAGTTATATAAATGAGGGAAATATTATAGTAAAAAAAATCTAGTTTTTAAATTATTACGTTTAAAATTGCTAAGCGAAATTCTGACCGGAGCATAATATTGAAAGTTCTCCAAGTTCACAGCAGAATAGGGGAAGGAGAGAGTAGGTTTTGGGGACGCTTTGGTGCGCAGAGCTTTGTACGTAAGGCTAAAGCGGGCACTTGCTTAAATGTTCTCTACTCTTTACAACTTACACGATAATCGAGCGTTTATGGTCGAGTCACTTAAGAATTTTAGACATAGAGCTGCGCGTGCTATTATAATAATTGTATTAGTGTGTCATTTGCATTTGTTTATCGTTGTTTCATCATTCAAATGCTCAGGTGTTTTAAAAATGAATCCTGAAATTAATTCTGTGCAATATATTTTTAATAATAGACTTATTTTTGGTGAAAAGGATTTAATTAAGAATAATGGCAAGACACTGCCAATTTTAAATAAAGACTGTTCTTCGAATAAATCAACTACATATTATATACATTTTAATAAAAACATGTATGATAAATGCAAGGGTATGCGTTTGAGAACTGACTAGCAAATTATATGATTTATTTCGTTGTCTTTAAAAGGAAGTATCTTCTAACTGGATTAAAAGTTAAATGCTTTTGTTTTTACTTCAATGTGTTGGGCAAAATAGATCTTCGAGAGCAATTAAGTAGTGCATATTTGTTACAAAAAACAGAATAACAACAAAAACGTTGAAAACAACAGAGGCGTCGGAACGTTTTGGCCATAAGGGGGGGGCAAAGCAATCATCTATAGACACCCACCCAAACCAAAACTATAAATTTTTTAGGTCACATTCTGTTTTGCCATGAATAACTTACTAAACAGAATATAATATTGGATGCACTGCATCTTTGATGATCTATTGGCTGCTTTGTATTATTCTATTAGATGAGCTAGCGAAACTATTTTACCAGTGGCATGACAAGATCATTTAAAAAAATCTTTACTTACTTTTCAGGAAGAAAAAATATTAGCGTTTAAAAACTTAAATATACTATTTGTACTTTGTAGACCCTAATTATTAAATTGTTAAAATTATTATAATTTACACAAAATTATACAATGCACTTGGCAAAAGATACACCCGTACAGGTAATTTAATATTTTTTTCATAAATTACATAGTCAAAATATCAAAGCTCAATTAAAACACAAAATGAAGAATATTATTATATCAAAAGTTGAGTCAAAATAAATAACATTTTACGGTATTTAAAATTACAACATCATCTGGAGTAGCTACAATGGTGGAACTGTAATAAGTGGAAAAAAATAATGGTGTTCAATAATTAATAAGAAAAATATATCCAAATGATTATTTTGTACATTGATATGCACATAAATTTAACCCAACTAAAGAATGAGGAGCGTGATGTAACCAATTTAAGATATTTTTCACTAATTTAAATAGTTCTATTTATTTTTTTCCCGTTCAACTATAAGAATAGCATTCCCTGACGAGACTGTTAAGAAAAGACTACTATGATCTTTTGCAACTCATTGGAATTTTAAAAGCAGAACCATCTCTAATTTATATATATTCATTTATTTAATTATTAGAACAACCCATAGACTGATGAAGTAGATTCTAAAACACTTATGAAGCAAATTGGCCTAATGAAACCACTTGAATAGTTCGGAATTTATATATATATATATTTATATATATATACATATACATATATATATATATTTATATATATACATATATATACATATATATATATATATATATATATATACATATACATATATATATATATAAATTCCGAACTATTCAAGTGGTTTCAGTAGGCCAATTTGCTTCATTAAGTGTTTTAGAATCTACTTCATCAGTCTATGGGTTGTTCTAATAATTCAATAAATGAATATATATAAATTAGAGATGGTTCTGCTTTTAAAATTCCAATGAGTTTCAAAAGATCATAGTAGTCTTTATATATATATAGGCGGAAAATTGTTAATTTAATTATGCTAAACGTGGACATTTTTAAAAATCAAACTCAAGTGTGTTGTTTTTATGGACTATATTTTTTGAAAGCTATAGGGCAGTTAGAGATGTAAATTTAAAACAATTAGAAACTGTACCAATATTAACCGAGATGAAGTTGAAGAACATGAAAACAAAAAGAACATTGCGTTCACTGGTGTAGATAGTATAGATACTACAACAAAATAAGTTTGTTACACTATTTTAACATACATTAAGGCTAGATTTTAATTCAATCGTCACCTATGTTCAGAAAGATTCTTCAATAGAACCTATTTTAAAAACTATCAAGAAAAAGTTCCTCATTATGTCTCTAATGAGACTGTTGCATCTTATTCCATGTTAAACGATAGAAAATAAAGAGCGAATTAAATGTAATTTATAGTCGTAGTGGTATATGTGAATTTGAGGCTGTGCCATATTTAATAGTGTTTATTTCACAAAATAACCACAGTGTGATTTTATCTGAAAGTTTTTGATTAAGTTGCACTACACCGATGTGAACAAGTGAATGTTAAATGTGTTTTTCTACCCTAAAATGGATTAAGACATTTTAAGGCCTATAAAGACGGAAAATAAGCATCGAGCACGTTGCAACAAAATTTAATAATAGCTCACACCCCTACATGATACTTACGACAAATTTGATCCATGTACTATGACAATCTTCTTACTTATAAAAATGAGATCTTTAATCTGAACTTTAAAACATACCTAGATTATAACATGGAGATCACCTCAAGTCTGTTGTTTTAGGGTCTAATTTTGTTAATCTAACGATTAAACGACAAAACTATAATGGAACCATTAAAGATAAGCTCTTCACGGTTGATTTCACAAATATAAAGCCATATAGTAAATATTTAAATGTTTAAAGGAGTACTCTAATTTAACCCTTCAGTGGTCGCGGCGTTGACAGGTGTCACCCACTGAACTTTGTTTTCTTAATACTCCCCACTACCATCATTTAGAGTCTCCCACCCTTCAGTACCTTTCCAGAAGTCTTTTAAGATGTTTTATAATGTCTTTAATTCATTTTGACTACCCGTCGGAGAATGGTTTAGCTACATTTTTATCTGGTTGACAATCGTCGCCCACGCAACCTTAAACGTTATACTTTAAAGTAAGTCATTTGATCTTTTTAATCCATATCTTTAATTTAATGTCTACATATATTTACCATTTTTTATTAATAATAAATGATGATAACGTATGATTTTTTTTAAAGTATGACAGTTTTGGTTGTGGTTTGTCTCTGGAAACCACCCCCTTATCCTCACATTCAAAATCTCAAACTAAGTTTTACATCGCGTAACTAATTTTATGCATTTATTTTAGATAAAATCAAGCATTTCTTATTTTATCATCTTTGCATCATGATGCTACCATTGATCAAGAAACGGGTGAATTCATACAACCCAAAGTTATACCATTTTATAATATGACAAAAATTGGTGTGGACTTACTGGGCCAACTCATTCAAAATTACGACGTTTAAAGAAATACACGTAGATGTCCAATGGTGGTCTTTTTTTTTTAACTTACTCAACATTTCTGCAATCAATGCATTGTGTATACACAAATTAAATTTAACGATAAATGTGAAAAGAAATATATTCTTAGAAGGCTTGGCATGGGAAATAATAAAACCACATATTCAAGATACCTCGACAGTGGCACGACTATCCATCGAACTAAGACGCTGGACATGTGTCCTCCTTGCTATTTCCTATAGAGAACCAGACTCCTCAATAGCAATAGAGGGCTCTCGGGGTCATTTCTAATCATGTGAACGTCAATGGGAAAAAACAACGCAGAATTGGTGCCAAAAATGTCAAAAGTGTATGTGCGTGGATCATTTAAAAACTATCGGTGTTGATTGTTTTTAAAATGTATTGTTTCACTTTAATTTTATTTATTAATTTTATGATGCCCAATTAGATTTATTGATTACATAAATTAGCTGCATTAATTAATAAGGTAGTAATAAAGATTAAAGGAATTGTGGGTGACACAATTTCTACCACGCGACAAATCGTGAAACAACTAAGAGCGTGACCACTGAATGGTTAAGTTGAAGGAATAAATGAATGTAACCCTACAAATTGAGATTCATACCTTGGCTGTTTCCATCATGATGAAACTTGTAATATATCAACACAGTGTAAACAGATCGTGTCTAAGTGAAAATTGCTGGAACAAAAGTGTAACCATTCTTTAAATTGAAGCGTAGTGGAACTATTCATGGTAAGAGTTATACCAGGATTGTTTCCAACATGATTAAACTCAAAAGATATCAACCTTATAAAACGGATGGTATCATCAAGGGTCTAATTAACTATGAATAGAACCATTCAAGCTAGGAATCGTACCTTGGTCGAATCCATTGTGTTGAAAGTTACTGCTAATTGTTGCAACTCATGATAGATATATTAACGGCAAAGATCATTTATTCAAAGCTTCCATTATGACAAAACATGCTTGTCTATAGACAGCTGTCATGAACTTAATGTTAGGGAATCGAGTCCATGAGTAGATAATGGAATATATGTCAAGTTCATGTGCTGTAAATTCATGCCAACCTGGTTGTACAAACTGTATATGTTTATATCTCTCATCTTCTGACGTGCATGTTTTATTGTGTTTGTGAGCAAATCCTTACCAGTGCAGGAATGACAAATGTCATACAATTATGAATATAGAAAGAGATAAGGGGAAATCTGGTGATCTAATAATGACAAATCCTGAAAGGTTGAGATACAAGTTTTGACAGGTTGGTTGAAGAGGGCCGTTAGCGGGGAAGAAGTCTGGTTGTAGCTAGGAGAAGGAAGGCAGAATTATTATTGTTGACTTATGGGGTGGAGGGGGCGAGGAGGCAAGATGCAATCAGCTTTATGTTTAGCACATAAGGTATTTTGTATAATGGTACCACCATATTGGTTATTTGGAGAGCTCCTTTATTCATAGACTCGTATGAGAAAATGTGGCTCTGACATAAGGTCTTATATGTGTAATGGTATCACTATCATACAAATACTTACGCGATTTGAGCTGATTTTTTGTGATTGGCTTAGGGCTCATTACATGTACACATTTCAGTTCTGGTCTTGTTTTTGGTCAAACGTGCGAATACATAGTAATGTCATGTTATTTTTTAAATTTGAAATCCTTGACAAACAAATAGTTGACCTAATGAATATCATACAAATATTGTAGTTGTCTTTTAGAAAGCGAAGATCAGTTATTTGAAATGTTAATCCATCTCAATCATTTAAAAATTTGTAATCTTGATACACACATACACCTAAAGAGTCTTGCCTTTTAGCTCATGGGCGCGCGCACACACCCACACACGTGGTCCTATAACTAATCTTCCCCTATTACATAGGAAAGGAAATACACGAGGAAAAGTACCTATTGAAGTTTGTAACTTAGTTCTGAAGTAATTAGCAGCTTCGTCAGAGAAGAGATAAAATCAACACTGTAAAGCAAACTTCTTCTCTCCAGTTCATTGTTTTTCTTCCTAAAACATTTTGCTCATTAGAATATTCAACGAGCGTGTGCGATGTTAAATATAATTACTAACTTCATAACATTCTTTTATGTATGTATAAAACGATTTTTGGGACAGTGTGAGCTGAGTGGGTATGTGTTTAATATATTTAGAAAAACAAATATAAGTTATTCTTCTTTTGTACATTCGAGTCTACTGAATCCAAGTTTATTTGAGAAATAACTCATTTTGAGGTATATTCTAAATTGTGCCATTGTATTAATTATTGTTATCATTTTTATGTTAACAATAAGATATTTACGGCATTTAAGATACATAAATATATCAATAATTATTAAAATTGGTTTACATAAAATTGGCAAAAGGTATTGAATAAATGTAATATATTTGTCCTTTTAAACCTTAAAAAGAGTCAAGAAAACAATGTTCTATGCAGGATGGAAAGGGAATGGGAATTATATATTATTTTTATGTGAATTATGTTTTGGATATGTTATATTAAAATACAATTAATGGGGCCTAGCTACTGAAGTAATTAGATCCATTTCATACGTTTAGAAATCATGCATTGTTATATACGTGATTTGTTATTTTGGATAGGAAATCTATTAATATGTAATTATAAAATAAGAATCAATGTTAAAATTAATGTGTTAAAAATGTGTTAATTAAAAGTACTTTATTTGTTTAGTGAAGACTTTCTCAATATACCGCAATCTCATATTTGTGACATTTTACTTTAAACGTAATTGAGAATTAGTTCATTCAACCTTTCCATATAATTGGGCTAGTTATCTAGAGGCCAAGTTTTAAATTTAATTTTTGAGTTGAAGGAATAATTAAGGAATTAAGTGCATTTCTTAGGAGCAGGATCACCCTTAATAATACTTCATTGTTAAACGATGAAATCTGGTGTTTTAAACTGGTTTATCTTCAAGATACATTAAGGCCCTTGGCCCTGTCAAGTGCAAGCTTAAAACCTATTTTGTGGGATAGTGGGAGGGAGGCTGAAAGGCGTGGCATGGCTTCACAACCAACCAAAGTATCCTTCCGCGCCAAAAAGAACAGATGGATCACGGAAACCGTAGATAGCACTAGCTACCGGACAGGTCTTGGGGAAAAATCATAAGTTTGGAAATATCAGTTTTCTCAAGAACGAGTAAAATTGTTATGTTAATATTTTCAACACTCTTCTAAGATAATGTATCGACGTTTATTAATTGTTACACTATCTTATTTTTTGTTATGAAGCCGTCAGTTTTCTATTGAAAAATGTCAAATTTATCGATACTTGATCACTGTTAAAACAATAAAGGAGGTGTGTATATAAAATTATAACTTAATCAACATGCATCTATTCTTGAATAAACCGTTATCGAAAAGAAAATTGCAAAACAATAAAAATTCTTGAATATAAACGTTTGTTCCCATGGCTCTGCATTTCCACGCCAATCGCCTTAAACAAACTGAGAAATTCAAATATTTCCATGTAATAACGCCAAGACAAACAAAATCAAATGATTCTATAGGATGCTAATTTCTTGAAAGTAATCTATTTTAAAAGGAACTCTATTTAGTTTATCATACACTCCACAATACGATTTCAGGAAAATAATCTGAATAAATACATAATAATGATTGCCAAGCATATTGTGAACTTAGAAGTAAAAATTACTAACTATTTCCCATCGCTATCAACACAAACCTAGATTAAATACAGTCACTTTATGATTTTTTCTACTAATCCCTTGAATTGTATTTGACTGCAACAGAAAAATATGAACTAATTAAGATGTCCTGTGATTCCAGATTGAGAGTGAGGCCAATCAATCACAATAATTATTTTTGATAAATATGTCAGAACAATTTATATCAAGGAAAAACAATCTATTGAAGTATTGCCGTTCTCAACATCAGACTTTTGTAGGTAGAATATATTAGCATTGAGTAATACAAAATCAATTAGCAGGATTCATCTTACAAACGTTGAAGCCGATTAACTAGTGACACTTTCTAAAAATTTAAACCAGGATAGACAAGATTTAAATGAAACTTCAATCTCAAGTGTCACATTAATAGACTAATTTAATATAGCAGCTTTTATTTAAAAATTAAACTGTGTTTAAAATGCATGTTGGTAAAATCTCCCATAAGGCTGGTATTTTCTTGTATGTGCCTTGGTTAAACTCAGCATTGCACTCACATGAGCATGTACCCACACACGCACACAAACTGGGGTAGATAATACCACACATTATAATCGATAAGGAATGTACTGATAGTGCCATTCACTGAAACTAATTATTGCAATCTAAATTAATTATTATACCATATTGTACGTACTATACTCTGAAAACCTATTTCTAAAAAATTTATTTTTATAGACTTAATGCAAAATAATAGCAATATTTAAATGGCACCAACCATTTATGTGTACAAATTTTAGTTTCAGGCACATGTACACAGCAATTAAACCATTATTTAAATTATTTACCTGGTACCTTCACCTATGACACAGGGTACAAATTATTAATGCTATATACAGGATGTTCCCGGGTTAAACGGCTAAACTTTAAGAAGTGGTATTGGATCAAAACACTTACTCAAAATGTCTTTGGGAGAATTGCTAGTTTTAGCTTTCTTTTCTCACAAACAGCAACAAACTAAATAAAAACAAATTAGGTGGGTGTTAAATAAAATATTAATTTATTTTGCTTAAACTGACGTTGATGGCCTCCAACCCGGAGACAAGCATTGCACCTACCAATGACAGAACGGGTGGCTGACCGACATTGTGCGACTGTTGTTTCTTCGCACGCTTGCGTTATCCTTGGTAGAGTTGATGGAAAACAACCCTTAGTCCACCCATTCACATATATCCAACACTATCAATTCAGTATCTTGCAAGATTGATGTCTTAGACCTATTTAGGTATAAAGTAGAATAATTTGAGAAAGGGTCAGGGGACAAGGTGTCCCTATGGCTGGTGACCAGGGATGGGCAACCGACCAACATCTATTATTCAGAGTGTCGGAGATCCAAACTGAGAAAACTGAAGTTTGTTTATTGTCACGGGGTAACTTCATCAAATATTTCGCACCCTCAAACTCTCTGCTTTAGAAGGGCGCCCTTTAAAGGTGAGGATAAAATCAAACAACAACAAAATCATACCAAACTATATACAAAGACTGTCTACGGGTATAAGCAACCTAAAATAATCCTCTATAAGAAAGAGCTTTAAGTTTTACTCATTCAGCTCACTTTTATAATTAAGAAATATTTATTTTATCAGTTAATTAAAAATAATATTCCAATAAATTTAGATATAAACACAAATATGTCTGATGTATAGTCATTTTTAAAATATATTTTATGGGCCTTTAATTGATTGCCATATAATTTGGTATAATGAATGCGCTTTTTTATTTAAATTACTTTTGCAATTTGATTTAATGCTAATCTACCTATATACAATAAGTTTTGTTTATAAACTTATTTATCAGTCTCAAAGAATAAATTATTTAATAATAAATTAAAAAGAGCTGAAATTGTCATTAAAGGATACCTATATAGTATTAAAAATAATAGATCAAATCAAGATAGTTATAGTGGTGAAAAGCATATATTACTAAATATTATACAAAATCAATTTAACTTATAGATATTTAGAAGGAGATTATATTTTTATACTGTGTCTAGGCATCATATAGGTCAACATCTAAAATATATTTAAAGAAAGCCTCTTCATTTAGACCAGTTTTAATATTTTAATCGCATTTTTAATCACCTTTGTAAAGGAACAATTAATTGGATATATTTTGTATTTTTCTCATTATAGCCACCCAATTCTCCTTTTTTTTTGTCATGTTTTTTCTAGTGCGTAAATTTTTTGTCTCTCAAGCGTATCATTAAATATTATAGTTGTTTATTTAATAGCAAAATAATATTTGATTTTGAACATACATTTCGGCAATAGTCAATTTATAGGCCTATCATTGTACTGTCCATTAAATTTTATTACGTTGATACTTAGATTTCCTAACTCCAATTTACATTTATTTCAATTTACACATATTTTTAACTTTATTCATAAAATTTAGTTTTCTACTTATTGTAAAACCAGTTTAATATCGTATTCATTTCGCAATTTACCTTTTAATCCACACTAATTGCAATATAATCTAGTTTTATGAATTTATCTGGATATGTTGTTGTTATTATTTTTAATAGTATTATTATTATTATTATTATTATTATTATTATTATTATTATTATTATTATTACTAACAAATAAAATTCTTAATTCAAAGAAATAATGGAATAGTTTGGTAACATATTTTGAAAAGTGTTATCTCTTATTACTTATAATTATATCTTTCTTTGTAAAAAATTCAATGTTCCTTTAAAATGTTTAGTTATGATTTTGAAATATGTTCTACATTAAAAATTATTTTTTAAACTCCTTAGGGTTAATAGATATTAACTATTTACTAAGAGCTTGGTTAAATAATTTGATATTTTTAATTAAGATTTAGTGAACAGGAACTAAATGATGATTTTTATGAGATTAATATTACAGAATTTGTATATAGAGTCTTAATATGAGTTAATTAAAAAGCACCTTATCATGGTATTACTTTAAGTTCATTCGCATTTAAATTATTCTAAATATGAAACATAATTTAAAATATAAACTATTTTTTCAACTTCACTGTAGAGTTTAATATAATCAAGAATATTTATTTAGCTATTTCTTCTTCTAAAACTAGAAATATGAAACTGTGTGTTCAGTAAATATTCAGATAGTGACGTTAGATTTTGTTTACACTACATTACACTAGACTGAGATTCGAAACTCCACTTTCCCGTCATCGGCAGTCTAGTCCACTGCGAGAATGGAACCTTAGACCATGTGGCCAAAGAAGCGTGTAATGTCTTGTTAAATTACACTCAGTTATCTGAGGAGATGTTGTTCAACACGGATAGGAGTACTCAATAGCTTTTAGCCCTGCGTCTTACTAGCTGTTCAGGTTATACGCATATGTACTAATTGTGCTAATCCATTAGGGATGAGGAATGCTCAATTTAGAAGAAATGTAGCAACATTTGCGTGGATGAAATTTGGGAAACCATTTTGAGAAAAACACTCTAAGTAAACCCAACCGTGATTCGAACTCTGATCTCTCTGTAATTGGCAATATATTCTAACATGGGATTAACATTAGACCATGCAGTCAAATAGGTAAAATCAAAATTAACACAAGGTTAGGCTTAAATTATCTTATATATATATATATATATATATATTTTGTGGTTTTATTTGAAGTTGAAACGGTTTAAAAGCTATTATATTGAATACCTATTGATAAAAATATAAATACTTTACAATTCTGAGAAGGGTTATTTGTAATTAATAAATGTATTAAAAGCTGTGTGTACTTTTGATTTTACTTCTACATCCATCGAAAGACTAACACCTTATGTTAAGTGACCATAAAATTGTGAAACTCCAAAACCCATAAATATTAAAAGCAGAAAGTTGATAATAACCTATGTAATTTAGGAAGCCTTGAGCAGTGCACCACAGCTACATTTGTTTTCTTTAAATTGCAAATTTGATGCTTGAGACATCTTTACAAACATTGAAGTGGACTCCAAAGCTAATAGAATTAGAACCTAGATTTGTGTATTCTAATTTGGGGAAACTTGAGAGTAAATAGAAAAAGATGGTTCTGGCTCTAAAAGATGGCAGCTGTTGTTGACTATTTTGAATGTTGACCGGCATTTTGAATTTTCATATATATTGTGATATGCTTGGGCAAGTTCCCACATGTTCCAACATGTTCCTAAAGGTCTAGTAAGCTCCTGAACAGGATTAAAATGTGCGTATTCCCTTTCCTCACCCATATCTTAAACCTTACAGTCAATGACTGAATCGAAGATGGTGGATCCTCGCCACCTCCTAAATCTCACGTCCAATGAGTATCTAGCAAAACTTACAGTAAATGAGCGTCTAGCTTAACCATAAAGTCAATT
The DNA here is from genome assembly GCA_902155825.1 of Timema genevievae. Lineage (NCBI taxonomy): Eukaryota > Metazoa > Arthropoda > Insecta > Phasmatodea > Timematidae > Timema > Timema genevievae. Next base: position 169,729 of record CABFWO010000958.1, on the reverse strand, counting down.
ACCAGAACCAAGATAAATTATTCAAGTTAAAATATCCCTACCCCCACTCCTAAACTTAAATGCAAAGAGCGTCTAGCAGTCAATGAATGTCTATCCCCGTTCCTTAAGGTGGTGGATCTAAGTCAAATCCCCTCTCAGAGTCCTTTAAAATGTCCTGAGTCACACCCCTGTTACCCCCTTTTCATCTTTCCCTCCTACTAGCATTATCTTTCATCATCCTATCCTCACCCTCCCCAACCTCACTATCGCATCTTCACCAGAATCAGTTCTGAAACCAATGCTTTAAATATATATATTTGTAAAGTCTCCATCCAGTCAAATGCTGATGCGCTTCACCAACTTTCTACACACTACCCCAATCCCCTTCTTTTCAGGCCTTACCTCAACATCCTATCCCCAACCACCAACCCCCAAACCTATACTTTCAACCCCCTAGCCCCAACCAACTACCCTCAAACTTACAATGCCATCATATTACTTGTGCCTCTTTACAACGCCTTCGCAAGGACCCTTCCCATTCCTTGGAGCAGCTCCAGACAAGTACGCTTGCCTCATGCCTTACTGATGACGTCACAGATATTTACGAGATATTCTCGCTCACATTGAAAGGCTTTTAACAATGTACTCCCTCTTCTCCTCTCTTCATCTTTCACCTAAATCGTATTTGTTAAACCATTAATCATCGAGCTCTTATCACAGTCAAGAATCATTAGCCATATCGAGTGTCACATATTTAATCATTCTACTTTAAGCGTATAAAATTGAGTAATAATAATCTTTCCCGGATAGTTTCATTTCTTAACATGTTTTTTCCTCGTTACAGCTAACATACTATTCGAAAACATCATTCCCATAGCCTCCACTTTCCCATTTTCTCTTAAACTCAGTCCTTGTTTCTGCTGGATATGTTAAAATGGGTACAAAGTACGCTCTGTAGAATACTTCCTTACACCTCTATGTCTCTTATAGTCTCCATAGCAGGTATCTTATACACCTATAGAATAATTCTCCCTGCTGTCCTTATCTCATTAGATCCTCCAATCTTGGTATGTAAAGTAAATTATTTTACCTCAAACTCTTTTTAACAAATATATATGTTTAAATATATTAATATGCAACGATTTAAAATATGTATATTAATAAGTATATATATTATATCATTAGATGTATGTGTCTATTAAGATGTTGACGATTTATAATCTATGAAGTAAATTGTCTGAAAAGAGAGAAAAACACATAGAAAACATTGATGATTAAAAAAAATATGGCCATCATTGTGTCCCGCTTGGATAAATGTGCAATCATCAAGATGAGTGATTGATCGTCGCCATTCACAAACATTGCCAAGTTGTTTTTCACACTTATTCTTTGATAAACACCTCTTCTGTGTCAAGCCATTACAGCACTTTGTAATAGTACTGTGACCAACATACTTGTAGCTTCATTTCATCCTTCAACCATGACCTCAGTATCTATCTGGCTCATATGGATAAAACCAAGGTTTTACTCTATAACACGGAGTGTTATATCTCTCAAAATCCAAGTCCCTCACTACTTCTTAAATCTACTCATGGTGTGGCAGATCAGAGACGGGTTGAACATGGGACCATAGTATTTGGCCCTACGAATTCTTCTCAATAAATTCTGGTAATCAGTAGATATCATCATGTGGATGAATTCGTTCTGGACACCCAGTGAAATATAAGACGTGGATCTAGGATGACTTTCTACATGAGTGTGGTGAGTTTAGGGACATTTGTAACTGACAGTCTCCTATCTTTCTAGCTTCATTCGAATATATATATATATATATATATATATATATATATATATATAGTTTTATTTGGTATGTTTGTTGGATGTGTCGATTGCAATTTATTGTTTCGTCCTAGAAAATGTTATTAATAGTATTTACATAATGATCACATTCATGGGTAAAATTGATTTAAACAAACTTATATTTGTTAAGTTTTATGACGATCTAAAGATCTATTGAAATATGAGTCTCTAATATAACCATATTTTAGTTCAAAATGATAATGAAACTATTATATTTAATTATTGTGGTATAAGGGTGTTTTTTATGGAATGGAGGCAAAGTTTAGAGCTTAAGCTAAGAGTAGTTATTTACATTGATATTTTTATAGCTCACCATATTACTATATTTTTAACTTAATTAAACTACTATTTTGATAAGATAATCAAGAACGAACGCTAGAAAATATAAGCCATGAAGTAAGGCCGTTATTATAGCATTCAATTCCCACATAATATTTTATATTTACGGTACATACTTTTTATTTGTTGAACCATCCTTAGCAAAACTAAACCACAATAGGAGGTCCAAATGAATAATAACAAGGGGCCAGAAAAAGTTGCAATAGGAGTGAGCGGCTGGAGTTTTTGTTTTGAATGCCTGAGAATCAACATTACGAAACTCAGAACACGCAACTCACCCCGGTTGAGGAAATTATATATTGAAGGTTATCCTCAAAGAAAAATTAAATATATGTACCCATAAAGAAAAAGATAAGGAAAACACACATATGACCTAAGGGTAATATTTTTATTTCAAACATTAAAGAAATCTTGAAGTAGCTTTGTTGATATTTATTTATAAATAGCATAAGTAAATATATAAGTATAGATATATGGATATGTTTGAAAAATATATAGGGATATTAAACATTTACAATGATAGCCGAGTTGGCAGACGAATAGAGTTGTATGAGATTTAGGATAATTGATGCTAAAAACAAATATCAAGATTGAATGCAGATTTAAATTCGAAATAATCACGTCTAAAAAGAACAATAGTAATTAAATCTTTCCTTTCCGCATGAAACCAATTAGTAAGGTTACGAGAACCTCATAAAAAAAATCCATAATAATATCCATCTTCACAATTCACAAAGATGATTTCTTAAATTTCCCTCATCTTTCCTAAATTTTCTATACATATTCCCATTATACACTAAATCCTAACTAAATTGCACAATCATTAGGTCAACAGACATTCTCAAGAAAAAATATTTTTTTAACTATAAGTGAAATAGGTTTTCTTATATTTACAAACGACCAAACCAACATTCGTTAAAGAAAACTTAGACAGCAAAATACCAATATTAGCCCTCATAATATATTTTTATCCTTCTCATAATCAGATCAGAAGCTATCTCCTCAAAACTAATCTATACACATAAAAATAAATCAAGTAATGATATCCATTTATTAATCGACCCAAAGTTCAATATCGATCTAAGATCTACATGCATCATTAATTTCCCATTGCTGAAATAATAATATATTGCCGAAAAAGAATTTTGAAAAGTTTAAAGTATAAAAAAAATTAATAATTATTTAGAAATACTAAGTTGAAAAAGAATTTTGATCTTACATTTTAACTATCTGAAGCCTTAGCTTCTTATTCCTCCATCCAAGCTAAGTCCAAGAGTGCCGACTAGCAGCCCCGCTGGCACTATATATACAAAACTCAGATAACATGGGAGAACAGGATACCTAGTGGGGGAAAACATATGGATCACAAAGGGAAGGAGTGCGCGTGACCACCGTAACTTCTACAATACACTCCAAACATCCAGAACATTCTAGATTATATTAGAACAACCTCTCTTCACAGCTTAAGCTCTTTGAACTGTCTTTGGTTATGCGGCCCACTCTAGTAGGCGTGGTTTGAACCTTGAAGGCAGCGGCTAGTCTATCTCGTGGCGCGATTAAGCTCGTTTGTGTTGTTGTTCTTCTATCCGACTCGTAGTCCGAGATGCAGGGACGGTGAAACGGGGTAAGTTGTATATTTTCTTGACTTGACTCTCCTATGCTTGTAGCAAAATGCTACATTGTCATCAAATCTTCATACCTATTAAAGTTGAAAGCAAATCAATAATAAACGCTAATTTTATTAGGGATGAGAAAGGTTGAATTTAGAGTAGGTGTATCAGCATTTTTGTGGAAGAAGCGTTAAAAGCATTTAGAAAATTCACCTATAGGTTACCAAACTGTGATTAAAACCCTGATCTCCTTGTCATCGGCAGTCCAGTCTATTGTCAAAGAAACGCCTTCAACAATGCGAATACCAGCCGACTAGTTATTAATTGAATATTCATAATGCGTTAGTTTAAGTTTTATCACATGAAAATTGCATATTAAGACAAAAACGTATTAAATTAATTTTTCAAATTTGAATATATTTTAAATACCATAGCCTAATTTTTCCCGCCATATTATTAATGAATTAATATTTTTTATTCAAAAATGTATTATTTACATTTGTGATTAATGTTCTGAGACCAACACTATTTTTTTAATACGTACAACAATATATAGATGTGCATGGTATGTATTTTTTACTTTCATTTATTTTATTTTGTTCTTATTTGTAAGAAAAAAATAAAATAATAAAACATTCATTGATACGTTTTTTTTCAAGCCATTTACTACGCTTTTCATAGGAAGAAGAACATTTATTAGCAACGCTAGAAAATGTCTCCTCTTTGGGTTGGTACAATATTACTTTTTATATCTAGTTTGAGGCTAAATGCACAGTCTTCTTCTTTTGTGCGTCATTTCCAACATACCGAGATATAGCTTGAAACTTTCAAAAGTATATTTAATTAAAGGCAAAGCTGGGTGAAAAAGAGTAAGAGTAAATCTAGTTTTTAAAAGACGGAAAAGGAAGGTATGAATATTAAGGAAATATATTACTTTACATATAGCTATAAATAAGAACGGGATGAAAATTAAATATCCGTAGACATATAAATATTAAAACAAGCTTGATGGCAAACTCCAAACAAGGATTAAAAAACTCTTAAAAGAGGTTTTAACAAACTTCTTCAGTCAAGAAATATATGTCTAATAACAATGGACGAGATATCCCTTCATAATTGTAAAAAAAAAATATATCATAAAATCTATTTACAGATGTATGTTTTAACCAATCAGAGAACAAAAAATTGTGTACTGTCTTGTGACACACTTGATAAAATTTTCCTTTTTCTCGTCATGTTATTATGTTTCCAGGCTGTACACATTTTAACTAAGCCAATGGTTTAGGATAAAGAGGAAATATACTTGCATTAGCGTGAAGGGAGAGCAGGAAAAATGTAATTAAAACATTCTCAATACATCTTTCCAAGACTAATCCCCTTCAAATCTTTCCGTAAACCCACTTAGTAGAATGGTCTAAGGTGTATTTCTCACAATATACTGGATTACCAAACACGTGGAAATGAGGGCTCGCATCCCGATGGGATGTATGGAGCTTGTTTATTATTTAATATACTCGCCTCTCCCTTTATGCATATGCGGCTACACTTCATCTAAATTCAACCTTCACAATCCCTAAAACATTAGCGTGATTAGTACATTTACATATAGCCCATAAGGTCTTAAGACGTAATGACAAAATAGTAAAAAAAAATTACGTGACCTGTAATTAATTTGTAATATACTGACATTTAGTTCATCAGCCCTTTGATGCGGGCTCCCGACTGTTAATGTTTGAATTTTGCTAAGTTTCTCATTTAACATAACTAGAATAAATGTTTCAGATTTCTTAATCAAAGTCAGTAAATTAAAGCCAAGTTATTTTTTGTGAAACAGAATTATAATTTTGTATTTCAATAATTTGTAGTAACCGAGAGTGTATTTATTTAAATTAGCTTTAATTTAACGGAAATGGACTTTAATATATATAGATATATATTATATATATATATATATATTATAGAGACTAGCATTTGCCTACAGCTTCGATCACAAAAACCAATACTTCAACAAATTCGACCATATTAAATGCTAGAAAAGAATTAAACTTATTAGAAAACAGTGTTTTATGTTCGTACGAATATTCACGAAGAAACATAGAGTTCGTTTTTCCCTCCCACCCATATCATATCACGTGCTATCTTAAGTACCCACCCGCCTCGGTGGAGTATATAGCTAGCGTGCTGGTTTCGTGTTGAGCTAGACTGCTGAAGACGGGGAGATCGAGGTTCAAATCTTGCTCGGCTGAACTGGGGTGGTTTTATCCAAATGGATTTCCACTCTCTCCTCACGACAATGCGGATTCACTTCCTCTATATTCAAACTTCTAATGCCCAACCCACTAGCGTAATTAGTACTTAAGCTTATAGCCCGAACGGGTAGTAAGACTTTGCTGCTAAGTATAAGTATATACTTATGTACACGCAATACCAGCTGCAAAGAATTTTCACTGCTTATGAAATTTTTTCGACATTACTTCTCTAAATTATGAGTGATTGTGTATAGTTAAACATCATATCCTGAAAAATAAGAGTACAGCAGAGGGATTGTATCCTGTTTGCGAAAAGTCCAGATTGCGAACAAGTAAAAGAGCAAATCGCGGGAAATCCTACGTAAGAGTGATGACACGGGTGTAAGAGGTTTGCTAAAATCAACCACTGGTCACCGGAGATTTCCTCCGTTCCATGCTTACCGTAGCCTAGCCTTACCTAAACTACCCTGACAAAATCTAACATAGCCTAACCTAGCCTAGCCTAACCTGACCTAACATAGAAATACTTGTGTGTGTAATTTAGTTAAATTAAGACTAACAAGGCAGAAAGGACGTACGACTGCTAGGCCCCCGTAGGCCACCCCTACTATCAAACTAGGTGTGGGATGGCATAGCACTATGGCATGTTCGCAATCTGGACTCCTTCCCATATATCAAAAATTTCATGTTCGCAATCTGAATTGTTCGCCATCATGACTGTTTGGAATTAAGAGGCCACTCAGCAGAAGAAGTCCCGTCTAGATCCGTTGATAAATATTCGAGTTCATCTACAATAAACAAACAAATAGACTGAACAACAAACATTATAATAATGGATTATTTGGTATTCTTATCGTTTATACTTCACTTAAAAAAAGGAAAAAAACTCCACAAAAACTTGAATGTGTGGACAAAACTTATAGTTTTATAATATGTATAGATTTAGTATCCAAAAAACCAAAATGAACTAAATTGAAAGAACCAATTTACACTCAAAAACAAAAATAACTGAAAAAAAATACCTAAATTTGATCCGCAAAACTTAAATTAGTAGATAGTACTAGGACGCTAGCAATGGATATCTTTTGTGTAACAATTTTTGCAGTGAACAACAAAATTAATAGTTTTAAATTATTATCAATGGAACAAAACTAAATAAACACGATCTACATGAAACACCATAAATTAACTAAAAAAAAACTAGATTTATGACAAAGATGTAGGCACGCTTATATCAGCTCTATTATATTGAATCATAATTGCAGTGGACAATAAAATAAATAATCTGTAATTATTATCAATGGAACACAATTAAATAAATACAATTTAAAAGCAAAACATTTTTGAAAAATACATGAGTTTAAAATAAAATTAAGAGAACTTTAAGTGTTTCTCTTACGTGAATCAATGTTTTAATAACTGACAAAAGAAATTGTTTGGATTTATTATTAAGGAAACAAAAGTAAATAAACATAATTTACAGGTAGAATCATTAATTAATTTTAAAAATACCTAAATTTAAGTAGAAAATGCAAGCACACTAAAAATGGCTATCTTACGTGTAGTCACTTTTGCAATGAACAGAAGAATAAATAATTTGAATATATTATCAAAGAAAAATCTAAATACTTAAAATGTACTCACAAAACCATAAAATAACTGAAAAAATACCAATATTAAGACGCTAATGCAAACACGCTTACAGTGGTTTTCTTACGTGAAAGCATTATTGAAACGAAGATCAACTCAAAGAAACAAAACAAATTTCAAAAAATTTCAAATAAATTATAATAAAAATCAATTTAAACCTAATTTACACACAAAAATATAAGGATATTTAAAAAAATCCTTAAGTTTAAGACGCAACAACGCAAGTGAACTAAAAGTGGCTCTATTACAAGGAGGCACTTTTTCAATGAGCGATATAAAATGTATTACGCAATATTTAATTTTATACTTTAATCACTACCTTTAATTATAAATCTATGTATTTTAATAATCATGTGTGCATTAAACGTTATACATTGTTTAATATTAGCTAAGCGCTGTTCATGAATATAAACCTAAACTTAGCTATATAAATCAAAGATTAAATAACAGGTGACAGGTTACTTAAGTGTATTTTCTATTCTCAGAAAGAAACACTATTTACCTTCTAATGTGAACGAATAAAATGGTTGAAAACATACCTAATTTAAGGCTCAAATTCAAATTAATCATTAATTTATCTTTCTTTTCAAAGTCCTTGTTGCCAAGGAGACATAATATAGTTGGTTTGTTGATATTTCCAAAGTCCTCGTTGCAAAGAGAGATCACAAAGGATACATGTATATATATTAAAAGTTAATATATGTGAGTAGTTTCAAATTTAAGACGCAGACGTAACCACACTAGCAGTCTGTTTTTTCGACACTGATTCGCTAGTTGAGGACATAAGTGTGATGGTATACAACTTACCCTATATTCTGATAAATAGTAATTACAACAAAAGAAGTCCAGTCTTGATCTGATGAGTACTTTTGGCGTTTACTGTCAATCAACAAACATACAAAGAAACAATCGAGTGTACCGACTTAGATTTTTCTAAACGCGTCTTACTACCCGTTCTGGTTATACGCTGACAGATTTAGTGGTTTACTATACGTAGAGAAGTGTTTAACGCATAAATAACAGGAAAAAGCCCTTTAAATATAGTCCAGTTTAAGTTTTTTAAGTCATACAACTATGAATAAATTTTCACAATTTCATCGCCAACTTGATATCTATTCACGGAGCCATTTAGAGTCGTGGAACCCTGGTTAAAAACCAAAAATAACGCTTAAGCCTAACCAATGTTATTTTATTGACTTTGGTAAACTTTCTTACTTAATCTATGGACTTGGATCGAACCTGATTATTTTCCCACAGAAAATGTCACGATGATTTAAGTAATGTAGTTAATTTGTATCTTTTTGAAAATGTTATTATTATTATTATTATTATTATTATTATTATTAGCACCGCGTCTTACTACCCGTTCGGGTTATACGCACTTACGCTAATGTGTAATGGTAGGGTGATTGTGAGATGAAATGGAGGACCTACAGTTTAACGTGGAATCCGAACCACGGTGGAGGCCTGGCATT
>CABFWO010000958.1:67078-157704 GCA_902155825.1 Timema genevievae | reverse complement strand
ACATACATACATACATACATACATACATACATACATACATACATACATACATACATACATACATACATACATACATACATACATACATACATACATACATACATACATACATACAAACTAATCGTGCAGTTATAAACTGTGTGTATAGCTCAAAAACCATCCTCACTAAGTATAAAAAATGATAACATGAGTTAAAAACACGCTTAAAACACTATGTGTAAGGTCCTTTATCTGAAAAACAATGTCATCACTCTCTTTTACTAAATTAATTGAAAGATTTTCATGTATTTTAGAAATATTTTGTTAGTAAATAAAATATTTGTATCACGTTTATTTACCTATATATTATTTATCCTAACAATAACATCATCCACGCACATCATAAGGCAATTTCCTACTGTAGGCCATTAAATATGATCTCTATTAGATTTTGGAACGTGTCGGTTAATTGCTAGGTCCAAATGAGGAACTTTAACTATATAGATCTCGGTATCTTTTGAGAAAGCGGTTTTAAGATGGTCTTTCGGTTCAGCTTGATATTGCCAAAACGCATTAAAGATCAAGATAATAAAATAGCGTAGCAGCTGACAAACGGTCAAATCTCGAGTCTATGCTTGGTAAGGGGTATCGGTGTGTATCGTGTTTACGTGAAGTAAATCTACACAAAAACACAATGCTCTGTATTTTTTCGCACAATAAATAATGTTGAACACCAAGATGAAGAGGATGCTCTACACCCCAACCTACATTATATTTTGTACCTCTACTTATATTTTCCCTCTACGAGCTGGCCACTGACGTGCTTGTTGATGAATTGATCGCGTAACCCCTGTGTTAAAGACGGTTCCTACCTGTGACGTCATGGGCTGGTCAAGATACTATTTTCCGTATTAATGAATTTACGTTTTAATCGGTGAGTTTCAAAGATATAGCGTTGAAGCATAGACCATTAATTCTTAAATAGTTTAAAAAGATTCATACGATGTCAAAATAATTATTTGTATCTTTAAATAGTTTTTTGTAAACGAATTTTTATAAATCCTCTACAACTTTGGTTACATGGCTTGGTCATGAAAATAGCCTGTAGGAATCTTATTGTCAGGATGTAGACTAAAAAAGTGCGTGGTAGCATAAGTCTATCTAGAATAGGAAACAAGAAAAAGGTAAAATTATAAAGCAAGTTAATGTTTTCCAGGCGCAAATATTAAAGTGACTGTGCTAACTCGTCAGAGGAAGAGGGAAAGGGTTATCAGCACATATACAAGAGACCTCTTAAAGTGAGATTCTCATTTTCTTTCCTTTCTTTCTATTTTTTACTGTACAGTGGCGTATAAGTGTTATAGTGCTTAGACTGCTTAAGTGTGTCAAGTTAAAATGCAACCCACTTCGCAAAATAGCTTTGAAATCTCCAATTAGGCAACGTCGTTTATGTAGTCTTATAATACCATCATTCAGCAATAATCACCCTTTTGATACAGCTACATAGTTTTTACTATAGAGTTCTTAGCTTTTTATAGTTATTTATGTGTATGATGTTTCACTGCATCCATTCAGTCAATCTCATCAGTTGCTGGCGTTTATTCTGATTAAAAATGTTTAATACTACACGCACTAACTATACTCCTACATGGTTGTTCACACACACAATCACTGGGTAAGGACACAAGGGTGCTGCCCCTAGGTTGATATTGAGATTTCAGATATTATATTTCTCAGGTTTACTGAAAGGGGTTTGTGTGTGAATTTCAGTAACGATATGATGGGCTCTGGTTACCAAAAGGGTATTTTACTAATCATATTTTGGCTCTAGAAAGTAATTTGAGAACAACATATTTATAACACATTAATATTAAGAAGAGTGTTTTTATTAATTAATATATATTAAAATAATCTTAGCCTGAAGTCACAATATTTTATGACACATATTTAAAGTTAATAAGTTTTTAACCAGAAGACAAATGCTTTATAGCATCATACTTTAGTCAAATGGATAGATGTAAACTTCAAGTGCATTGATAGCATTTTACCCGCCTCGGTGGCGTAGTTAGCTAACGCGCCAGTCGTGTTGAGCTAGACCACCGAGGACGGGGAGGTCGAGGTTTGAATCTCGGTCGGTTGAACTGGGGGTGGATTTTCCTAAATGGTTTTCCACTCTCACTCTACGCAAATGCGGGTTAACTTCCTCTAAATTCAACCTTACAAGTTCCTAATCCATTAGTATAATTAGTACTTAAGCGTATAACCCGAACGGGTAGTAAGACGCGGTGCTTAAAAAAAAAGATAGCATTTTGACTGGCTGCTTTAATGATGATTTCATACTTTTATTTTATCACTTCTGTTTTCCCATCCTCACAATATTTATCTAGTTGTAGTTCCATAATATATCATACGCATATTGAAATAATATAATAATTCTTTTCAAAGAACCTATTTAAATAAATTAACGACAAATAAATTAAACGTTTCTTGCTGGCTAAGCACCAAAGAAGAGGCTTTATCATAGCTTACATTATTAATAGTATAGTTAACCGTTGTAAGTTTTTACCATATATTAACTACGAAAATATAGCTTACAAAAGAGCTGATATTTTCTTCCAAACTAAAACTGACTTGAAAAATATAGGGAATAAAATAATTTAGGTGTATTTCTATAAGCGTAGTATTTTAATCTTCGTCAATAGAAATATATAAACGTTATCAGAGCTATAAAGAGAAATTTAGCTACGCAACAATGTTATGGGTGAGAAATATTTGATCTATTTTTAAGCTAATAGGGTACAAGAAGGTTGTTGTTTTAAATCTCGTAGTCATTATGTTTACCACTAAGATGAGATGGAAGTGGACGCGAGAAAAGGCCAGTGTTTTTGAAATTTTTATGGCAAAGCATTTTTTTGACCAAAATAAACTAAAAAATTGTTCTAGTACAAACATTGAGTTTAATTTTCAAAACATGTTCAACAGTTACTGAATATCTGTCATGAGCATGGTGGCATTATCTAACAAACTTTTTAATTGAAGGGAAAAAGTTGTCATTAAATTCCAGGACACCCTTGATAAATATTCAAGAAATTTTAAGGTCACCATGTTGTGAAAATTAAATTCTATGTTTTTACTAGAGCGATATTAAATTTATTTTGGCCAAAAAAAGTTCTGCCATAAAAACTGCAAAAAGACTGGCTTTTTCTCACGTTCCCACCTTAAGTGTCACTATTTTCCAGATGGTGGTATAGTTTTAACACATTACTCTAAATAAAGAGATGTTGTTGGAAAAGAGAAGGGGGAATTCTGACTAAAATTGTTGGAATGTTGTGACGCGCTTAATCTCAGAATTAGTTGTTAGTTCTAGAATGCAAGTAAAGTGAGAAACAAGGGTAATATTACTTAGACTGAATGGAAGCAGGACTAGCAAAGCCAGCCAGAGCACCAAATCAATTTACTAGTAGTAGCACCTTATACGTTGCCATAGTTGTGGACCACCACCCATTCTGATAAACAAGCACATCAAAGTGGTTACTCCAAATTAATAAATGAAATATGTAACATCACCCTCTTCGGTTGTCGAATGGTCTAAGGCATTACTCTACCAATAGACTGGACAGCTGATCACAGTTATATCAGGGTTCGAATCCCAGTTGGGTGTACTGAGGCTGGTTCTACCTAAAAGAAATTCACTTTCGAACCCGACAAATGTGAGTACTCTTCCTAGAAATTCAATCTTACTCACACTTGCACACTAGCGTAATCAGTACAAATGAGTAGCATGAATGGTTTAAAATAAAATAAAATAAACAATATAAATTTTAATTTTATATCTTAAACTTTCAACTATGCCATTATTTTTGAAATTAATATTTTACCAATTGGTTCCATAAAACAGCTATGAATGTCTACCAAATTTGGATAACTACTCTATAAGTATGGTGACTGTTAGATATGTCATGCAACTTTGTAATTTTAATTTACATATTTTGCATAAAAGCATACAATTGTTGTTACTTTTAAAGCAAAATCAGTGTGCCACAGAATTAAACACTATATTTATGTCATAAAATATCAACAACACACTAAATTTCTTTGTGAAAAATCTGCCTGAGTATATTTGTTGTTATTATTATTATTACTACTATTATTATTACTTTCAACACAAAGGTTATTAACGGCTTATTTCTTAGTCTACCTCTGTGTGTCATTTAATTTGACCATTTTACGTGCTCTGCATATTACTCAGGGATATCTGCTTGTAATTTCTAGTGAGCTCTGGAAGGTAGATGAAGTTAGACTTTACATTAAGTGTACATGCATTTGCGTAGAAAGTATTGGAGACCATTCAAAAAATTGAGTTCATTTTAACCCACCTCTAATAAAATCCTGAACTCCTCATCAATGGCAAAGAAGATGAAACTGACACCTTTTTTCCGATTGCTCGCCGGTTCAGGTTCTGCCTCAAGGGGCAGGTGAAGTGGGTAGCCACCCGGGACGATCGGCTCAAAGGAGTGCTATGCCGCCTATGCCATATATGAAATAAATAAATTATAAAAAAATATTTATTTATTAAGGAGCTAAATTTTATATAATATTTATTTTCCTTGACTTTTTATAGAAATTAGGATATCATCAATTTGTAGATGTTGTTTAGGCTTACGGAAGTTACACCAGAAACTCATTCATTCGAATCCGGTAAGACAAGTATATAGGCGATACTAAATAAAATAAATTACTGGTTCCGAAAACACTCGTTAACACATTTAGGAATCAGACACCTAACTATTCGCATACCTTTGTTTTAGATTTTCTTAATTCTACTCACATCGTCCATACTCAAGTTTTTGGTGGATAAGAAACCTGGAAATTAGACCATTTCGTTTATTACCAGTATCAGTAATGTTGGTGAAATTTAGGCATTATTAAACTCTTTAGTTAGTGGGCTGGGATCAATTCCCTAAATGAGTGCAATGGTATTTCCATTCAAACTTCCACTCTCACGCAATTAATAAATTGATATTAAATCTCATTACAAATGCTAGTGCACTTTATTAAAATTAATCCTTATAACGGGTTCCAAGTGTGGATACAAATCTATTAATATATTTATTTAATAATCTATTTTGGCTTTTATTATTGACACATTGTATCTTAGTTGACGAAAAACAATTTTTTTGGACTAGATGTTTAGACAATAACATTATATTCACTCTGAATGTGGATGAGAGATAATCATATAATTAGTCCTCAGATACACATGTACAAAAATGAAATGTGATGAATTTTGGAATACTAACTTGTATCATTAATTTAGTATCAACGGAAAAATGAATTAAAATCTTATTAATACGACGTACAGCTTTGGAATCCACATTATTTTGCAGGAATGTCAGTATCAAAAAGCATCCTATACTTAACATATTAATAGCAAATAAATCACTTGTAATTAATTATGTTCTTTTAAATAAATTCCTGAACTAATATTCACGTTTGTTATTACTAATGAAAGAGACAGTTTTTCAACTATAATTTAATTTTAGCTTGGATGAAGATGACACATACAAAATATATATATATCATCGTTTTAATTACTATAGAATGTTTTATATTTGGCTCGGAACAATATACATCCAGTAGAAACACTGTTTAAAGAGACTTTTAGAAAATAAAAGAATGTATTTCATTGTAAATTCATTCATCAAGTCATGTAATATACACTTATAACACTCCATAGGTAATAAGTAACACTCCAGTCATAGTAATACATAGTAATTACATCAATAAATCAATCATCGGGTGATGATGATCCTTGGAAATCATGAGCCGATCTCACCTGCTGCCTCCATCTTATCATGTTCTGCACCACCTCCACTATGGGTTTTTTTTTTTTCATTCTCAGCCCCTTTATATCTTTCTTCAGCTCATCCCACCATCTTATCCTTGGTCTACACAGAGGCCTTCTGCCTTCTAGTATTCCTTCCAGTAGTGTTCTTGGTCTCTGTTTTGGACACCTTATAGTGAAATGTCCCAACCATCTCATCAGATTTTCTTTCGTCTTTTGAACAATATTGGGTTGTTGCATAATAATTTTTCTCCTCCTCTCTCTAAGGGCCCTAAAATCTTATCCATTAACTTTCTTTCAAATATTCTCAACCTCTATCTTTATTTCTTTGTCGTGGTCCATGTTTCAGAGGTGTATGGTACTACTGGACTACCTATGACATTATATGCCCGCCTTTTGGATTTAATGGTCACGTTCTTGGACTAAAATATGGTTTTAAGGCTGGCCCAGGCTATTAGCTTTCACTTAAGTCTTCGTTGATCTTATTTTATTGATCCAAGCACGACCTTAAATATTTGAAGTTTTACACTTTTTACAAGCTCATCTTTCCAACCTGTGCTGTACCCTAATTTCTCGCTTTTCTTGAGAATTTCATTATTATTTTTTAATTCAATAATGTTCAAAATTTGTTTATTTAATACATATTTTTCGCTTTTTTTTCGGTTCTTCCAGCGTCTCTATGATTTCTTATTTATCTTCCACAATTACTGAGATATAAACCATATATTCCAGGCATTCAATGTTTCTATTTGACATTACCATTTCCAGTTATTCTCATCTATTTATCTTATGGATTTCTCTAAAACTGGGTTGAACAGGAGTATAAATATGGTATATCATTGTCGTACTCCAACTTTTATTTTCAGCTCTCTTGAAAATATTCTTTTAAATTTTATTTTTGTATTTGTGTTATCCGTTAATGCTATTATTATCTTTCTTAGTTTCTGTGGCATGTTCATCTCTTTCATCACGTTTTGCAGGATATATCTATATGAATGCTGTCACACGCTTTGGAAAGGTCTACGAACGTAGACATGATTTTCCAACACTTTCCCCAAAGTTGTATCAACGTAAAAAATCTGTGGTGCTCTTCCAAGCTCTAAAACCAGTTGAGATTCTCCAATGTCTAACTAAGAATACGGTTTTCGCTTTTCTAAGAAGATTGGTGATATACCTTTTCATGTAACATTTACCAGATAAATACCTCTATAATTTGTACAGACCATTTTACTACTCTTTCCATATTTCTAGCAGCTGCTCTTCTTTCCATATCTTACTGATTAATATGTACTGTACATCTATACATGCAATCTATTCTCTCTAGCCATCTATGCTGTTGTTTAGTCCTCTCCCGGTGCCTTTTAGTTTTTGAGCTTTCTTATTGACTTATTAAATTCCTATTCTGTTAATTCTGTAACGGGCTAACCTATCTAGCCCCGTACTACCTAAATCAACTACAGAAAGTCATTTCTCGAAATAATTTATACATGGATCTCTAATTATGTATAATTATCTATAAATGTAAAACTACATTTGTTACATAGAAAGCCCCGGAACATAACTGGACAAGAACGGCTCCATCGGAAGAGTTAAACTATACTCGCACTCCTTTCAACACTGCACTTGACCCTTCGGAGCCATCTAATCAACTGACCGAAGTTCGACGCAGGCCACCAGCGCATGGGTTCACTGGCTGGTGTCTACGTGCTATTTTAAACGTCAAGGGGCGCCTTCCCCCCTTCTTACTCTCCTATGGTTCATCAAATTCAGCCACTATAAAACTCCACGGTTCACTGGGATCGACACAACACTACCGGTCAAATATCCTACATGTTTGACATCTCATCGCTCAGCAGAAGCTACAGTACTCAGTGGTCATGACGATGCTGCCGACGGACAGACCAGATAGACAGAAGTAGCATGCCATAATGTTTGAGCTTTCGAATTTGTAGGGCGTAGGTGGCTTAACCACCAATATGTAGATTTTAGGGATTGTTTCCACGCTTGTTGAAAGTGTCTGTCACTATTGTGGTTACTTTACATGTCATTAGGTTATCCTTTTATTTAATTGTGACATGTTGTACATGCCATGAGTGATCTCCCGCATCACAATTTTTTTCTGCTTGGTCCTTAAGATTGGTGGTTTAGTTTGGGGTGTGTGTCTCACTCCTCGGCCTGCATGGCCACCTTTTAGTCAGCAGGGCCTTTAGGCGGTAAAGGGGATGTTTAGGTTGCTCCAGGCCCATCTGGCATGGCCCGAGTTTTATATGTTATTTGAATTTAGTTGTTCACCTGTTTGCGGCGAACAACTTGTGGGTCTTTTCTGCCCTTATGGCGGGGCCCGCATCCTATTTAATTTTCAAATCTGACTACTTTTAGCGGCTCTTTGACGCCCTCTATATTGATTGCACCCCACGTGTGGTTGTATTTCTCAAGATAGCGGCTTATACCAATTGGTTGCTTGCCAGGCCATGTTAAGTTAAAGCCTAGAACCCTGAATTGGTACTTTCCCTAGCCATTTGACCGGTCTATGTATGAGCGGAACAAACTCTTAATTACTTGAAGCAATTGTAACTCAATTTAATAGGATCAAGCTAGCCTTACTAGCGTATGTAGTCCTCATCTCTTAAAATAGGGTTGTTTATGTAAGCTGAACAGGTTCTGCTTTGGTCCTGCTCGCTTACAGTAGCTTGAAAGTTGTTTGTTGCAACAAATTAACTCTTTCTGTTGTATTGTATACATATATTAACCACAACTTTAGATTAATTATTCTAGCTAGTATGACAACTCATTTTAAGAGGGGGACTAGAATTATATTGCACAACCAGGATTTTACCTGTTATGCTAAGCCATTTGCACTTTACGCCAAGTTCACTCTATGAGTGTGTTTACATTTTTACTTGTAGTTTTGTCATTTATCTTAGCCATCACTAAAGGCCAGTTTAGGAAATATTTGATAGTGCTCTGATATTACTCTATGTATAAACTTGTTTACTTGCTTCATTAAACTCATATGTCAACATACATTTCTATCTTCTATTTTCAAGTGTTCTCCTATTATGTTTGATTTTCCTGTTCACGTAGCCAGCGTCTTTAGTTTTAACTAGAGCACCACTGTAATTCTTTATAAGATTATACCTATTTTGTTTGATCTTCTCCGGATGTCACTTCCGGGATAACTGTTTAGGAGCTCCCCAAATTATTATTCTCACTGTTCCAATATATATTCATCATCACTGATCATATTGGCATCGTTGTCATAAATATATGATAATAATAATAATAATAATAATAATAATAAAATAGGAAAAATGGGAAAATATGAATGGATAATCAGAATAAAAGGAGAATTAAGATAATTATACCAAAACTCATTATCACTTGGTGAGGTGAAGTAAGGGTGACTACAATGGCTTGTGAATGTACTTTAATTTAATATTATTGGAGGAGTTAAGAAAATCTTTTGGGGGATATGGAAAGATCAAGCCAGGTGGGCAGATCCCGATTTATATTCGTGTACCTTATGGAAGAAGACCTTAGAGAACTTAAGTTTTAGGATAGATAGGGAGATAATAATAATAATAATAATAATAATAATAATAATAATAATAATAATAATAATAATAATAATAATAATAATATAGTAATATATTATCAATGAAAAGAGAAAAATTTGTATTTTCTAAACCATTGGCTCCATTACATTTGTAATAATTAACCGATGAAATTTTTTGTAAAAATGAAGGAGTGGCAAGACACAGCGATTGTGGGTCAAACCTAATTTTTTCTATATCTGGAATAAATTGGGCCAAATATAGATTATAGACTTTATTAAATAAACAATTCTTGTTTGTTAATATTGTCTGACTTTTTGTAACTTGTAACATGTGTAAACTTGCTGTATCAGTTTCCAATCAATTCAACGACTTAATCATTAAAAAGTATTTTTTATTTTTATTTTTATTTTATACATATGCACAACAACAAACAAATAAGTATATACACACATTTCACAAACCGTAATTGATGAGTATAGGATTAGTGTGTCTAGACCAAGAATTTAAACTTGTTTGGCCCACTAAAGATACAAATTAAGTTATAATGTGAATTATTTAAAAACCGATTTGACTCATAAAAAAGAATAATAATTTACATATGCCTTTCAAAAATACAGATACAGTTGATTAATTACAGTTTATTAACAAAGCTAATCTCATATGGTTTGGTGGTGACGGGGAGGTTGGGGTTTAAATCCAGGCCGGGGGTATTGAAAATGTATTTTCTTAATTATTTCTCACTTTTCTTTTACGGAAATATGGGTATATTTACTCAATTCATTTCTTAAAGATATCTATCCTATTAGAGTAAGCCATGTATATAGCTCGTTTCGGTAGTGAGACTAGCATTCTATGTGGAGCGGCTATAACCAGCTCACGAAACGGTGTAATTCCACTGCTACTGTATGGGTCTACACTGGGTAAGTTTGAAATTTGTTATCATTTTCCTGCCTGCAAGTTTATTTACGGTTTATATCAATATGCTTGACACTAGACCAATTAAAAGATAGCCCAGGAATTCCCAAATTTTTCTCCCACCCCCTTGCTTTCTTTCAAAAAAAAATTTATGAATATAATTTGTAATAGATAAGGAAAAGATAGCATGTCTGCTGTAAAACCTGCAGCTGTCTTCAAGGTTTTAATGGAACTATTTGTATATAATCCACCTCATAATATCCCATTTCTTTCAGGTCCATTCTAATGTTATCCTCACATCTGCGCTTAGGCCTTCCCAATTGTCTCTTGCCATTGGGTTTGCCAGCCAATACCCTTAAAACAGTTCTGTATAATCCCATTTGAGCTGCATGACTTGCCTACCGTAATCTTTGAGATTTGACTATTCTAACAATGTCTTGTGATGAGTACAGGGCATGTAACTTATCACTATGTAACCTTCTCCACTCCCCAATATCTTCATCACTTTTTGAACCAAATATCTTCCCAAGCCCTTTGTTTTCGAACACCCTAAAATTATTTCCTTTGTGTACGTTAAGAGCCCATGTTTATAAACGATAGAGAACAACCGGTTCAA
Organism: Timema genevievae; assembly: GCA_902155825.1. Lineage (NCBI taxonomy): Eukaryota > Metazoa > Arthropoda > Insecta > Phasmatodea > Timematidae > Timema > Timema genevievae. The sequence continues at coordinate 146,792 of CABFWO010000958.1, read as the reverse complement.
ACTTATGATTTGTATATTTTGACTTTCGCATTCCTTGATAAAAGGCGAGATGTTAACCACTTGGTGACCAAGTAATATCACGCATTTCCCGACTGTACTAATTTACAAATTTCCACTCTAATATCGTTATTACTAGTTAAAACTGTTACTAAATAATTACACTAATTAAGCATTTCAAATGTTATGTTGTTCACCGTTATCTCTAGATTATCGTCCTCAATATGAGTTAAATATGTGATCATATGCTTAATAATTTCATAGTTGACTTCTAAACCTATTTCCTTACTGGTCTCTAAACACATATTAGTACTTATTGCAACATCTACCTATGTCACAAAGCTAAATAATCTGCCCATCCTGTTAGTTGCATTGTACCGTTCAGTGTCAACTATTCCCTACTCTCTTGGAGTGCCTTATATCATAAGTTACTTGAAGGATGGATTGAAATGTAAAGTAAAAAGTTAATATATGTGTTTCAATCCATTATTTATTTCGAAAGTATCTGATAAGTGACATCCAAACCGTATCCTGCCATGTGTATCAGTCAATTATATATCAAATAGCTTGACACCCGCTTCGGTGGCCGCATGGTTTAAGGTTATAATCACAATATACTATACTTCTATTGACGGAGGAGATCGTGGTTCAATCCCAGTTGGATGTATTGAGGTTGTTTTCATAAATGCTTTTCCAATAACTCTCTTCGCAAATTCGGGTACACTGCCTCTAAATTAAACATTCCTCATCCCTAAGCCATTAGAGCAGATAGTAGTTAGACGCAGTGCTAAAAATAATAAGCTTGCCAAGTTTCTAGGGTATTCATAGGCCTTTTTTAAATCTATGTAAAACTGATGCAGTATCATGCTGTGTTCACATATTTTTCTAATATTTACAAATAGTAAAAATCTTATACATTATTGAACTATTTTGTTCAAATCCACAGTGATGATCCCCAACTATTTCATCGGCATTTGGAATCAATATCATTAAAGATAAAAAAATATTAAAAATACAATTTTATGGAATTCTAATAGTATAGTTAGATACTGCTATCGTTATTACACTCTGTTTTAGATCCGTTTTTTAAAATGGATATTATTATACTTTTCGTCCATTCTTGTGGTAGTACATCTTGGTTACATGTGTAACATAGCGGTTCATGGATATCTATTATTCACATTTCACCCCCTCCCTTTACTAATACTGCTAGAATTGTAACTATACTAGAACATTTTGATTTTTTAATTTTATAATAGCGTCCTTGACTTCACTAATACTTGGCTCCGGGACTAGTGTTTCAGCAGTATGGATTTTGATGGTAAAACGAACAATGCTCTAAACATAATATCATTTTTGCATATTAATCTCTTTGTTGTAAGACTCTTAACAATAACTATGTACAAGACCGTAATCAGCCAGTAATTTCAGGTGGGGGGTTGGTGTGGTGGGCACATATCCCAATTGCCAAAGGCTAGAAAATATTCTAAGTGATAAACATTTCTAGAAGCTATCTTAAGTATTTTTATGAAAACATAACACCATAGCTGCCAAAGGCTAGGAAAATTCTAAATATTAAACACCTCTCGAAGCTATCTGAAGTTCTTTTTACGGTAACACAGCCCCCTAATTTGTACATGTGCACTAATTTTGAAATTGTTTGATAAATAAATAAAGCCATATATATTTTGTTTATAAAATTNAGGGGGGTTGAAATCCACCCCCCCCCCCCCCAACTACGGCCATGACTTTGTAAACAACTTTACAACCACTCAGATAAATATCATTTACCCATATCTTCAAGAATAATACTTCACTTAGTATTTAGTTTTAATGTTCTTTGTTTTCCAACTAGGGATAATAAAGGAGCCCTTAACACTAAAACAAGTAGGCTATTTATTTTATTAATTTTTTATTTACATTTTATAAACTTTAAATAAACAGAACAAAATACCTCAGTTCTAACTTAGGGAAGAAAAAGCATTGGGGAAGGGATACTCTGAGATAGTTTTGTCATTTAATTTCATACAGATAAAATAAGTAAGATCATCTCATCCCACTTATGCATTGTATTAGAAAATTAGAACAAAATTTGGAGAAAAAACTTACGTTTTTAAAATTGACATAATAATTTTAAATAAAAGAACAAATTTGGTTAAATAATTAATTTTTTTAATTTTTGCATAATTCAAAATGTAATGTGTTAAACTTGATAGCCAAATTTTAATTATAGTCTAATAATACAGTTTTAGATATTTAACTATATTTATATCAATTTAAAAACACAATTAAAGAGAAATAAAATGTTAGCCATGATTATTTAAATATTTGTGTTGAAAGATTATCATTTAATTTCAATAGTGTAATTCACCCTCTTTAACATGACTGATTTAAATACTCCGTGAACGCATCTTATTGTGGCCTCAATAATAAACAAATATTTTAACTATATCTATGTGAACTAGGCTGTATTAATTAAATATTTAATTAATACAAAGAAATAAAATGCCAACCCCCAGCAAATAAAACGTGTGTAACCAAAGTTTCCTTTAGTATCTATAAAACCATCCCGTTGTAAAGCTTCCTGTGAACCTACTAGATTAGCGAGAGTCCTCAAGGGGGCTATTTGCGCTGTGGATAAATGGTGGACAGGGAGGGTACGAAGTATGTAGTATAAAGGAGAGAACACAAAGAATAGGAATGGCAGACTATGCTTTTGTTATGATATATTTTCAAACACAAATTTGAGTGGAGAATTGTCTGGGAAAAAGATTTTGAAAAGGACGACCAACCAAAGACAAAACGGAGGAGATATATGAACTGAAAATAAAGAGTTCTTTATTAGAACTTAAAATACATTAAAGAGGTATGAAGAATATAATTATTTTCTTTTAGCAGTCTATTTAAAAAAGTAAAATGAAAGTTTTTTGAGGATTACAAGACTACATTATATTTATTGTAAATGTATCTATTTGAATTTCAATTAGAGCTTCATAAATATCTTGGAGATTTTAGTAGTTTTAAGTGAACTATTTTTTTATTAATAAGTAAAGAATAAGAATATTTACGAAGGACGTTAGAGCAAGAAATATTACTGATATTAGCAAATTTTAAAGTTTACAACTTTTATAATAATCTACAAATATAGGGAAATGGTTTTATCTGCCTCTTAAATTCTGATATAATAAATCTAATGTAACCCCCTCCCCTTCATCTCCATTCAGAAATAACAGTTGGTAACAGATGGTAACAAGAGAGGTAGTTTATTCAAATAACATATTACATACAACTCAATGAGTGAGTGAGACAACATAAAGCGTTAGGTGTCGGAAATAGATATATATTAGAGGCAAACATTCATTTAATTGGCGTGGACTGGTTTGATGAACCTTAGACATTAGCCAGAGCCTAAACGGCATCATACACTGTGAGAAAAGTGGTCAAAGGTAATCTCTGATATAATACAATACTCTCGTCCTTAAATGGCGACTCAAAACACATTAAATAATCTATGCTAAATTGACCTTCATATTAATCTCAATTAGATCTGTCATAGTAACAAATTAACTATCGAATGAAAGATTCAGGTAAAAATGATCAATCAGGAATGTGATCCAGCAAATACACTTAAGAGTTAAGTTACCCTAACTGACAGTTCCCAAAGGTCAAACAATACCAATATAGTATCATATAACCAATTTCCTCCCGATTGAATATTAGAATATTAGACATATTAAAATCTATTCACAAAGGTCATAATATTGAAAACTACGCCGCCTAATAGCTTGAAAAAGAAAAACATTAGTATATAAAGCCAAGACTACAGTCGAGGCTCGCCAACTCACGGCCCCTTCTTTGACAAACATTTCATAAACTTTAAACACTTTCAAAAATCATAAATTATTTCTTAGTAAATAACAAGATGAATATAATTCCCAAAAATATTAAAATAAGAAGAGCTGGCAAACGACGCTATCAGTTTTAAATTACCGTCCCAATTGGCGGTAACCAAACTGTAAAAAAATAAAATCCGTTAAGGGGATGAGAAAAGTTTAAAATTAAGGCACAGGATCCAAAGGTCACCCATAGGGATCGTGATAAAAGGTAAACACGGTTTGAAATAACCGCTCAAATATATTAAATATTATCATGTCTTTAAGAGCCCAAAATTTACTAAGTCCATATAGTGCCAATAATTAATAAGTTTTAAGTATTAATAGTTCAGAACAACAATTTTGAATAGAATAGAATATTAAGCCAAAAGGGAATTTTGTTTAACCTAACGTTTAAATCAGTTTAATTTTCAATCTGATAACGTTATTGCTAATTTAAATTATTCCTAAATATTTAAAACTCATTCACCCTGTCAAATGATATGCTGTTGGCAGTAATCTCAAAATTATCGACCCCAATCTGTGTTCTCTCTGTGATCATATGCTTAGTCTTTTCAGTGTTCACTTCTAAACATATTTCCTTGCTATCCCCTAATGAAATATTTGTATTTTTGCAACATCTTTTGTTTTTCTCTACAAAGATAAAACATTTGAGTATCCTATTAATTGCATTGTACATTTTAATGTCAAGCCTTTTTTACAATCAATTTTCTCAAAATCGGCTCTAACGATTTTGATTAAATTTCATTTTTAACCATTGATCAATATTACAAACAAAATGGCTACTCTCAATTTTTCGTCAAAATGACATTAAGGGTTCCGGTCTGATGTGTAAATTTCCCAATTTTTATCATATCTTCGTAACTATTTGATATATGGAATTACTTATCATTGCAAATATGTATATTTATTTATAATATAAATCTTTTATATGAAAAATATTTTTATAAAACCAATAATTTTCATTTTACACTCAAATACATGTATTTTTTTAATTTTATAACACTAAAAAATGTAAAGTAGGCCCCCAATTACGAAAAAGTCAAACCCCAGATGTTGATGGATGCTGACGTTTCATGACACCTAGAACCCTAAAAAGTGGTTTTTGCAATGCGTTATATCTATGTATCTGTTTGACCCTAAAATTAGGAATAGTTTAATAAAGGGCGAAAAGAGAAAAATCTATTTTCTCAAAATCGGCTAAAACGATTTTGATTAAAATTCGTATCTAGGCGTTGATTAAGATTATTAATACCAGGGCTATTTTATTTTATCCATAAAAATGAATTCTAAGGTACTTTACAGAAACGAATATTTCCAAATCTCCGCAACTATTTGTGATACTAAATAAACTTATCATTGCAAAATTGTAGTACTATGAAAAATAAAAAAACTTTTATTTAAAATGTAATTTTATAAAACTAATAGGTTCTGAGATATTGGCAAATATATTAACACAATTTTGTGATCTTTAGTTTTGCAGAGATATCACCTAAGATTTAACACAATAATTCTCTAAGACCATAGAATAAGGAAATAAGTAAGAATTTCGAAAAGTTTATGTTATTTTTCCTTTAACCTCTTAGGGGAAATGTTTGTAAATCAACTATCTATCTATATCATTGTAGACTCAATAGTTAATATTTACCTTTTTTAGTAGTTTAAATTTATACATGAGGAATTTAATGGTAATGCGATAACCATAAGATTTGCTGCCCCTATTTAAATGTCGAAAATAGCTCGTGTTAATTAATGTATATTATTTAGTTTCACATATATTACTATATTTGAGTAAATATCTCCATTTTTAAACAATGGAGTGAGAGAGTTCGTGCGGAGTTCCGTACCATTTATTTATAATATTTGCTGAATAAAAAAATCTGATCCGTTGTTTATACATTTCATAGAAATCCACACTGATGATCCCCAACTATTACTTCTCCATATGGCACCAGTCTCATTACAATTATGTTCGATAAAATACTATAGAATGTTGCTAGAAGTGAGATACCTCTATAGACATTACACACGGTTTAAACCCCCTTATTTAAAATTGATTTTATAATACCTTCCTTCCATTCTTATTCACCACCTCCCTTTAACTCTGCTGGATTTTTTTAACACCGCGTCTTACGACCCGTTTGATATATTTAAGTTTATTCACTGATTACGCTAATGGTTTTGGGAAGGTTATATTTAGAGGCTATGTACCCGCATTTGAGTGGAGTGTTGGTGGAAAACAATTTTAGAAAATCCACCGTCAATACACCCAGCCGAGATTCGAATCTCAATCTCCCTGTCATTGGCAGTCTAGTCTAGTGCGATGGTAGCACGTTAGACCATGTGGCCACTGAAGTGGGTTTCTACTAGTTCAATGTGATGTAAGAGCTAATCTTGTTGGTTGATAAAAGGTATATATTTATATTCATATTGGAGTATTTTGTTGAATCAAGAAACACGGACCTGTTGATAATCAAATTAGATGTTATCGGACATCTGTACTTTTGCATAATGAAATAAATTCCAAACCTGTTCAAAAATGGTTTTAAAAAACCCTTCCTGAAATCTCTATTACCAATAAAAGATGTTGTGTTCTGTTTATGATAGTGGCATCCTCATCTGTGGGCCCGACGTTCCTGAAAGAGCCACCAGCTCGTATAGACTTCGCCAACGACACCGGGGCTCGTGTAGACTGCTCAGCTGGGGGGAGTCCTCCACCCAACATCAGTTGGCAATTGGGGGATGGAAAATCAGTGGTCGGAATCCCACAGACCACAGAACTGCTTTCAAATGGTTCACTGTTATTTCTGCCATTCCGCCCAAGTGGTTATAGACATGATGTCCATGCTGCCACCTACCGGTGTGTTGCTGCCAATAGTGTTGGACGCATCCTCAGTAGGGATGTGCGAGTCCGAGCAGGTTAGTAATACACATCAACTTAATTAATAGAGTTAGCTACATGGTACTAAATTACATTAACAAAGCTTAAATACTACATAGTCAATTCATTTACTCCTTAAAACCTCAGTGGATGCATACATTTCAGGTTTTTAAATCGGGTATGGTACGGTATGTAATAATCACGCCGATAGGTATCTTATTCATATTTGAGTGTAACGTCCGATTGTAATTGTCTAGTAAATAAAATATTATAATATACCCATCGTTACGTTTCTATCGAGGTGAATCTTGTCCACTTATTGTTCTTCTGGGTCCGATTGATTTGTTCTACAATTCTTGCCTTGACATGGCTTTAAATCTAATAATAATCAATCCTTTTCCTTTTAATAAGAATTTTGAATTTAACATTAACTTTCTGTGGATGATGAATAAGCGGGAAACCATTTGACGTTACCTGAAAAAGGACATGTACCATAGCTCCAGTAACGTTCGTTCCTGTCTTAGCCTTAGCAAGTTAATCCCAGAAAGGTTTAGAATACACATTGAGTACTATAAGAGTGTAAGAAGGAGCTTGTATCCTTTATTCAATCCAGAGAAGGGTATTACCACAATCAGTTAGACTTGAAAGAGAATGCTCAGACCATCAAGGCAATTACGGATCTCTATGACACGACAATGCGGTGACATGTCATTCGTTGGGCGTCATATGGCAGATTTCAATCATGGATCTTTTTTGGTGCGTCATACGATTGTCCGCTCCACCCACTGGCCGACAATGCGGTGAAGCCCTCTCAGAGCGCGTCTGAGCCCCATCATAGCGTGTGATTCAATTAATAATTTATTCCTGTGGGTATTATACTGTAGTTGCTAGAACTCTGAAATTCTTGTGATTTAAGTTCTTTCAATCGGTAAATTATAATAATATTGATATATATATATATATATTATAATAATTCTTGGGAGTATTAATATTTATTTATCAGTGAATTAGGGGAGGTGGAACTGTTGGTCAGTTCTAGTTTTTCACAGCTTATGATTATTATTGTGTCTGTTATAGTTGTTTAAACTGGTTAATTATTTTGATTGGCGTTCTTGCAATCGGCATGGGACGATGATAGTGTTATGTTAATATAATTACTTGGATTATTTATACTTATTTTCACTGAATTGTGTGAAGTGTAAACATAGGCCTAACCTTTTTGTTAGATGTTTCACCAAATATGTATTTTTCTTATGCCAGTCCTAAAAATACCTACCTCTTTAAAAAATTGAATATTAATAGCTAGGAATTTTGAATACTAATTGAATTCTTATGGTTACATATGTAAATTATATATATACATATTTTTTTAAAGAATATGGAAGAATGTAGACTAGTACATATTCGAAACATGCAAATAATGCAATGCCGGAAAAAACCAAGAATGTATCGCAGGCAATTGAGAGATGTACTACATCCATTTGAGCTTCTGGAAATTGAGTTTAAAACTCTCTTTCACATATCGATAAGATTGACTCTTGATCTGTCTAATATACTTTTGCCACATTTGGAGGTCCAGCGCGGTAAGAGTTTACCTGTCCATACACAGATAATAAAATATTAACCATATAATGGGTACGCAAACAGGACGAGATTTTTTTAAATATGTCATGTTATAGAAATTATGGTTTAATTGACAATCCATACACACACAAACAAGTAAATTTCCAATGAATAAAATTGAATATTGTCAAATTATTTGGGGCTAATATGGGAACACGCTGGGATTCTTTATTTCCTTTCTCTGCCAAATTATGATAAATTTGATGTTTTATAGCACTCAAACACACAGCAACCAATGTGGGTTTACGATGATAATAAACTAAATACTGTCGAAAATTCTAAACCATGAAGAAAACTATTAGAAATCATGTAGTATTATTTAATAAGGATACTGCTCTCAGGTGTGACACCAGCTTTATTTTTTAAACAATTTTATAATATTTTATATTCGTAACTTTTTAAATAAAGCACAACTACAACAATTAAAATATATACATATTTAAATCTCAAATTTTATGACAGTAATTTAACCACGTACTATTCCATATTTCATATTTATTACCATTAAATTTAAGGCTTAAGTAATGTTACTATCCAAACAAAGATTATATTAAGACTAGAAGTCAACTCCATTGCAACTCACTTGTCAATCATTTGAAGCTTGGCGGTAAGATAATACATTACATTGGTGTTCAATTACGTCATGGTGATACCAACCCCGTAATATACGTAGCTAATCAAGCTGCTACTGCTGCCAACATACACTCTTCTGACAATAGTGCCCGTCATCGCTTACACTTCATCATACACGCTCTAGCGACTATGACTTGTACTTTCATAATCGCTGTTTTTTCGTTGCATCAGAACAAGCCCGTCATCCTACGGGCGTCATTGCATATGACGCGCTAGCATGAAAAGATCCATAATCGCCTTGCAGGTATATTTAACATGTCCTCTAACAAAGCGTTTTCATGCAGGATGATGAAGTTGATGTGTTAGTTTTTATTTGGCATAAATGGTTATGTTGTTATTATTATTATTATTATTATTATTATTATTATTATTATTATTAATATTATTATTATTATTACAACATTAAATTAAAAGCTACTCAACTTCTTGCTTCAACTAACATTTTAGGATTAGAACAACTTAATGAAGATGATAATGACACTAACCTCCTTGACCTTGTTTTTACTAATTTTCACCACCCCTTAGTAACTCAAAGCTCTCATTCATTAGTGAATATTGTTTAGCTCACCCACCCTTATTGATTTCAATTGATGTACCTATTGCTACTAAAATTAATGACACCCCTAATACATATATTGACTATGCACCTTAATCTTTACAATGACCTGTCCACTGCTGATTGGTCTTGTGTTTATTCTACTATGGATGTAAATTTGGCTGTATATAATTTTACCAACTTAGTCCAAAGGAAAATCAAAACGCATATTCCCCAAATTACTATTCTTAATTCATCTAAATATCTTCATTGGTTTTCTTCTACTCTTAAATATTATATTAGGAAAAAAAAACATTTTTTCAAAAAGTTTAAACAAACAAAAATAGTGTATTCTATACACATTTTTTCACTTTCGTAAATTAGTTAAAACTACTTTGATTATAGACAGAGCCAATTGAATGAACTCAATATAAAATAGTATTAAATGCAAACTTAAAGAATTTTGGAAATTTGTTACGAATAATCGTGTGAATAAAGTTTTCCTGTCTAACCTAGAAATTAATGGCAAGATTATAGCGGATCCTTTAGTAATTGCTAATGAGTTTGGGACCTAATTTTATTCCGTTTATAGTTCAGCCTTTTCCTGTCTTACCCTGCCCCGTTATTGAAAGTAGTGCGCCCTTGTATCCATGCCACATTACACCCTTGGATGTTTCTAATGCTATAAAAATATTGAGTTCTTCTAGATGTGCCGGGACAGATGGGATTCCAAGTTTTATTGTTAAAGGCTGTGCCAGCCTTTTCAGCCCTTTGATAGCCTATATACTCGTATTTAACATTATCCTGTCAAATGAAACTTTTCCTCTTGCATGGAAACAATCTGTTGTCATACCTATTTATAAAAAGGTGGTAAAAACAAATGTTTGTAATTATAGACCAATTTATCTCTTAAACACTTTCTCCAAAGTATTCGAGAAAATCATACATGAGCATACTTTCCACCACCTTAAAAATAAACTTTCAGATAATTAACATGGCTTTATAAAAATAAATCTACTGTCACTAATTTAGTAGAATTTCTTGGGCATGTTGCCCCTCAAGTCTCTGCCCAAGGTCAGGTTGATGCTATTTATTTTGACCAAAGTAAGGCATTTGACTTATGTCAGCATAGTATTATTCTCTCTAAACTTGTTAATTTTGGACTTTCTCACTCATATATAAATTGGTTCAGCAGTTATTTGCATGAAAGATCATTCACTATTAAAATTGATTTTCACACCTCAAATACATTTTTAGCACCCTGTGGCTAGCCACAAGGTTCTAATTTAGGTCCTCTTCTCTTTAATGTGTTTATTGATGACATTGGTAAATATTTGAGCTCGTCTAGTTATCTACTATTATTATTATTAGCACCGCGTCTTACTACCCGTTCGGAGTTATCTACTCTTTGCTGATGATGTAAAACTATTAAAACTATCAAATAAATTGCAGATAGTATAGATTTACAAAATGATATAAAAGGTATTCTACAATGGTCTTTGGAAAATGGAATGTCTATTAATAAATCTAAGACCAAATATATATATTTTACTAGGAAAACAAGTCCTTTCTTTTTTTACCTATAAATTGGGCAGTGAAAACATAGTTCGCACCCTTTATATCAATGATCTTGGTGTTCTTCTGGATAAAAAACTTTATTTCCACTATCATGTCGACCATGTAGTTTCCCAATCATTGAAATTACTTGTTACTTATTAAGTTTATTACTTCATCATTTAAGAAAGTTGACTGTTTTTTATGTCTGTACTACGCCCTGGTTAGATCTAAGTTAGAATTTGTTATTGTTGCTTGGAATTCCATTACCTTAACTGACTCTCTTAGATTGGAAAATTTTCAAAGAAAATTTGTCGATGCGTGCTACGATAAATTCTTTAGCAACCGGATTTATTATGATTATGACAGAATTCGGAGCTTCTTAGGGCTCTAAACTCTCTTCTCGCGTGGACTTTATTGTGATGCCCTTTTTGTTTTTAATATTTTCAATAATATAAAATTTCTTGCAAATTTGCCCCTTCTCGGGCTTCTCGTAATCCAAAAATATCTTTTATCAATAGCTCTTATAAGGTAAGCCCTATAGGTCGTTGTATCCATAGCGCCAATTCTAGATTTGTCGAATTCGACTTCTATCATAAAAGGAAAACTAAACTCAGAGAGTTATTTAAGGAAATCCCATATCAATAATTTATCATGTATAGATTCTGCTTATAATATATAAATTTAAAATATTCTGATCTATTTTTTGCATAATGTTGATATTGTGAAATTCGACGATGATCGAAACTATCTAATCCTCATACGATGATTGACCTACTCGTGATATCGTGTGTAAGGGTCATATACTTTAACCAGCTTGTTAAGATCATCTCAATAACTATAATCGATTCTAATTCCTGGACTTCCAATGACGGGAGATCAAGGTTGAAATCACTGTAGGTTTTTAGTTAAATGTTTTCACTATTCTCTCACGAAAATTCGGGGACACTTCCTCTTTCCTATAAGCTCAAACTTCCTCATCCCTAACACTTAAACGAAATTAGTCTATAGGAATATAGGCCGAACGATTAGTAAGAGCTTTGTGCTAAGAAAAATTATTCGTTTCTCAGCTCTAATCATGCCTACTCCCGAAAGCGAATCTTTCACTTTTATTATAGGTTTAAATATCAACAGATATTTAGTCATAAAACGTGTTTTGAAACTTGTGTAAAGTTCGATCCTAGGCCAATGCGTGTTTGTATATTCAAGCACAGACTTTTAGACATCCAGATACTCCTTGGTGTAATGTGCAGACTCCTTTCTGGAGAGTAACTTCAATAGTTCTCGAATGTTAGGAATATTATGATAATAATTTAGAAGCACAGTCAGATAACCTTGGTTAAACAGAATACGAGTGTCACCCAATATGGCTGTGTTATATCCTAATGAGGGCGTGTTGTAACAAGATAAGTCTACAACAGTAAGTTGTTAATCATTATTGATGGTATGCCATCCTCCTTCTTCTCACTATATTGAACTTTTTCAAGTTCAGATCATTAAGACACTATCTTGTTTAGAGCTACCCTCATAGGTTTAAATGTTTCCTTCATTGATTTCGTAATTTTATTTATTTAAATATTTTATAAATCATTGTTAAAAACATAAAAAACCCGCAAGTGATCTGGACTTTTTTTTTTAATGTTTAGGTTTATAGATTATTCTATATTTTCAAAATTATAGTTCGCCTTTTCATTAAGACCATTTTCTGTGGAGCTTCCTTTTGTTGAACTTATTATATACCTATTCTTTATTTATTTTTCTTTCTTTTATCAGTATTTTATTATGATTGAACTAAACATACATTGACATAATACATAAACTGTAAACATAATAAATATATACAAAAAACTTACACCAAACCTTGAACTGGCCTAAACTAGAACCGCCATTTAATTCTTTTTTAATCTAGAAAGAGAAGGGAACAAAAAAAAAATACATACCATATTTGATCGCACGGTGGCTCCATTATTGCACCAGTGCCTTCCAGTGGTGGGATATGGAACTAATTTTTAAACTTTGATGACTCGCGTTGAGTTTTGCTCAAAATTTAAAGGCGACTTCTATGAATTTATACATTTAACTACTATTTACAGACAGAGTAACTGGAAGCACCAAAAAATAGGGCTCATTAATATTATTGGTTGGAGCAAACATAAAAAAGACTCTTATTAAGACATATTTATTTTTGTTATAGTCGTATTGCAGTACTACGAGGTGCAAGTTTACTACAATAAGAATGTTGTCAGGGGCAATACGGCAGTTCTCAAGTGCACAATACCAAGTTTTGTTCGAGAGTACATCACGGTCACCTCTTGGGTTCAAGACAGTTCCTTCAATATATACCCATCAACTAAAGGAGGTAAGAACTTTTTTGGTTTAGTAAATTACCTTAATTTATTTCGCTTTTATGCGTTTCTAAATGTCTGACTTATTGATTTTATAGAATATTAATTTTATTTTAACATTTTTAAAAATTATTTTTAAATATAAAATAATTAAGCACGGATTAAAACAAAATATATTTTTCATTGAATATTTTGACTATCTAGCCCATCGTTTCTCAAACTACTTAATCTCCGGAACCTCAACATCCTTAAAAAAAAATTGAGAGCCCCCAAATATTGTAATTAAGTGGGTGCTATATATCGATTTTTACCACATTAGAATTTAAAACGTTGATACATTTTCTAAATATGTATTTATTATCTAATTGGGTGAGGGTGGATTGGGAACTTTTTTATATGAGAAACTGTTATATGTGGCACCATCTTTTTGACTAGAAAGATACACAGGTGGATTTGGCACTTCATATTATGATGTAGCAGTATAAACAAAACAGCTGAACGTTAGCTACTCCCTAAATTATGTCCAAGGTAAAATTAGTTGTTAGTGAAAGGAGGAGCATGGATTGGTTAGGTAGTCTAGGCTTGGTCAGGTTAAGCTATGTTAGATTAGTTTAAGCAAGATTGTATTAGGTTGGGCTCAATAAACCTTGGGAGGGAAATCATACTGTAAATCTCCTTTGAGAGGAAAGTTTAGGTAGAAGTTTTGGGTCATTAGTGGTGCCAAGTCCACCTACACCAGATTACTTAAATTTTTCTCATAATTTGATTTATAAATAAATTAAACTTTTTTTAAATAAATTTTGTTTAAAAATCTTTTAATGATAATAGTGGCATTGTTTAACATTTTTGAAAATCACTATTTTATTGGGCTTAATAGAAGACAGCTGGAACCCCAGGTCTTCTCATGCATTCAATATGTTGCAAAATTTGTTTTTTGTTAAAGTGTATTATTTAAAAAATAAATCAGCTTCATATAGATTCTAAAGTCTCTAGGAGCCTTTGAAGAGGTCTTGGGGAGAACATTTTGAAAATCACTGATCTAGACTTTCATGTCAAGTGCTATGGATCATCCCTAGTTGCAAATATAATAATGATAATAATAACAATATTTATAAAGTCAATTAATTTTGCTATCCACCCGGGGGTAGCGGGGTCTAGATGGAGCACTCTTGTTAAAGAGAAAGGGAAAAGAAAACTGTGGAAAATGATGTTTGTTGGGGTGATGGTGAGTATACTATTGGCAGGGTGTGAGATGTGATGGATGTAGCGGGGTGTGGAGAAGTTGATGGGGTTGTTAAGTAGTAGAGGTTCCAGGGATGGGATTGTCTAAATAGCTGGGTACGGGAATGTTTTAGGGGGCAGGGGGGCTGCGTGTCCTCGTCCTCCGATGAGTCTTGCTTGAGGATCTCCGCAAAGTTCCAGGTTAGATGTTCCCACTGAATGGAGGTGGATGGTTATTGTATAGGGTCTGAGGGTAAGCAGGTGGCATTGGGTGTAATGACGGCGTAGGCAGATTCAGGTAATGGGTGGAAGGGGGAGAGGGCGTTGGATGATGTGGTGAAACCGGCGTCCATGGCTTTCTAGTTCTTCTTTCCTCTCCTCCTTCCTCTCTCCTTGGAGTGAGTCATGGGGAGTCTTGCGATGGAGCGTTTGAGGCAGATATTCAAAGGCGCTAAACCCAGAGGTGGGAAGATGAGGCAACTTGCCAAGGGTGATACTTCAGAAGTCGAAAAAATGCTTCAAACTAAAAATGGGCGATAAATCACTGACTGTGATTTTTTCACCGATACCATTTAATCACCGTTACTCCCAGTGACTCGATCTCAAAAGTATCGGTGATTGAGATATCAGTGATCGGAGCTACTCGCATCAGATGGCAACAGTTACTCGAACTACGGAGCTAGTATTGCTTCTTCTAGACACTCGAGTAAATTCACTTTGAGGTCTTTGTTATTCTTTTATTTTTTATTTTATACCAGATAATTGAGAATCAACCTTATTGAATGGCATGTTTGACGTGTTATTTCTATTTAAAACACTTGACCTCGTAGATCTTATTTTTCAAAAAACAGTATCAGATTGCTACGTAAAATTTACTTTAAAGGTTTAAATGTTTCGTTCACATGCGTTTTCAATAAAAAATATTTGTTGCTAAGAACAAAATCGAAAAGCGTGCTTACTAAGCGAATAACATTTAGGATTCTTTTAAAAAGTAGGTTACGAAAAAATGATTTATTCTTTTTTTCGGTGATCTTATCCCCAAAATCGCAAATAATAAACTAAAATAAGTAACAAAATAGAAAAAATATAAATAAACCTTAAAATTTACTATGCGTTGATGATCCTAAGCATCCTATAATCTAATCTAAAGTGTGTTTATATATAATAATTGATTAAATATGTTCTAGCATCTTTTAATTTAATGTTAAGTTTCAGTGCCGTGGTTATGAGTTTTATTTCTTCATATTTAAATTAGTTTATTTGCTCCCAATAGATGTATAGTTCATCTACTATTAGATGTACGGAATTTAAAATAAAATAACCCTACAATAACATAATATATGACCTGCACTCCAAACAACATTTTCTAAACCAATCACCATTTTGTTATGTTCATTTTTAATGTCACATAAATTCTAATTTTAGAAAAACAGATCACTAAATAAATTTCTTTTAGTACGTCAAATAAGTTTTAATATTGGTACACAAGTTCAACATAATGTTTGTTGGACCACAAATTTTGCCCAAATTACATAACACTTCAGTATTTCAATTTTAAATAAAATATTTTTGCTTTCTCTTTTTTTTTTCAATTTTATGAAACTTCTCAAAACGCATACTTTTGTATTAACTGTACATTAATCAGGCAACCTGAATATTAGGTAGCTGTATGCCAATGGTCAATGTCAGTGCCAACAGGAAGAGCTTATGCCTTTAAGTATCGAATTCCATTGCAAGCTGCCAAACTCCCGAGTAATTAGTTTTCCTTCCAACCGATTGTCATAGGACTATTCGAGTAATTACCCAGTAGGTACTCATAAATACTCGATTGTACTCGCCTACTTGGACAGCAACTAGAAACTAGATTTGACCGTGGTGAAAGTGAGAAAATTTTGGTCCATCAAGACACTGTGAATGCCAGTCAAAGTGATAAACTCACTGGTATAAATCACCGATTTTTTAAATAAAAGTCACTGTAGTCACTGATATCATAAAATCACTGTTTATCTAATCTCTGCTACCTAGCAACAAACTGTGAAAGTGAAAAAATATCGGTCCATCAAGACATTTTAAATGCCAGTTGTAGTAAAATTCACTGGTATAAATCACAGATATTTTAATCTCACAGTCACTGTAATCTTAAAATCACTGTTTAGTTCATCTCTACTTAAACTTGCGAAATATTTCTATTTTGCTTAAAATACAACTCTGAAATGACTATTCTATCAATCCTCTATATCCTTTCTACACTTTGTTCAGTTTACATTTATGTAGGCAACTCTCTACAATATCTTGGCGAAGTACACAAATTACATAAAATAAACAGTGAACACATATATTGATTATATATTAAATTACCTGTTGACACAAAGGAAACAATACATTACATAAAATGTACAGAAAAATAAATGTGAGGGTCTTTCTCCAGACACTCTTAAAATAAACACGAATAATTTAATTAGTTTAGTCCAAACTCACGGCAACACTATCTAGCGCTGGGTCTCGGAATCTGTGTTCGGTGGCTCACTCAGGAAAGGTGTCCTTGGTCGGTCACCGGCCGATGACACTTAACCATTTTTATTTAAGAATTACTATAAAAATCTCAAACTACTTAACATTACTCAAGGAACTTATTGTTTGATTAATATAAAATAACTCCTTCGCAAATTATCAAAATTCAAACAGACTCTTTCCCCTAAACTTACTGACACATACCAGTTGAAGCTAGTAGCAGCTAAACTACCAACTTTCCAGACTGTTTAAACCAGCTCAAGGGTTTCTAGATGAGGATTGACTCAGTAAACACTCTCAAAAGTACAAATTAAAAAATGTGCACATGCCCAATTTTACACGTTACCTTTTAAAATATTAAAAAGTTGTATGAATTTATTCATCACTCTAAATTTAATATTAGTCAAATTATTGCATGTATATCTTCATATGTTCCCATGTCCACGAAATTTAGAACAAAATAAATGCTACGGAACTTAGCACGGACTTTCTAGCTCTATTGTTTAAAATTGGAGATATTTATTCAAAACTCGTAAAATATGTGAAACTAATTAATATACACTAGCAAACCCAAACATAAATTGCACTATACTTAGGTAAAACTTTTTTGATTCCCGGTTTTAAATTTTATAATTTTATTTTTAAAGAATTAATGTCCTTATTTGTATGTTTGGACCGATAAAAAAGATCAATATTGGGTCCACAAGGGTCAAAACTTCGTATTAAAATTTTGACTTCCGGTTAACATTTTCAATATTTTTAAGTGTTGCACATCTTCATGTCATCGCATTGCTATTAAATTCCTCATTTATAATCATTTTGACCAATAAAAATTGTAAATATTGACTATCGAGTCCAAAATGGAGATAGATAATTGTCGTACAAACATTTTCCCTAAGAGTTTTAAGTAAAAATAACATAAAACTTTGAGAGACTTACTTATATTTAATTACTCTATGGCATTGGAGAATTATTGCGTTGGAACTAAGTAGTATCTCTTTACAACTAGAGCTCACAAAATTGTATTAATACATTTGCCAATATCTCAGAAATTGTTGGTTTTATAAAATATATTTTAAATACATGTTTTTCTTATATTAATAGTACTTTAATTTTGCGATGATAAGTTATTTAGTTCGTTTGTAAGGTATTTATTTTTTTAAACATCAATTTTAGTACATAAGACAGGAATCACATGGAATAACTTAGTAAACACCGGGACCGAAGGGCTCTTGAAAACCAACAATACATAGGACTAATACATAAAATATTAATGATATTATATGGAGCCCACGTGGGCTGAGTATTTACCATCTTTGGGATACGGGTGGGAAAATATTGGGAAAACCCGCCCCATCACTCATACAGGGTCGACAGAGATCTTAAAATATATATAGTGCTATCTAGTATCTCAAATAGTTGCGGAGATACGGAAATTTAAGCTTCTGTAAAGTACCCTAAAAGTCATTTTCATGGGAAAATGAAAATATACAGTTTATTTATAATATTAATCAATGCCTAGATACGAATTTTAATCAAAATAGTTACAGCCGATTTTGAGAAATTCGATGTTTTCTCTTTCCGCCCTTTATTAAATTACTCTTAATTTTAAGTTTAAACAGATACACAGACAGACGGCATTGCAAAGACCACTTTTTAGGGTTCGGGGTGTCATGAGACATCAACATCCAACAACATTTCACGTTAAATTTTTTTTACGGTCCCAATACTTTACCTTTAGTGTTCGAAAAGTTAAGAAATATATATATATATATATATATATATATATATATCTGCATATAACTAGAAAGTTATTGGTTTGATAAAAATATGCTTCGAATAAAATATTTGTATTATAAATATATCTATATATGATAAGTAATTTAGTATCTTAAATAATTACTGAGATATGATAAAAAGTTATAATTTACGCATCAGACCGGAGGCCTTAAATTTATTTTGCGGAAGTATTAAGAGTAGCCATTTTATTTGGAATATTTATAAATGTTTAGAAATAAAATTTAATCAAAATCTTTAGAGCCTATTTTGAGAAAATCGACTCTTCTTTTTTTGGGTTTTTAGGTTTAGATATCCAATTCCTAAAACCCCTCGGGGCAACCCTATGCAAACCGTATACACCAAGTTTTAGCCCGATCGGTTAAGGGCTTAGGCTCTAGCTGGAGGTACATAAAGACAGACGGAAATTCAAAAACCACATTTCTGATTCGGGGGGTCATGAAACGTCAAGATTCATCAAAATCTCGAGTTCAATTTTTTTTACAATCACAATACTTTCCATACCAGTAAGATAGCGAGAAAGTAAATATGTATGTTAATTGAAATCTAATAATATATTAAGTTTTATATTTTCTAAGAAATCACCAATATCCTATAAAGTATAATAAGTTCCTGATATGCTGAATTTCAGTGATTATGTTCCAGATGGGAAGTACCACATGTTGCCTTCAGGTGAGTTGCTGATTCGCCGTGTTGACGAGAGCGATAAGTATCGAAGCTACCAGTGTCGCGCCGTCAACAGGCTGACCGGAGCATCCCTGCTCAGCGTGGGGACTGCCAGGTTTTCGGTCACGGGTAAGCAATTTCACTCAATAACTCTCACCTCCGCCAGGGGTAAGGGGATATCACGCTTAAACTCAGCCCAGCTGTGCACCCAGAATATAAGGGGGTGAAAATAGGGTTTAGCCACCTCAAAATCTAAAATATAATCTACAAAAGACTAAAACAAGTAGTATAGTCATAGGCGTGAGTACAGGGTGTGCTGAATGAGCCCAGACACTTCATAACGGTGGGAAAAGTTCATTTGCATTTTAATCTAATCGCATGATATGCTCTTTCATTGTTAGAATATGATGCATCTGTTTTGGTCGATTTATATTATCTCATTATGCATATAATATATTATGTTTGTATTTTCAAGTT
The DNA here is from genome assembly GCA_902155825.1 of Timema genevievae. Classification (NCBI taxonomy): domain Eukaryota; kingdom Metazoa; phylum Arthropoda; class Insecta; order Phasmatodea; family Timematidae; genus Timema; species Timema genevievae. The sequence continues at coordinate 126,659 of CABFWO010000958.1, read as the reverse complement.
AACATTAGTTGTTTGTAAAAACAAATATAAAGGTTTTGTTAAACTTTATTTTATTTCTTATAAAGAGTTCAAATAATCTTCCTTATACCCAAAATGTTTACACTATACTCCCGCTAACCCCTTCAATAAGTTGTAACTGTGTCTTAGGGATTCCTCAGTCCAGGGGGCATTCCGTATTATCCACTATGCAGATTATTCACACAATAATCAACTGTGCTCCGCATGCCTACAAAACGTCTATAATTTATAGCATTTGAAAATGTTATATAATACATTTTAAGGATAAGCTTATGACATAATATTAAAAAGGTGTACCGCTAAAACATTAAAAAAGTTGCACTATTTATCCCAATTTGAAAATGTCCTGAAGTAAGCTAAACAACCTTGACATGACATCTTAATTATATGAAGAATATAGACGACTTATAAATAAATGTAAGAAGAACATCTGCGAAGCTAAACTTCAGCATACACATAATTTAATATATTATAGCTCCTCGCATAAATGTTTATGGAAGCATCTAAGACAATTATTAGGTGTTGGATACAAACGTAATAAGGACGTCGAAATCCTCATTTTGTCTAATGATCTTAATTCTCATCATGTGAATACTCCGAATTTAATTGATCCTGTTCTAAAAATAGGATCCTAATTATTAATTCACTCTCTCAGTTCACAAAAAAATTCACTTTCCAAGCAAAATTGTTTTACAGTCAATTAAGGAAACAAAACAAATAAATACACAAGGAATGGACCAAATTCCAATAATATTAAAAAAAAGGTTTTATGATTTAGATATCAATTATAAAAATTATTAAATATTCTTAGCTATTATTTGTGAGTAGAAATGTTTTGCTATTTGTGGAAATCTGCGATAGTAAGGCCTATTCCCCAAAACCTCTGCAAACATCTTCAACATCAGACTCTAGGCCTAAAAGTGTACTCCAAGTGCTTTCAAAAATATTTTAATATATCGTATACAGACAAATATATAACTTCATAGCGCATCACAAACTGCTAGACAAATAATAATCTGGGTTTCAAACACATCACAGAACAACTACAGCACTAATAAAATTATTGTAACTGATGCTATAAGAATAGCGATGGATAGATCTCTTGGATTCTGCCAAAGCTGTTGACACTATTAATCACGATATTTTTATTGCTCAATTACAATTAAAACCTCAATTATCAGAAAATTCGACTCAATTAATGCAGTCATACCTAACTGACTGACAGTAATGTGTCATGATAGGTGACACTTAGTCAACATGGCGTTTAATGTCATCTGGAATGCCAGAAAGTTCGATCCTTTGTCCAATAATTTTTTTCAATGTTTATAAATTTTTTTTGCAACATTCTCATATCTGCATGCCAATGATTTCCAACTTAATTTATCATCCGCCCTTTATCATATTAATAGTGCCGTGGATAATGTGAATGCTGAATTAAGTGCAACACATTAATAGCCACAACAAAATGGACTTTAAATCAATCCAATCTTTTTATTTACTATTATAGGATCAAAAGGATTACTATCCTCATTGAATTTCGCATCAACGCAACAGATACATTTAAATAATAGTCCAATTTCTTTCGTGTTGGTAGTTAATACCTTTTTATATATATACATGAAAGCCTTGCATGGAATAATGATGTCAAACAAGTAAAAAAATGTTTTTTTCATTAGGCCTACACTCAGGTGGCTTAAAAATGAATATTAAATCCACTCCTATCCAGTCCCTTTTCCTCCCACATTTTGAATATTTTGATAGAGAGTATAATGACCTGACATCTGATCATATAGCAAGACAAAAAAGACTCATAAACACATGTGTTGGATTTATATCTGACCTCCGATCATGTGATAAAATTTTCCCATATTATAAAATACTAACTTGACTACGACGAACTCTACACTAGATGACCATCATAAGGAAGAAATTGACTTTCAAATCCCCATGGTAACTCTTTTCACGTATACGTTCACTCAAATATAATAATAATTTCACCACTCGTTCAAAAGAAAACTCATATATTTATATACCTCTTCATAATTCTAATCACCACTTAAATTCTTTCGCTGTTTCAGCTTCTCGTTAGTGGAATACCTTAACCAACAACGTTAAGAAATTAGAATTAAATAATTTCAAGGTAAAACTTGAAAACTATCTGGGCGTGGGAGCTCGGTCACGGGAATGATGAGTGTGAGACACGATGAATCCTTCTGGTGCGTGTGCATGCGTGTGTGATATCATAGCTTTGGACCAAGCTCAATATAACTTTATTCATAAACCTCAGCAATAGTGTACTGTGTTTCCATGTTATTTAATATATCTGTATTTAATTCAAGTTTTAACATGTTATTTGTGTGTTTCTTACGTGTACTATTTACTTAGCTTATTTTTTAATTATAATTTTTGGTTAAGTGTAAGAAAAGGCGGTAGCCTTAGCCTCGCCTTTAAAGTGGATTTATTATTATTATTGTTATTATTATTATTATTATTATTATTATTATTATTATTATTATTATTATTATTATTATTATACCAAACAATGCGTGAAGAATGACCCTGAGTGTAGGATTCATCCTGGATATCTCAGTATTTGGGGTTCTGAGAATTAGAGCACTAAGCAAATGGTCCCAGGCTTAGTTCTCAGGCCTAAGCTCAATTTTTCAACAAATTTAAAATAAATTATACGTGGTTCCCTTCATACGGACATTGCTGCAATAACAATTATTTATAACCCATGTGTTTATATTCATAAGATTCGCTTTAACTTGTAATCATGACAGCCCTCCTGAGCCAAGGATGGCTGTGATATCTGATAGCTTAAGATATAAATCGAGTGCTCATATGTAGCTGACAATTACCCCACGTCCATCACAGAATCATCCTTAAGCTATGTGTGAAGTATGGCCTTGAGCACAGGATGACTCCTGGATATCTCAGTGGTAAAGCATTGGCACATTAAGCCAAATGTTACGGGCTCGATTCACTTGTACCGTTGTCATTTTTCAACTAATTTAAATTAATCAAACTATAGGGTTGTTAAGGGTAAAAAACCACTTTTGTAATCTTTTGACTTTATTTTGGCGTGAACCATATTTTGAAATAACACATCGTAGAAATTAATATTCCCTTATAGCTGAATATTTGTGCAGAATCTTCCCCTTACCGAGGCGGAACCATTAATGTAGATAAATGACATCATAGTACACACGAATCAGTCTACTTGTTTTAGGTTTACACCAGCAAAGATACTTATTTTGAATCACCCACTTACCTAGATAATTGTTTTAATATTTACACATAATAAAATACATTTTATATTTCTTACACTTGTGAAGATACTTATTTTAAAGTTCACCCTTTCAGAGACAAATGTTTTAATAAAATAACAAAACAATATTGTAGTAATACCGTATGTTTGTGTGCAGATTCCAGAGTAGTCTCCACGCCTCGACCGATTGATAAACAAGTTTCCATTCATGCTAGGAAAGACCAGACTGTTGTCCTTCCCTGCTTCGCTGAGGGCAATCCACCACCCACGTACAAGTGAGTGAATGTTCATTTATACACATGATTAAGTTTAAATAAGCCTGTACTAAAAATATTTACTTTACCATCCCTATACGAGTGATAGGATTATGAGACTTTGCGGAGTATGGTGTCGCGATGCATTAAAACATTTGGTAGGTCAGTTCCTAAGTAGGTTGAAGAACGGTAATTTGGTGGAAGAAACTGACAGGAAAAATACAGCTATCTTGAGAAAAGGCATAGTCTTGGTGCCACAGTCAATCAAAACAGAGAAAGCTTTGGAGGACATCTGTATTTTCACGTCGGCATGTATTAGTCCCCTGACTCTTGCACAAACAGGTTTATGGTCTAAGGGTCAGTTGTGTAGGTGACCAATAATTGTCCACCCTCCACTAAATAAAACGATTGGGTCACCAGTGAGGGAAGAGGAAAAGGATCTTTGTGAGGAGCTGTCACAACTCACCGCTAATGTAGAGGCGTTATTCATACATTAGTGACTTCTCTGGAAAATTACAAATAATATTGTTACATTTCACCCAGATCCTAGAAACAAGAGAGATGCACCTGTAGTCCGGTACTATTACGGGAAAGAGACAATTTGGACACCAGAACTTTTAACCGACCATGCCGTGCGCTTCATTGTTGATTCATTTGAGTGTGGTGCAGTGGCGTGATAGATTATTTTACACATTTAGTGGGTTCTACCTTTAGCATCCCCATAAATAACATAAATTTAAACACAATTAAAAAAATATTATGTTTTAAATTAGAGCTTTTTATGATGGTTACATTACTGTCACAAACAAGTTGTACCCTAGAAAAATGCAGGTAATTGAGAATTAAGTGAACAGGTATCACTGCAATTTATTAAAAAAACAATTCCAGTCCAAACTCTTAGCAGATTCTTCAAAGGTGAATCGAAAGTATCCACAATATTTGCTTTTGAGCGTTTATTTCTGCATAACGATGAACGACCTTATCACCTTCCTGGAATAATAACGTTCAATTAAAACTAAAGCCAGATTTGTCAAGCCTGTCTGTGTCAAGGTGGAGCTTACAAATACTTTATCAACTTTAATTTGAGCTTATAACCTTAGTGGGTAGTAAGACACTATGGTAAAAAATTAATATGGAAAAAATTATTTCATATGAAGAAATAGTCACATAGAGAGTCAGAAGGATATTCAAACAGAGTGAACAATATGAAAAACATTCACAATAGGCTCAATTTTACAATAACCTCCAGAAAATGCAATGCTGTCCTCTTTTTTTTACCTCTCCAACGCTGATTTTGGTAGCATTCGAATGCCCTTGAAGTCATCTTATCTCTACACAAACCTCTTCATAAGATAATTCATCTAAAATCTGAGTCAACTTAGGATTATGCTTCTGATGATCCTCTTCTGTGACTACAATAGAAGTGTTTGGAGGAATAACAGCGATGATTGATAGAATTTTATCCTTTGCCTTAGAACGAATCTTCAATTCTTGACTAAAGTGATTAAGTCATTCGAGCATAGCCCCTTTTAATTCATCCGACAATGTGAGACGAGTATTCTTTGCCATGTTTCCTGACATCTTTTTACGGAGCCTTACTCTCCTTCTTCCCTCCATAGAAATTTTAATTTCTTTATATTTAATAGTTGCATAATGAATTACCCTCTTCCCAATTTCATTGAGGTGATCTTTAAGAAACAGTTTTAGAGCTTAGAGCTTTACAGTGCACATTTCCAGATTGCTTGAACCATTTGGAAACACTTTAGTGTGATATCAATTTTGAACATACCTACATTATTTGTTCCGGGTAAATACTCGCTGCTCTTTTCCTATTGTACAATATAATGCTTTGCTGTTTTCTGAATATTCCACGAACATAGAAATAAACATAGTTTGTGAAACCACTCTGTAAAACTGTATGGATCCTAAAAATCTTGAGACCACCACATACATTCAAAGAGTAGTCTTGGTACTATTCTGCGTTCGGAATCTTAGCTATACTTTCACATGTTTCTTTCAAGTCAATGGTATGAATTAGAGGATATGATAAATATTTATTTAAACTAATGCAAAACTTATTTCAAACTTAATTTTGACGCCTAAATAAATATGCGTCTTTCTTAGTATTATGTTCAGTGCCTAATACTTTCATTAGACTATTAAAGTTTTCACATACTGTACTTTATAATGAAATACTTGGAATTCACTTCTCTGTATTGCTGATACAATGTTATTTAGTTCCAACTTAAAGTAATTACCATTGCTTTAACTGTGAAGTAAAAGGTTCAAACTGCTCTTTGGTTAACTTTAGCTCACGAATTATCTCATTAAAATCATCATGCTGTAGCGTGTTATCAATTCCCAATTGGCAGTCCAAATCCAATTATGTGGATGGTTTTGATAAAGTTTGTAAGACATTTATCTGCACAATCTTCATAACTGGTACTGGAACTGGAAATGACAGGTCTTCACTATGTGGAGTGGGCCTTATTGGAGATAATATCTTCAAATATTCTAAACTGTGCTCCCTTTTTTTTACATTGCTGATATTTTTGTCATACATAAATAACTATCTTCAACTTGGTTACGTGATTCTCGCCACACCATAGTGTCATCAAAAGGCTCAGTTTTGAGTTTCCCAGTTAGCTACATCCTCAAATATGCTGTGTACTTAACAAAGGACATATATAGAAAGCAGTTTCCGTTTGGTTGCCCACATTGCAACCAAAATACAAATATTATGCACGTTTAGGAATGCTAAATATTAACTGCCTCAGAGTTTTCGATTTCACACAAGAAACAGAAATTGTCAGTGTGATTAAGACACATCCTTTGCTTCGGAATTATAACATTACAATGACACTAAGATACACGCATTACGCCAGAACACATAAATTTATGTATACACAAACTATGACATTATGTGAAATTTTTAATGTCATTACCGAGTTCTATACACAAAAATTGGCTAATAACAGTCCAAATATTTCTGGATACAAAAAATCATTCTGACTAGTGTAATTTACCAAAAAAATGTACAAAATAGAATTCATGTTCACAGAGCATTGTTGGTTCAGTTTCTCTTAAAAAAAGGACTGATACGATAACAAACCAACTTCATTGGACCTATTCAACAATCTACAGATTTTCCATTCCTAACAACAACACATAATATGTTGATGAAGCTAACAGCGAGAAGCTTGCAATTGTTTAATGAACACATGATTCAAACCCATAAAGATTCTACACAAGTGTTCTTGAACCGATGACACACAAAGGGTCCACAAATTAATCAACTTCTTTATGCCTCTTTATATGAGGCCCTTCAAACCATAAATTTGATAGACTTCTTTCACCAATAAATATTACTTGCAATGTATTTTGAACATTGTAAATGACTAAGAAAATGTAATTTAAAACAAATTTATTGAAACGCAAGTAGCTAGACATAGTTTATCAAAACTTTATTATGATGTTTTGGAATAACATATAACATATAACATTTTAAATTTAGGATATGTGTTTATTTTTTCTTTAATATATATATTTCTATTTCCCGCAAGGTTAGTAATGATATTATTATTTTGGCTATATATTTCTAGCCTGTAGGAGTTTTAAGAAGTATTGCCTCAAAGGTTAGAAGAAAATACTTCAAATAAGTCAGTATATGCGAGCGTAAAAGAATTAAGCTTACGAAATTTCAATAAATCAAGATTATTTTTAGAAAAAAGTTGGATATAGGACTAATAGATTATATATCAATTTAATATATATTTTATACATATTATATATTAAGCAGGGTGTATCGATTTATGTGAGAAGTAACTGGGATGTAAATAGCAGACCTCAAAACAATATAAAATATCCATTTTAACATGTTTTATGTTCAATTGATACCGAGATAAGGGCTTCCAATATTTTGCTGGAAATGTTAATAATAGCCCTACTTGATACACCCCTGTTGCACCTGTTGTGACGTATCACTGCTGGTACACAGGTGGAAATTTAACACGAATGGGGGTTTATCAAGTAGGACTCTTAACAATTCCAGCAAAATCCTGGAAGGCCTTATCTAGGAAACCTTCAAACATATCACATATGTTCATAGGGACTTTTTGTGTGGTTTTTAAGTTTACTATCCACGATAATACTACGCTGTTGCTTGTTAATGAGAATTATTTAGTTTAGTTTCTTGTAAAATACCAACAGCAAAATTTTAATCGGTGTGATAAGGCGCTTACATTGGAGTGATTCTTTCATTGCTTCGTTTTTGTTTCTTATAAAGTAGATCTATACATAAAATAAAACTCTAAATTTGTATGCGAATTCCAATTTTGTGGGGTTTTCCTATTTTATGGTTAGTATAAACGATTAAAATACCAAATAATAAATTTTTATAATTGTTTTTGTCTGTTTGTTTTTTTTTGTTGCCGGTAAACTCAAAAAGTACTCAGTAGACTGAAACAGGACTTGTTCTGTTGTAATCCATATTTTTCAGGGAACCATGGTATGCTATACACCATATTTTTATATAATTAGCATTCGAGATAGTGACTAAAAAACTGGGTGTAAGCAGTGAACATTTATCACGGCTTGTATTGTGGTTACAGTAGATGGGACCTGATATGACTAGGAGTGTGGAAGGGGAGGAGGGGTGAGCCCGTGTTTATTCGTAACATTCTTACTCACTTAAAACACTGCTTTCGAACAAGTTTAATAATTTTATTTCATTTGAAGTCGATTGATGTGTTGATATATATTGTCTAACGAAAGAAAAGCGGTAAGTAACTATTAGTTTAAAATATATTGATCATAGGATCGCGGTTTGGCTACTATCCCTTTATAGTATTTTATACAGAATATAGTTTATAATCTTAAAATAAAATTGTCTCTGTGTTATTGGTGGTCCTTTACAAGCTTCAGCATGATGTAAAATACACCAGGTGTATATCTGATATAGTATATTTATAAAAAAGAGTTTTGGTAAAGTATGTAATTTAAATGGTTGTGTGGTCACCAAATTTATTTCTAAGCACGAGTCTTACTAGCCATTCGGGCTATACGCTTATGTATTAATTACTCTAATAAGTAAGTAGTGAGTAAGTCTGAATTTAAAAGAAGTGTAACCACATTTTCTTGTAGAGAGGGTTGGAAATCATTTCGGGTAAACCACACTCAGTAAGCCTTCCGTGATAAAACCAAGATTCCCCAAGTCATGGACATTCTAGTATATTGCGAAAGTAGTGCCTTAGACCATGTGGCTCCCAAAGTGGGTGGATGTCACCAAAGTATTTCTATATTTACTATATATTTTAATTAAATCATTAGGAGTATTTCTACATCCCATCTGGCTATGCACATTAAGTGACCACAGTGAGAATATCCTGTTTAAAGCCTGATATTAAATAATTATCAGAAACTCATAAAAGCAAGACGCTTACTCTTAAACAGCTTATACGTATTATGTGATAATTTAAATAAGTGTATTCGCTGAAAACATGTTGATAAAACTATAATCTAATGTTCGCTGATAGATCCATATAAATTATAGCCATATAATTCATAGCTCAAAGGGGAACATGAATGTCTTTGTAATATGGGAATTTCTTTCACTTCCAAGAAATTAAATCTGTTGATATCACCCCCAAACTTAATGAGTCGTGCTTACGTTATCTGCGTCAAAATAGTAATTGATATGCAAGTGATGTGACACTGTTAACATATTAGCCCTTTATGATGTAAGTGATATAGTAGAACCAAAGTAATAATTGTCTCCCTTTCAAAGTATTTTCAGATAGCTGTATGAATCTATCCTGAGCCATTGTGAAAACACTTTGATAAATACATAATATAAATTTATACTAACAATTAATCTGAATTTTAAACAAATATATCACTCTTAAATTAATATACTTATTATAAATACAAGTCAATGATATAAAATCAATTTAGATACTAAAACAAACCCTGTACACGGTATCTTACCAAATGGTAGTGGGCGAGATATCTACGGCCACTAAATAACTTCCCACCACGTTGTAAATTTTAAAATTATATGAACACATCTCATGATCCAGTTGACTCTACCTACTCAGTGCATTAGTGGCATTCAAATGGAGGATTTACAATTAAATAGAATAATAAAGGTATGAAGGTAAATTAATTGCATGAATGTCAAAACCTTAAATCCTACAAATAGATCAAGGATCCTCAGACCGTCATTACCAAAATGGAGATAATCGGCGATCCAACTCATATTTTTACAGAGCTTACACAACCAGTCTGGTGAAAGCATCGATGGTCAATTAGTTTCCTAATTATTATCATATACTCATTTGTTGGGATATTCCATGATTATTAAATAAAAAACATACAATTTTTTACGTTTATTAGAGGTAACCAAATGGAATTCCTTATTTATAAATGAAGAAAACCAGAAGAGTAATTCAGTAATCATCTTTGGCCAATATTTGATAAGAGAAATATAAATAATAACTTAGCTAGGGGGGCATCTGTAAATATATTGTATAAAATATACATCCACAAAAGTTTTGTATAATACTACAGTTAATGTTAAAACATTTATTTAACAATATATTATACATTTAAAGAATCAAATAATTAAAACGAAACACCTTGAGGATGGTAACTCATGAAACAAACATAGGTTCTAAAGAAACAAATTCAATTCTAGGAGGTCAACCAAAGAACTCTCTCTATAAATTATTTTCCCCACGCATTGCCGGATAAATTTACATAAATGTTCAGTTGTGTGTGTGTGTGTGTGTGTCCTCCCCCTTTAAGAAAGAGCTCCTCTACTTTGGCTGGTATAGTTGGGATGAGGTTATCAACATCCTCCAAAGCGAGATTGTCCCATTTTTCCAACGCAGCACCAATAAGCTGTTGCACACTCTCAGATGGGTGGAGACGATGACGACGAATTGTCTGTTTAAGAATGACCCAAGCATGCTCAATAGGATTCATTCCAGGTGAATGTAAAGGCCATTCCTTTCGGACGATGATATTGCGTTAGAGGCACTGCCAAGCTACGTGTGGATGGTGTGACATTGTCATCAGCCATGGTGAATTGGTAACCTACTGCCATCTTGTATGGAAGCACAATAAGCTCTATAATGTCCTTCATGTATTTGATAACAGTCATTGTGCCTCTTATGGGAATTAGTGTTGTTAAATGGCCTAACATTATCTCATCCCAAAATATCACTTATCATCAATCGAAATCAAGGCCTTCCTGTACTGTAGTCGGCATCGTGACTCTCTCCAGTTTCTCATACATCTCGTGTTGGGTCCCAATTCAACCCTACTCTAATCTCTTAACAAGCTATTGCTCCACTGTTTCAAGGTCCCATTTATGTGCGCGATGGCCCAGTTTCTTATGCAGATTTAGTTTGTTGGTCGTAATGAAAAACATCTTATGGTTCTCCAAGAATAGAGTCGAGCTTCTTACAGTCGCCTACGCATCGTCTGGTCAGAAATTTTAATCCCAGATGCTCAAGCAAGGTCACTTCTCATAGCCCTGGCCGTGTAACTTGGATGCCTCCTGCAGTCATCTGCTTGCTATCTTGGGCTGCTGTTGTCACACGAGGACGACATATGCAAGGTCTGTCATCAATAATATGTGCCTCTCTTAATCTTTTCCACACTTTTGAGACATCACTTTGACTGATCTTGTCCATACCAACTTTGAGTCACAATCCGGGTTCGGTCAAACTTCGTTATCGGTGTATGAGGCGTGTTTCCAGGCAGCTGCGAGGCAAACATACTTAAGGTGCCTCGCTCATTGAACAGATGCCTTGCTGTTGGTGAGTCACTATGACTATGTTTGATCTTGAATAACTTTAAGTAGGATCACCTCCGTCATTTAGTAGTAGTGTATGAGGTACATCATATCCTATTTACATTTTCTGGCTTTATGAAAAACTTTATTTTTATAACGATATAAATAATAACTAACGGAGCTCATAATGTTTGTACAAACACAATCTATTTTAGCAAATTTGGATATATATTTTGTATTCTGGTTATGATAAAATGATATAATAAACTTACCTTAATTAAATACTTTTAACCAATTATTTTCTGAGACATAGCAAAATAACCTATTATGCACACATTTTTTGTCTTTAAGAAACCCACACATTGGCATCTTCAATTTTTATAAGAAAATGGGCAGCTATAATGTACATGTTTAGTAAAAAAAATCTCGTAAATATAACACAACTTTCGATTAGAAAAGTAATGCCACCCTTTGTTAGGTAAGGCATCATTAAATATCACCATTACTACAGATGGTTTCGTCAAGACCGTCACCAGCTTCGGGTGATCACAGAGACGGATGATCGCATGTTTGTGGTGGGCGAATGTCTGGCCATCCTGCACGTGGATGAGGGAGACGCTGGCCGCTGGGTGTGTGTAGCAAATAACACAGCTGGAGTGGAGCGCATCGACCTCACCCTCCAGGTACTATGGACCTTATTTGATGAATAATTATAGCAAAACTGGGTAAAATATGTTATCTACTGTTCCAACAATTTAACCAGATTAGTATACTTAAGGACCCATCTGGACAATAAGTCACGTATTGGTCATAATACAAACAATATTGTTTATAGGACTAAGATTATATGTGATATAAGCCTGGAGCATCATCCTTCTTCTTTCTGTATATTCCATTAATGATCCAAAAGTAGGAAAACACTTTGTGTAGATATTTGAATTATCCTTTTAGTTGCATATATAAGTATATTTCCTAGATTAAGATGGTAATCTGTTAATACCATTATTTATATATTGAAGTGTAGATATTATTAATTACTATTTTAAATAAGTTTAATTATATCTTAAATAAAAATTGAATTAAAAAGCATTTTTCCTTTTTGAAAAATAATATACCTTTTTTCGTAACTATGTTTCCACATTAACCTCCAAATACACATTCGTAAATAAATATTAAACCATCTTAAAGCAAGCTCTTTACTTAAAATTTAGTAAGTAAAGTACATACTTAAAAAAAATATATATATATATATTTCCTAGCTTGTGCTCTCAGAAATAATTATGTTTTAATATACATTGCTATTAATAATAATAATTTAATAGTTTGTACCAAATAAGTAGATTATTTGTACCCCAAACTCTATTAGTTGTTAATTTTACTATCTAAGCTAGCACAATATTCTCCCTAGGTTACCTCCTCTATCTCCATAATGATACAGCCTTCAGGCCAACTAACTGTAGATGTTGGTGGCCGAGCCGAAATGCAGTGCATTGTGACTGGATCACTTGTTCACACATCTTCTCCAACCTGGCTCAAAGACGGTCATGTGATTGGACCTGTAGGGACGAGCTTGGAGAGACTTATCCTGGAGAACGTGCAGAGGGATGACGCTGGAATGTACCAGTGCATCATCAGAGGAGAGGACGACAGTGCACAAAGTTCCGTACAGCTGCAGTTAGGAGGTAGCAAAAACAAAAACTTATGTCTACGTTTGTATTCCTGATCATATCAAAAAATTGTTTTACAACACCAAATATGACTGAGATGGAAGCGAGGGAGATAAAATTGATGAATACCTGATTATACTTTCAATTACAAATATAATATTTTCAAATTACTAAACAACATATAGTAAACTTGCTCGAGTAATAAAATATACCAACCAGATCAGAGAAAATCAAAATATATATTAAAAATATCTTATGGTGGTACTTGTTTTCCAATTATTGCAAACCATCCCACAAATTTATGTAACTAAACGTTTCGGATATCTGACTGCAATACTGATGATTGTTGATATTTTCCAGAAACGTAACAATTTTTTTTAAATTTTTATTCTGATAAGGATTTTAACGAGATGAACCCTCTTTATGACTAAGATGGGCCCCTAAATTTTGAATCTAAAATTTTCCCAACTATTGTGCTAAATTGTAACCTAATTTGAACGTTTTTACCATAATATCATGCCTAATATTATAATTTTAATTTATCAGGTCAATTTTATTATAGATTAAGATATTAATATAGCCGGAAAGTTCAAAATTCAAATTTTAATACCATAGAAAATTTAACCAGTCAATTTTAAAATAAAGCTGACCAACTATATTGAATAATTTTGACTAGCTTAAATTTATAGCATAGTTGCTAAATTTCTATTAATTTAAATCAAACCCAGGATATGACTTGTACAATATTTGTTATATAGAAATTATTATAAATAGTCAAAAATATATTCAATATAAGAAGGATGAAATTATTATGAAATTGACAGTCAAAAAAGTAATAATAGTAACACTTAGCACCACGTCTTACTACCCGTTCAGGCTATAAGCTTAGTCAAAAAGGAAGTGTACTTATAAAAATCTGAATGAAAATGAAAATTAAGGTTTATTAAAAGTTTACCAATTTATTGCAATATTAAAATAAAAGATAAGAATACCATAAAAAGTTGAATGTATTTAGGGTGTATATGTTAAATACAAATTAGGAAAATAAAAGATGATTAAAAGTGGTGGTTATACAATTATAAAAATAAAGTGCTGAGTTATAATAAATTACGAATATGTTCTAAAAAGACAACACATCCTGAAAATTGTATTAATATCGATTAACTTATGGATGGGATGAAAATAGATTACGATAGTTTAAAAAGTGAATACTACAGAGTATAGATAAATAAATAGAAAACAAAATTGAAATAAAAATATGTCTTAAAGTAAGAATGACCTATGAAATGACTGATTTGAGTTGAGAAATTAAAACGAAATTTTTAAACAGTTACATTAATGAATTTATGTATAGAGAATGTACCGTTGGGAAGATAGTAAATATTAAATAAAGAAATTAAAAATTAATAAATAAAGTGTCTTATCATTGTTGACAAAAGGAGTCCCTTGCTCCTTTAAGTAATGTAGAAACAGGCAAGTCTTATATCTTATAATAATTATTGACATTTAAAATTCTCTAAACATAAATTCATGAATATAGCTACCTACGATTTGATATTCATTTCTCAAAACCAAATAAGTTATTTAATAAAATATTTTTAAAGTCAACATCTTTTATTTAAGAACGATTACTATTTCAATTAAATACTTCCATTATGTGTCTATAATATTCTATTATTAAATAAGCAATCAATTATTTTCTCAGCCATTAGGTTTGATGGGAATCACCAATTCGTATAGAGAATTTTTGAATGAAGAAAACTGCTTTGTATTTACGACCCCTGTGTCATCTGCTTTGTTAATCCTGTCAATATTAGTTGGATTCTCCGTGGTAGTAGATCTGGTATTATAGTCAATTATGTAAAAGTTAATAAAATCACGCTTGAATAAACACAGCCACTGCTTACTATGGTGAATGAGTAGCTTAGGACTAAGGTACTAGGTCAGATCAGGGGAATTCTCGGTTGTCAGTTATGGTGGGGCATGGTGGGTAGTTAGGCTACCATTTAATTTGTCATAGTTCCGCTATAAATTGTGTATACATTACAAATACAAGTCATATCATTATTAAGAATCAAACAATCCTTATTATTAATCTAACTAAAATGTTTCTAAATTTACAATTTATATCAGCATAGGCCTAATTGATACACAAATGAACAGTGCTTTCAGATATCAATTAGATAGCAATTAGACCTATGCTGATATAAATTGTTCATTTAGAAACATTTTAGTTAGATTAGTAATAAGGATTGTATACATATATATATATATATAATTAAATCATTTGGTGGTTCATCTTTGCATCAAGGTGGTTATTCAAATTTAAATAACATATATTAATTAAGCAATGTGAACTTAGATTTTTGAAAGTGCCGTTTCAATACAAATGGATTACATTTGTCAATGTCAATTCTGGATTAATTAGAAAATATTAATAAATATTTAGTGTACCCCTTGTTTGCTTGAAAAAGGGGCAGGCCTACCTCACTTGTATTCATAAAGATATAATTCAAAATTAAATATCATATTGTAATGGGTATAAGTAATTCTGCTATGTCGAATGTATGTGTATTTTACCTGGTTATCAATAATTTATTTATTAGTGATATTGTTTCAATACTGCCTATAAATAATTTTGAAATAATTAATCATACACCCGATTCGGTGGCTAAGTGGTCTAAAGAGCTACTCTCGTAGTAGCCTATACTGCCGAAGACGGGGAGATAAAAATTCGAATCTCAATCAGGTGTGCTGAAGGTGGTTTATATTAAGAAAAATCCACTCTCTTTCTATGCAAATGTGGGCACACTTTCTATAAACATAGCCACCTAATTCCTTAAACCATTAGTGCTATTAGTATATAAGCGTATAAGCCAAACGGGTATTAAGACGTATTGCTAAAAGATATGAATCATATACATTTCTCAATATACACACAAATATAAATATATTTAACATTTATTAGATAAAAGGAAGCAACATATTGGATGAGCAACTTAGTCTCGCTTTATCAAATAAGTACTGAGTACTGATGCTCATGTATTGTTTTTATAAGTTAGGATAGTTGAGATGATAATGGAATTACAAAACAACGAGATAATTTAATATTATCTTAGAATAAATGTTATAAAACAAATTAATCTATACATATTATTTTTTTAATGAATGTGACTTTGTGTTAGGAAAGTGTTGATTAACTAAATTCTAAGCTTGTCGCTCAGCCTAATAAAATCTTTTTTTTTTCAGCTGCTCACCCCCAACTGTTGTATAAGTTCATTAACCAGACCCTACAGCCTGGCCCCCCTGTTTCTATCAAGTGTATCGCCACAGGAAACCCAACTCCACACATAATATGGCATCTGGACGGCTTTCCCTTACCACAAAATGAGAGGTTAGTTTATTGAATTTAATAACATTTTCCATTAAATTTCTTATAGTTTTATAGTATCGTTATGATTGCAATTATAGATTTAAAGAAATATTAATTCAAAGTGAAAAATGGCCAAAGTCAAATGGTGCTCCTATTTAATAAATGATCGCAAGAAAATTGAGTGACTAACAGATCAGAGTCCCAAATTTACGATTAATTTATAAAATTTTAGGGGATTATGATTTCATTTCATAATTTGAGATATTTACATTATACTAAATGTCATATTAATATTTAATTTGTAATATTTTAAAACCATTTTGATAGATATTGTATACTTTTATTGCTGTACTAAAATAAGGTAAGATATTTCTATGATAATGAATTAATAATTTAATTATAGAAACGTACATTACATTTTTTAGTTAGAGAATCAAAATTACATATTCTTTATTCAACCAAAGTGTGTTTGATTAAATATAAAAATAAAATTTGTTGCTTATTGGTTGGTAAAATTGTAGTAAAATATGAATTATTTCTAAAATCCTAAACAATTAAATACTTTTATAATAATTATAGAATCTGAAGCTAAGAAGTATATGGGAAATAGGCATATCATACCAAAAGATGCCAATAGAATAGCTGCCAATTTATTCTTAGTAATCTGATTATCCTAATTACTAACAAAGATAGGTAGGAATAATATTACTAATCAATACCTCTGGAAGGGATGCCGTCAAAGTCAAATAATGTAATATGTCAATCATTCTGTCACTCATCCTAACAACCATCTACTTGTAAGATAAAATTGACAGAGAGAAGTTAGTAAACCTTCATTAGTTTTGATCAAACATGTCTACACTAGCCTGTAATCTTCCATCACTCATGTTGACATTAAATTATTCCAAGGTATTTCAGAGAAGACCTGGAGTTTTGGATGATATATCTAAATTTAATGGAATGCAGAAAAGTCAATTTATAAAAAATACTCAAAAAATAAAATGGAGAGTCTACAAACTTTGTGAAGAAGTTCAACAGCAGAAGCCATAATTGAAATCTCCCTAAGAATGGTGATGTTTTTCACCCTCTTTTACCCTAATTGGTGACTCACCTTAACACCACACCAATAAAGGCGAATTACAATTTTAACACCCCACCTTTCTCCCACCTAAGTAATCTGAAAATGTTTGAATCACGCCTAACATCATATATCCCTAGTTGAAGATATTCGTATGTATTTTTCTCCCACTCTCTAAAGCTATAAACCTGATAAGACTTGTTTATTATCCTGAAAACCCCTATGGTCAGACAGGAGATAATATTTTACACATCAATTTGATGTGATTTATTGTCATAAGCATGATGGCTTCAAAGACGACGTGGTAAAGAGCTATTCGAACTTCAGTGATATCATAAACTTAAGAATGTTCATAATAGCTGAAATGTTAATTGAACAACTCAAACCATACAATCTTCATACATATGGTGACTTCAAAAATTACCCTGAATCTTACATAAAACTATAAAGATGTATAGCTATGATGTATTCATATAATTTATGTGGCTTCCCTCCATTAAACACTTTAATAATTATTGGTTCTTACTCATTATTTAGGATGCAATCTAAAACTTTGAAAATTAACAACCATATACGATCCTTGGGAATATATTATGAACAATAAATAAATTTAACCATAATATTAGTTGAAGAACGGACTAACGTCATATATATACAATATACATATATGTTTAATCTATATTCGCTTCAAGTAGCAAACACTTTCAGATTGACTCCATTAATACTTAAGAATTAATTATATTATTTACATTTACCCTTCATCTTGGGGGAAGAATGGAATAACGTTAATTATATACATTTAATTAAATATTTGCTTAGAGTAAAAACCTTTCATATCGTTTCACTGACCCTTATGTGTACTTTATATCCCTAAATATTATGTACTTTTTATCATAGAAGAAAAATTATCTAAGACAAATATACAGGGTGTTCCGAGTTATGTGGGAAATAACTGGCGTGTGTACAGTAGAATTCCAACAACACAAACATTCCTAGCTAACTTATGTCCAATGATCGATCGTCCTCAATCTACCGGTCCGTGTCACTGTGTATGTTTTTGGTTGATGCTAAACCCCTGTTTGTTTACATAGTGTGGTAGATACGAACTTGGGGTATTTGTTGATAGTTCACTTTCACTGTTGACTTCCAACGCACGTAAGATACAAGCGCTAAATTTACTAATAGCTGAAGCCAGTCCAATGTTTCTACTAACAAGGTAGTGTGATCATGGAAGCTTATTCCAATGAGGAAATGGTGGGCCTGCATCTAATGTTTGGACTTCCACCGAATACAATATGGTGACAGAGAGACTTCCTTACATGGAACACTTTCCGAATCGTTATTTTATGATATAAAAAGACGCTTAAGGGAATAGACCAGAGGGGTAATGTAATTATTATTATTATTAACACCGCGTCTTACTACCCATTCGGGTTATACGCAGAGAGGGGAAATGGTTCATTCACTAAACAAAGAGAGAATACTGGTCGAACCAACCGAAAGCGAACAGTGGCTTGAGAGGAGCGTATTCTCGTTCACATTAATGAGCATCCTGGTGACAGCACCCAACGGATATCTGCGGCAAAAGGCATAATTTATCAAAATGTTCTTATGCCTGTGGTTTGTAATTGACGTAATATTTTTTCAAACTCTGCTTTTGAAAATATGATTACATAGTTTATTCTGCCACGAATTGAAATATATTTATCGTTTACTGAGGAGTAGTATGATGGTTTGTGAAACCACCAATAGTCGGTTTCAATGAGTCTTTCAGTGTAGAACTCGCCAACAATACCAAAACTTAAAATAATATAATACTCAAAGATATTTGCTGTCCCAAATCTTTGGATGTTCGCTGAAGGGAATCTAAACATGTATAGTGTTATGGCAATCCCTGTATATTTATAAAGACAGTAACTAGTTTCTCAGTCTCCACTTTAAACTTCTTTTCGTCTTTCTGTGAATGCTATATCTCTATTGCAACTTCCTCGTACCCTGTTGCACCTAGACTTGTAAGTAGCATATGAAACCCTCCCCCCCCAAAATAAACCTTCACATACACAACCACATAGTTATCGGGCCACCGGTCGTCGAAGAAGAGAGTAAAACATGTATACTATAACCTAGTTCCAAACAAGACGACGGCTGGGATATTTCCATGATGAAAGCATGATTTTTAATCAAGCGTATTTCATATAGGCTACACATTTGTTTATGTAGGCCTATGTGTGTATTTTTTTATCAGATTCAATATATAATCGCTAAGAAGACTCTACTTTATTTATTTCACCTTAATCCCTTTTCAAAAATATGTTTAACTTTTCCTAATATTAGCGCTTATAGAATTATACATATTCCTCATAAATTAAAGGTATAAGGGAAAAGGAATGAGTGATTAAAGTTATTGTCTGAATAGTGAATAGATATAACAGGGGTTAATAGGGTTGTAAATGTATAGTCTGAATATATAAAGGAAGTAGCAAGAAGGACTAGGGTTGTTAATGCATGACTTGTATAAAGATAAGAAGGAGCGTTGAAAGGAACTGCATTTCCCGAATCAAAGTCGAGAGAAGCAGATATGACAATGTTGTGATCTGGACCGATAAAGAAGCATATAGTTGGGTTCAAGTAGAGCAAAAACAAGGAAGATGAAGTATTGAAGTTTTTGGCCGAAATTGAGCGATAAAGAAGCAAGGGAACCAATGATATGTTTGGAGTAAATACGGGTACGAGCAAGAAGAATGTTGGTAGAAGAAGTATGGTGGTTAATCATCTATAGATAGATGAATCAGTCGAGAAAGAAACAGGTCCCAAGATAATATCATTCTAGGAGCACGCACGATTAGCTAAACTGACTCCATCGGGAATATATCTTGATTAATCTGATTAAATTATTATAAATGGTTTGGCTCACAACGTTACAGAAGTTGTCTACTATAATACTCCAGAACAAATTCACAAACGATCCCTTCTAATTTAATTTTCTTTGGATCCCAATTACATGAACTATTATCATTTAATAAACGAATTAGTTTCACTTTAATAAAATAAATTAAAAATTTTATTTTCAATTTTTCCAAGCTAACAATAAAGATTAGTAGGATTTTTATACTATTTATTTGATACAATTTTTTAAAAATACCCATGTTTTAATCAGATTCTTATTTAAAATCATTTCAAATTTTTAAATATCAACAGAATAAAAATTTATAAATCCGCTTTTTAAACTTGTAAAATTTGTATTTTTTTTAAATTTCAAAATATCTATGATCTTCTAAATTTAGGTGATAAAGTTTTATTTTAATTACTACCATCTCTAATAAGAACAATGCGATAATTTTTGGTTTCTTCCTCTAGATTTGTGATTGGTCAATATGTAACTCTTCATGGTGACGTCATAAGCCACGTTAATATCAGTAACGTTCAAGTTGAAGATGGAGGAATATATCAATGTACGGCGAGTAATCGTGTTGGAGAAATCAGTCATTCAGCAGACATGAGGGTATATGGTGAGTCTTCTCTGAAACTTGGAATACAATTTAACTTGCTCTAAAGAACAATAATATTAAATAAAACTACTTTGTTTGGACATGATAAAAAAACTACACTAACATATTTTAAATAAGATTTATCTCAGTTATCCTTTCTTTCCCAGACTAGATTAGATCATGCTATGTCTGATTTATCTTTGAAAGGAAATATATATATTTTATTAATTGATTTTACTTATTAAAATTACGTAGTTAAAATGGAAATCCATTGTAAAAAGTCAAGCTATGTAATATTAAGTATGTAACATATCCTTCAATCACACCTGTAAATTTTATCGAATGTCATATATATGAAAACATTTTGTTTTATATAAAATTTTAGCATCGCATCTGACTACCGATTCTAGCAATACGCTTATGTATTAACTGCGCCGATGGGTTAGGGAAAGGTAAGGTTGAATTTTGAGTAGGTTTACCCATATATGTGTGACGAGATAGTGGGATACCATTTTATAAAAACACACTTATTACACCCGACTGGGATCAAACAACTCCCCGTCATCGGCAGTCTAGTATATTGCAAGGGAAGTGCCTTAGACAATGTGGCCCCCAAAAAGAGGGCCATATGATTATTATCATACATTATATTCATGACCTCCAAAATTTTAATGTGTATAAATTTTTTTTTACTACCACGTATTACTTACCTTACAGAGCATACGCCTATGTACTAATTACACTAATGAGCTAGGGATTATGGAGTCTTAATTCAGAGTAAATGCATAAAAATTTGCGTGGAAAGAGAGTGGAAAACGGTTTAGAAAGAACCGCCCTCAGTGCACCACACCAAGATCAAACCACGATACAATTGCCTTACGCAGTCTGGTCTATTGCGTCATTAGCTCCTTAGACCATGCGACCACAGAAGCGAGTCAATGTTAACAAAATAAGCATATTAATATATAAAAGAAACTAATATCATCATTTTATAATATATTTTCATACACAATAAGTTGCACAATATCTATAATCAGAATTAACTTTACTTTATATGTTAGAGATACCAAATTAACTATTAAAATTTTTTAAATAATGCATTTTTTATGATTTTACTTTCTATTGAGACCACGGGGAGAGAATTATTGTGATCGTCAAAAAATCTAAATAAAGATATTTATAAATGACTAAGTTTCATGACCCCACAAGACCGAAATAATAGTTTTCAAGATTTGTCTATCTGTTTGTATCTAGGCCAATAGCCGAAACTATTCTACCAATCAGTCTTAAACTTGATATCTAGTATTATCACAAGGTTCCTCGGAGGAATATTTGTAATTAGTAATAAAACATGATCAGTATATAGGAAATAGGCATTCCATTACTAAAAGATGCCGATTAAATAGCTGCCAATTTATTCTGAGTATTCTTATTATTCTTATTACTATCAAAGCTAAGTAGGTGAATGCTACACCCCTATTTGATAAGACGAAAATATATTTTCCACAAATACGCTCTAAAATGTTTGACTAAATTTATTATCTAGCCATTGAATAAAATTACAAACAAAATGGAAACTCGCATTTTCTCATGAAAATTACTTTGAGGTCATTTTATATGAACAGAAACTTACAAATTTTATCATAATTCCACAATTATTTGAGATACGAAATAGATTATCAGAATAAAGTTGTAGCACTTTAAAAGTAAATCAAATTCATCTCGCATATATTTTTATAAAACCAGTATTTTCTAAGCTATAAGCAATATATTAATTTAGTTTTTATTGAGGACTATGAAGTGTCAAATTTTTAGTTATGCTCTTTGGTGTATAGATACATCCTTAATAGCCAGTGTCTCTGTAGGATAATATATTATTTCAACATGCTCTATGTTGGAGTATTTCTGATACAAAGTATATTATTCAGTTTCACAAATATTATTAATTTTCATTAAATTTTCTATTTTAAGTTGAAAAAAGAATTCTGTGCAGTGCACTGTATCTTTTTTTACTTTCTACTATACCCATGTAGAGATTAATTATTGTCATTGCCAATAAAATTGAGTTCCAAATCTTGAAGGATGTTAACGTTTCATTAAGCCTTGAACCTGAAAAAATGTATTTTCGCGATTTCTTCTCTTTGCCTGTATCTTCACCTAAAGCAGAAACCATTTTACTTATCGGGATAAGACTCAGTATCTAAGGTTTCCAAAAAATTCTCTGGAGATGTTTTAGGAAATAATATTTGTTAATTTTTTGATTAAAATTAATGGTAGTCTACTTAGTTGCGAAAAGAGATAGAACTGATTTTTATCAAATTTGGCTTCAAGTATTTTGCTTAAAATATGTGTCTAGACATTATATTTTATGTTGTACCGTATCTCATTCTACCATGAAATTGTCTTTGAGGGTACTTTACATAAGTGTGAATATTCAAATTTTAACATATCTCTGTCCTTTCTTGTGATATGAAATGACTTATCATTAAAGAGTTTTAGGACCTCTCCATGTATAGAACTTAGAAAGAATATTATATAGAAAAATATTCATCATGTTATAGGCATATATAATTTATAAATATATCTTTGGAAAATGAAAGTTTAAGGTACACATAACTAATTATATGTTTATTTATATTTATATATTGTGTATATTATATTTCATGTACAGTATGCTTTTTTGGTCAAATGCGATCATTATTTTTACTTTATGTTCCTATAACACTGTATTATATGTTTTTTCACATCTCTTACTAATTATAAGGTATATGTTCAATAAATGTTAGAGAACGTCTGTATTATGCATCGTACCATTAATTTATTTACATCATTGAGTGTAAATCACAATTATAAAAGATATTTAAAAGAAATCAATAATTTCATGTTTGATTATATTGTGTGGAAAGATAAGACACACCAATATAACTTAGTTTTATTTAATAACACTTTCGGAAATTAATTTATGGATATAATTAATTTGATTTTTAATTTTTGGATCTAAGATTTTAATCAATAAGTTTTAATAGATGTATCTAGTTATTTATGTTATGAGACTATTTAATTTAATATTGTTCGATAAATCAATGCGATTAGAGGTTGTACTTTTTGTTTCAGGTTTACCATTTATCCGACCAATGCCAAATATTTCAGCGGTGGCTGGCGAACCTCTATATATTGCTTGCCCAGTTGCGGGATATCCTATAGAGTTAATAATTTGGGAGAAAGGTACAGTTCTAAGTGAAATTTCAGGTTTAGTCAAATGTAATTAATTTTTGCTATTTTCCAGCTAACCTGACATCGAAATGCTAACTAAAGTTTGTATGGATTAACTATTCTTGGTAGTATTATTAACAGTGTTTTAGATTATGACAATAAGATTCACTTTTAGGCTATTAATTAATCAAGCAAAAAGTACTATAATTTCCTAAATATCTTCAATACATTTTGATGCACATACCAAGAGGACTCAAAGTAATCTTTATTGCTCACTGTTTGGGCACAAGCTCCTGCTGTGGGTATACCCCTAAGGATTAATTCCTTAAGCCGTTATACAACTCTCGCTAATAGTTTTTAGAGTTCGGATACCTTTAGAGCAAATTTTCTTAATCCTTTTCGTGTTACGAGAGCAACTAGGATGAATGTGTTTCTTAGGTCACCATCCACAAAGTCGTAGGTGAATATAAATATTAAATGTGTGTATCGTAGGCACTGTGTTTTTGCACTATAAAAGGACGTATTTAATGGCTGTGTAGATATGTAGACTGCCCTGGAAATAGATCACCGCAAAACACATTATTGCTTTCTATAACATTCTTGATCAAAGTGTGTTGTAATATTAGTCCATAATTTTGCAAAATATTAATTCGTTTTTATTGTATTAAGTGTGGTTGTTTTCATTGTATAAATGTTTTGTAAACGATTACAATGAATTTGAAAATGTATACTTTTAAATATATAATATGTGTACATAATCACTATTCAATATTATTTCAATATAAATTTAATATTAATGCAATAAAAGTTAGAAGGAAATTATTGTTCAGCCAATACGAACTAGTATGCTAGTTTTCCTTAGAGCTACTGGCATCATTCCGTAGATGTCAGACCCCCTGGTGGCTCATATAGTTCTAACATCATCCCAGCATTTTTTTTGATACTGTTATGTTTTCCTAGCTCTACGCCTCTTCCCCACTTCCCTTCCGGAGATCACTATGCCAATACTGGGAGCCCTCTCTCTTTTCAAAAAAAGTATTATTTCTTAATTTTTATAAGTTTCCCTGATATAGACACTAAAAGTGACCCCACCACTACACTTTCAACGGTAATGAATGTACTGTTTTCTCTCCACCTAAGGAGGTATACCTCTTGCTTACCCCTCACTAACCTCATTTCCTGGCCATTCTCCCTTCCCTCATTGCTTCTTCAAAAATTATTAGGAAATTCTTCTATCTAGACGCAAAATTATATAGATGTTCATAAGCCTCAAGAACACTTGGAACAGCATACTATTGATTATAACGGATGACTCCCACTTCTTCGATGGTCAATAGTGACTAACTATCCTCCGTTATCTTTATCAATGAAATATTGTGTCCCAGCCATGGTTTACAAGTCAAAATGGGGTCAATGAGTGTAATGAATAAGATCATGATGTGTAGGCAATTCATTATCTTCTCTCTGCATTCCTCAACCCTTATCGATTATGAATAGTGTAGGACTTTAACTTAGGGTTTAAAAGTATATTCACCACTTCATTGTGGAGGGTGATATATATGGTTTTAATTTCTAACCTAAAGTGTTTTTTCCTTCTTAATTCTCACCTGTCTAGACCAGTGGGCTAAGACAATGATAATGCTATTGAATCATGGGCCAGCCACCCTTAATCATCCAAGCCATATTGCGTTTCCCCCAAAGAAAACACAATAATACTATCCTGATATTCCGATCGTTTTCAAAGCCATGCATCATTTAGACCAATGCCATATGTCATGATTACATGACACTCCTTCATCCAACCCAAGAGTAATTATATAACAGTTTATTATCAGAGATATTAAACTGAATTATATAATATTTGATTTTAGTCCTTTCTCTATTATTCATACTTAAAAAGTATTTGATCATTGTTCGCTGATTAGAGGTATCAATGATAGCTAGATGTCATTTTCTTATTGAGCATGGTTGGACTAATCGGTAAGATCTCTGATTCATACATGACAACATTTAATTATGTATAATAGCCCTAGTGAAATGACCGTTGAATTTTTTTCATTAAAAATCTCATTTATTTGGTCGTACACTGTACACACTTTAACGCGCAGCCTTACTGTGTCTGTCAGTAGTGCCTCGGATTGTTTTATATCGCCGCTTTCGTGGTATCCACCATTTTCTCCGTTTCTCCTTCTCCCTCAGTCACTGATACAAACCTTATAGCGTAGGTCAACTAGAGCAGCTAGCATTATATCCCCTTCTTCCTTTCTTCTTAAACTCCCATTTTTGGAGTCTCTTTTCTTGTCTAGGTTTAATTTCTTCAGCAAAATGTCATTACTACCTGCTCATTCATATTCCACTCATCAGTTTGAGTGGAAGTTGACACAAGCAGGCTTTGCTTCTTGACTCTGTAAGCCATAGCGCTCTTCAGGTTCCTCCTTCTCCTAGCTAGCTTTGTTCTGCTTCACTTCTTCTCCTGTCTTCTTTTCATGGTCCATTTTAATTATATTCCTACATATTCCAAGAAGTATTTGTCTAATTCTATCAGTAATGTCACTTTACTTATTCGTTGTTTCAGTCTGTACAATATTTCGTCTTCTTTTTTTATCCCAGTATAAGAATTCTGTGCACATGGCACTCGTGCGTGTTCGACTTGTTTTAGCTGCCCTTCTTTCTGCTGACACACAGTATGCCTACAGCCTTTTTGGCTTTGCATGCTTTCATCTCATTTCCGTCCACTTCACACTTCCCACACCTCAAATTCAGCATAGAGCAGAGCTTTGCCAATGTATCACAATTATCTGCACTTGTGGCATCGAGTGATCATAATGTTATCCATTACCAACACCGAAGATGTACACCTGACTACTTAGCAGAAAATTTCTAACTAGTAGGAGAGATTTCAACCACGTGGCTCACCTCTGCCCTGTCTCTCACTCCCATTCTGAACTTGAAGTTGAACTTCTTTTTAAATTTCTCTTTCCTAAGCTTGACTACCAGATTTTTCTGGTAGACCACTTTCTTAATTTGCTCGTTTAACATACCAATATGTATGTTGAAGTGTGTAACCAGTGAACTTCGCGTTCGTGGCTTATCACATTTTAAGTCCTCTTTAATTCCTCTATGTTTCATGATGTTCTTAGTGTGTATAATTCACTCTGTATCCACACTACACATCTTGCTGGCCTACCAGACTACTCTAATCCTAATATTTTCCTTCGTCGTGTGAATCCTTGCCATAAAAGTCTTTTAGATTTCAGTCACGTGTCTGCCACTACTTGTGAAATTAAATGTCGTGCTAGTTATTCTCTCTTTCTCCGTTTGAAATTTCGGTACTTCTAAAACCTGCTTTGAATCATTATATGCCATTACTGCATATGTTGGGGTAGTCGCGAGTTAATAAATTTTATTGTCCATTATCTTTATCTTTAGAAACTAGTTTTCCTTCTTGATCTGCTCGATTTGTCCCTACCGTCATGTCATCGACATCTACATGGTTATCAGCTCTTTCTTCGATGTCACTAATTTTCTCTGAGTAATCCTTTCGTTCAACACTTGTAGCTTATCTACAAAGCTCATTATTACTTTTTTGTTGGCTATGCTTTAATTCTTTTTTTACTTATTCTCCCCTCACTCCCACTCACGCTTTCACTTTCATTAGGCTTATGATCTTTCTTATATGCTACCATGATCGAAGATTAATAAAGTTAGCTAGGAGGCCTCCCATTGTGGCTTAGAAGTCCTTTTCTACTTTTAATAAATGAAATTCATGCCGTTGAATATAGACGTTTTAAATAGTCGGCACATTTTCGTTGAAACAACATTTGGGGGTGTCTTGCATGGTCTTCACGCTGTGAGGAGTGCCTTCACCCAATGAAAAGAGATAGTTTGACTCACGAGAATCCTTCACGGGAGACACATTAGGGTAAGAGTGAGGACAATGATAAATCACCTAATTTGGATAAACAGGAGTCAATGTAGCACCGTAATCAGTAGAGTGGGGAGGCCACATTTTTAAATCCCTATATCAAGTAGATGGAAAACAGTTGAGAGAAAACACTATCTAGAAAGAGGAAGAATGTTCCCATTATTGTCATAGTCATCCCTGGAGGGTAAGAAAGAAATAGGCCGAGAAATAATAAGACGTAGTGGTAGGGGACATCCACCTGGAAATAAGCTAGGACTTTACAAACCACTGGGTGGTCCGCCATCTACAGAGAGGAGCTAGGAGTAAAATGAGGCTCTTCATTTGCATTGGCAGAACTTAAATTCCTTGCTACTGATATAGATACATTCTGTATATATATTATAATCATAATTTAACTGAATTATATATTTCCAGGAATATAATACTATATAATAGTATATAACTAAGTTGAGCCATTAGGATGTATGTCTAATTAGCTTAGAGTACCTGATTTGATTCCCGATATAGTATAAAATTATATTATTGATAAAATTGGGGCCTTCACTTTCACACTGATGAATTAATTGTCTTGGCTCTGGGTTCTGTGTCAGTTTTAGAAATGATTTAGTTGTAGGAGGTGGGCTTATTTAACAAGTTGGACCAGGATGTTCACCTTAAAAATCACAAATAAAAAAGTCCTTTAATATCAGGCTAGGTTACAGTTAAAGAAAGACTTGTCTGTGGACGAAGAATAATGTATAACAAAGATAAAGTATTTTAATTAAAATTGTATATTACAATCTGAGTTAAATACCTTAAAGTTTAGATAACAAATCTATATTAGGTGTATTCTCGCAGATTCCCACCGCCTTCCTACCAATCGGCGCCAGCACGTTTTCCCTAATGGGACTCTGCTCCTTGAGAACGTGCAGAAAGATGCGGACAGAGGAGAATACCGCTGTAGAGCATCGAATAACCAAGGACAGTCTGCATCACAAATGCTTCCCCTCAATGTTATTGGTAATTTTGTTATAATATAACAAGAACATTTTAAAATCTTGAATTTCATTTAATTATTATCTAGTGTGTAAACTCATTTTTGTATGTGTTTGATATTCTAGT
This sequence comes from Timema genevievae, assembly GCA_902155825.1. Classification (NCBI taxonomy): domain Eukaryota; kingdom Metazoa; phylum Arthropoda; class Insecta; order Phasmatodea; family Timematidae; genus Timema; species Timema genevievae. Next base: position 97,473 of record CABFWO010000958.1, on the reverse strand, counting down.
TATATATAGTCTTATTAATAATATCATTATTATAGTTATTAATTAACTATAAAATGTTGGGCTTAGAGGTCACATTGATCCTAGTCTCTGTTAGTGCGGAAGTCAGATTTCAAATTTTAGACAGAGGTTATCTAGATGGTTTTCCATGTGTGATTTTAAACTATTCCTCCCATTCTCCTCTAATGCAAACTTAATTCCATCCCCCAAAACATATTCTGACTAGATCTATATCAAGATAGGGATAAGTGGCGTACTTTTTTAAGTGTGGCAATGAACTTTTGATTTCCCAATACCAAAGAGTAAGTGAGACATATTCTAGCTTACATCCATAAGTAATCTTTTTTCATTTTGTGTTCTTATAGATCAGAATATATTTTTTCAAATAATTGTGTATGTACAAAATTATTACAAATTTCAATTAATTTTAAATAATATTTTCTTAATTATTAATAATATATGTTAGCATGCATTCATTTTTTCTTAAAGATAATGATCCCATCTTTTTTGATTCAACACTGTTTTATATTGAATGATAGCACCATAAAATAAAATAAACTTTGTCTGATACAGTTTAGGATAAACGGAGACTAATTAAAATATTTTAAAAATTAATTTTAACAAAATTGCTTTTAAAAGTACAACTATTATACCCGTACTTATGCGTTTCTTAGACGATTACGCTTTAATTAGAATACACATAGATTTTTCAGCTAAATTTAATTTTAAAACCTAGTGTACATTAAAATTATTTTGGGTATTTTGGTGTAGTCCTAGGTGATAATTACAAAAGATGTTGAAATAGCAAAGTGAATGACTAATGTAATCGAGAATATGTATGAATCAGTTGATAGAGTGGCTATCATCAAACAGTGCCACAAATTTATGTTCAGAAGACAATTTTCTGGATAATTTAAGGATGGTCCAGATAATCATCTAAAACCATTATTGTTATTATTAAAACATTACTTTTTTCATGTTTATATTTAAAATAATTAGTAGAAATGAACTACACATGCACAATTGATAAATGTTATAAGACTATATCGTTTATTTCAAATAACACACATTTCTTAACACATTAACCAGTTCATGCAAATTACCTGCGTTTTATGAACCTTTAAAACCAATTATTACCAATATTTAATTATTTTTATTTAACTTTAATTTTTGTCATCTTCCCATTTACAGATCTGGCTATATTTGCAAAATTTTATAATTACAGAACCTTATATTGATTTTTTATTTTTCATTTATTTAAGACATTTAACATACACTTTCTAAACCAATTGATTATCTCAATACATTATTTTAAAACTAACTTAAAACTAGGACATAAACAACAACAAGCCCCCAGCCAATCACTGTGAAAGGGGAACTCACATTTACCCATAACAATTTTTTGGCCTTGCCAGAAATTGAACCCAAGAACTTTAGCTCAATAGCCAGACAAGCTACAGACTGAGTTAAGATGTTAGACCAACCTTCTCTTACACTAAGTCAAATATTAATAATGAAATACATAATATTGTAACGACTACAGACTGCATGCTGCAAATAAATCTTAAGATAAAAAAAATATATGGTAGCCTATACATAAACAATAAACATTAATATTAAAGACAAATTCAAATCTCTTATATAAGTTAGATGTAAATTGAGTTGACACAAAATATCAATCCAAACAAATCAGCAGGGTTGCAATAAGGATGTGCATGGGCCCTAGACTAAGGCATTTTGTAAGAGGAGAAATGAAACAAAAACTCAAACGTGGGAAATATTTATTAAATATTAGACACTGAGACGTAAACTAATTTTTGAAATTCAGATATAGATCGAGTCTTAATAGAATTGAATAAGAAAACATATTTCATAGCAAAGTAGCCTATTGAATGAGTTGTAAGTGAATACGAGCGTGAATCATTGACATTTAGCTGCACCCGCACATATTGGCAGGCTGTAGTGGGCAGGCTGGACTTAGAGATACGGTTGCCACCACATAAAGAGCTACATATTATGAATTCACCAGCATTTACCTTCATATTTTTGTCAAATCTGTGTTACTGTTCGAACAGTGAGACAGCCATACTCTGGCAATAGACTGACTTTCTTATATAGTGAAAAATGTTTGCAAGGTTTGGTATACCGTACCACCTACAAAAATTTAGTTACGTTACGGCAGTTTAACGTATAGCCTTTCTAGCTGTTAACTAATTTATGATACATATGACTTTATGGTGTAATTGTGGATATTGTCAAATTTATATTAATTATTATTCTAGTTTTTATTTAAGTGGGTATATCAATTAAGTAATGAAGCGTAATTTATAAAAAGTTCAAGTTAATAAATAAAATAATCTATACTTTTGCATATAAAAATACAAATTTATCAAAAATCAGCTATCAACAACTACCCTGAAAAAAGTACTAGTTTTAACAAACATATATTTTTTTCATATTAAAACTATTTCGTTACGCATTTTGAGCAAATATGTTGTGGCCATTTATTGAAAAAGTCCAATTTTCAAAAATAATAATGTACTGTACTTTCAGTAAACCTCCCCATATTTCTCATAAAAAATAGCATAGTGTTATTTATCATGTAAAACACTCCCAAAATATTCAGAACAAGGCCAGGTGCGCTGCCTTGGTGGAATATTATACATGTATTTTTTAGAACGATATTATCTCTTTCTTTTGCTTAGATGTTGGGAATACCTTTATAGAAAAACGCATTTTTTTTTCTTTTATAATTGCTACTATGGCAAAATATATTATAACATTTTTAAACTTGTTATTTCCAATACCAAATGTTTGGAGGAGGGAAGATGTTGTAGAAAGATCAAGAGATAACCATTGCGTTGCAAGGCAACACACATTGCATAGTGGAATACAACTTTTCCATCCCTATCCCAATAATCGATCATAATCTGCTGAGTGGTGATCTTCTGGCTTCAAACTAACAGGTGATCTCGAGCATGAGGGCTAGGGTATGGTCTACTAAGGACCGTATGTCAGTTGATTTTCTCCATATTAGGGAGGAGGGTCTAAACAGGTCCCGAATTGGATGGTAAGTCCTGGGAGGAAGGATGACCATTGATGGTGTGGTACTGAATCAAGCAAATTAGTATAACCAAAGAAGTTGGTTGCGTATAACCCAAACGGGTAGTAAGGCGCTGTGCTAATAATAATAATAATAATAATTAATAATAATAATAATAATAATAATAATAATAATAATAATAATAATAATAATAATAACAATAATAATAATAATAATAATAGTAATAATAATGTTGGCCACTGTCTGATACTCTTTTGTCCCCATAATGAAATCACTTGGCTCGGATTTGTTCACACATCATAGTATAATACACCTGCCATTCCAGACAATAGGTGGGCAGGTTTGAAGATAATAGTGGTGGGGCAATGATAGTCTATACTACTAATAAAATGATATAGAAAATTAATGAAAAATCATTGAAAATTACCATAATACTATTAATGATGTTCAAACAACAGTCACGACATTCTTATTGACCATTAGTATTCTATAGAAAGATTAGTGTTTATATCTCCTAAGTGGTTGATCAGAAATTAATATATTAATTTTTTTTAAATAACATATGTACTGTACACATCAATTGTTCACATACACATTCTTATCGTGTCCATTTTCCCATTATTATCCTTGAGTTCAAGGAAATACAGTTATAAATTTCGGTTTAAATGTTTTTAAAATATCACCATAAAACACAATATATATATATATATATATATATATATATATATATATATAATTTCAATCTTCAAATATATTGTTAAAGAAATAAATTAGATTCATAGAGACCATAAAGGGAAAGGAGTGAACTTTGTGATGAAGATATTATAATAATAATAATAATTATTATTATTATTTAGCACCACGTCCTACTACCAGTTATGGCTATACGCTTAAGTACTACTTGCACTAATAGGTTAGGAATTGGGAAGGTTGAATATAATGGAAGTAAACCCGCATTTTCGTGGAGGGAGAGTGGAAAACCATATAGGAAAAACCATCCCCAGTTCACCCGACCGGCATTCGAACCTCTATATCCCCGTCCTCAGCAGTCCAACTCAACACGATACCAGCGCGTTAGCCAACCACGCCACCGAGGTGGTTGTGATTATAATTGTTTGAAATCATAATTTCATTCGTAATTAAAATGAATAGTTTTTAATTTCTAAACATTTACGTGAATAACTGTTTGCTTTATGCATCTTAATGAATTGTGGGTATGATTCTACAGTATAGTCTATTTTTAAACATTCGATTAGGTTGTATTATCTATATTTGAACTGGTCAAATACCACGTAGTTTTAAATAAGAATATATTATTTATTAGTTATTAACGTCACAAGCCTAGTTGAGGTAAGCTGTTACAAGGGCTTAAATGTTAGAGAGTAACGAATATGACGAGACATATCTCTACTGTGACATAATATAAAATTTGAAAGTTATTTTATCTCGTGTTGTTTATATTTTTAATACATTTATTATCAAAAGCTAAATATTATTAACATAAAAACCAAAAATCTATAAAAAGCTATTTCTTCTATCACCTTTGATAATTTATTTTAAAAACTATTTATTTTCATTCAATAGAATACGACTTATTAAGAGTATTTTGAATTTGTTTGAAAGAAGTGAGGTAAATAGATTTTTTCTAAATCCATTTACTAATTTTATAAATTCAAACAAACTATATAATTTATTAAATATTATTATCTATATTAGCGTAATTTTTAGTAAGTAATTTTATTTTATGTTACTAATAGTGTTTCATCTGATTAATATTGGCTTTAAAAATAAATATATTTAGGCTGATATTTAATTTAATCATCTATAAAATATACATTGTAGAGGTAAATTTTAATTGTTAAGTGTGGTAGATATGAGAAATCAATATTATTAAATATTTAGTAATTAACAAAAAATTGATTTTTTAAATAAATGAATTTAAAATGTTGGTTTATTCTGGACGACTTTTATTTGTTACATAAAAACAAAACAAAATTTTAACTTTTAATCAACTAGTATTATATAAATTTGATTAATTTCCATCTATTCTAGAAAATCACTAATAAATAATATCCTTGGATTCTTGGATTAAATCAAAATATTTTTTAATGGCTAGCAGATATTTTGAAACTCGGCCATTTTATCTTACTGAGTATATGAAAATGAAGTAATAAAAAATTAATGAACATCAATATTTATGAAAATAATTGTTAAAATCTTGAAAATTAAAAACTATTATTCTCAATCCACTAAACAACAAAATATATGAATAAATTGGAAAATATATTACAATTTTAAAAATATACCTATGAATTATCAGCGATTGTATACTTAAACAAAATGTTTGATGGTTTAATTTACTATAAATGTTATTTGTGGCTTTATGTGAAATGTTTTACAAGCAGTTATGTTGCAGTCCCTCCAAGAATCGCTCCATTTTCATTTCAAACGGATTTGCACTTGGGAGATCGAGCTGGAGTGCAATGCTTCGTAACAAAGGGAGATTTGCCTCTAAAAATTGAGTGGCATAAAGACGGAGCACCCATAGAAGCAGATGTTGAAGTGCGTCAGTTGGGCGAGCATATTAGCTCCCTCAGCATTGAGACCCTGAGGCCCCACCACGCAGGCATCTACAAATGCCAGGCTTCCAATTCGGCTGCTCAGGACTCTCATTCTTCCAGGCTACTGGTCAACGGTAAACAGCCATTGTCGTTGTCCAAACTCTTAAGTATTTTCTCGCCATGTTCGGTTATTCTTACCACCAAATATTCTATGTAGGGTGCAAGATTCGAAAGTAAGGGGGAATAATGCTTATCGTTTTTGGACAACGATCTATGGCAATAACAGAGACTTAATGATTTTTCAAAACCCTATTTCTTTTTCCAGTTCCTCCTAGGATAGGTCCATTCACGTTTGGGGAGCTTATCGAAGGCGTTCGCACACAGGTGCAGTGCGTGATTCAGGCCGGCGACCCACCCCTGACCCTAAAATGGCTCAAGGATGATGAAATTCTCCCACTAGAATTAGGGATTCAGGTGACACAAGATGCCTACTCAAGCACTTTGGCCATCCCGCGCGTCAGCCGGATGCACGCAGGAAACTACACGTGTATTGCTGGCAACCCAGCTGCAAAGACTGCAAGCGTCACAGCTCAGCTTGTCGTTAGCGGTAAAATTTTACACTTTCGTTGCCGCCGAAATATACTTTGGCTGGCTGAGTGGCTAATCGGTCTGTGTGGGCACAGCACCGCATCTTAAGTAAAAACAACATACAAAGACCTGGCATCCCAGACAGCACAAGATGGTCCATAGCTTCACTGCACACTGGCACTAGGCTGGCTTGATGTTCGTCCGCACCTGTACACTGCACTAAAATCATACGGACCATTAACAAACTAAAAATATCGCTCCACAACTCTTCACACTTGGAACACATTGACTTATGCACTTCGTGTTGCCGTGTTGGGTTACACCACTGCACCGCTTGATGGCTTTGTTGAATTGCACCATTGACCGTAATATCTCAAATCCTAATCCAGCTTAGTGTGGTATTGATGTATTTGGTTGAGCTCTAAATCTTGTAAAATATTTTATGTTTATAAATATGGAAATAAATATGTGTTTATTATCCCACACTATAAATTTAATAACCAAAATATGTATTTGTATTTTCATATGCCATATCTTCAACCTGAAAAGGGGGTTTTGCCTTTGACATTCTTCACTAGGCTGGTTAGAGATTTGAGATCATTAGCTACAATATGTTTATGTCTATATATTTCTTCCACATAATTTCATCATATTTGGGTGCATTTGCATTTTGAAGAGTGTTTATATATATATATATATATCTACTTAAATATGTAACTAAATGTAAATGTAAATTTATTTTTTGTTAGTAAAACGTGTTGGTTTGGCTTCATTTGATGGTTGCTGTAGATTTAGACATTGCGTATTTACGTGTGTGCTTTTCGTTGTAAGAAACGAATTTTTTTGTTAGAGTTTACCTTTCAATGTCAAAATATTTGACTTGAAAATAATCTGTATATTAATACATTTTCTTTGTCACCTTAGTTTAGTAAACATTTATATCAGTTAATTTGGAGCTAGTGACTTATATGATTAATTTCAAAATGATATTTAATTAAAATTTTCCATTTTCAAATGTAAAAAATTATGGTTATCATATCTCAAGTGAACTTTATTGCTAGTTTACTAAACGCATTCAAAAATGTACCAAATATATATAATAATAATAATAATAATAATAATAATAATAATAATAATAATAATAATAATAATAATAATAATAATAATAATAATAATTTATAGTATATTATTTTCTTTCGATGCACTACATTATTTTTAAAATATTAATTTAACGTATGAAAGTAGTATTGGATCTTAATATTTAATTGAAATTTGAAACTCATGGAATTTAATTAAGTGTAAAGCTTAGTTTTTTAAAGTAAAGTAAAAGTAGTATTATTGCGTATTATATTAGTAAACATTAATAATTATTGCTATCCATTATTTGTAGTTTGATAATATATTTGAATTGAAACTCAATAATTATAAGTAATTTTACAACATAATTTTAGAGAGAAGGTATAAAGTCAAATACAAACTGATTTTGTAACCCTAACACACCATTGATATCATAATTAATACACCTAAGTTATTAATTTAAATGTAATGTTGTTTATAAAATATCTTAATAAAAGAAAATATATATCAGAATACATTAAAATAGTAATTTGGGATAGAGACATAAATTTTAATTGAGTTGTAACTGTTCTGTTTGAATAATTGATCATTAATGAAAAACCATTATAAATATGTCCTTTTTACTGTGCTTAATTTTAAAAGTAATAAATATAATTAATATAGGTCTCATACTAATTAAATTTGTTATAATGATCGGTTATAAATATTCATTATTTGTACTAAAAATTACAAAATATTTGAACTGATTTAATATTATGATTTATGAGAGGAAAATGTAATTTCAATTTAACTAGTTGTAAGTGAAAATCAAGTAGCTTATTTAAATAATCAAATATTTATACATAGTTTATATTAATAATCAAATATATCTATATAATATATATACCCTATATAAATTTTTAAAAAGTATACACATATTATGATACGTAGCAAATATTAATTATTTATTTATTAACTATCGCATACATGGAAGTAGTGCCACATATTTTAAAAGTATTATGTAAAAATTAATTGCTAATCTTATATTTATTGATACAAGAGCTGGGTACCAAGAACGTATGTATTTATTCTGACTCTATGTAAAATTTCAGAGGAAATAGTTTCTATTTGAATAAATACCAATTTATAAAGCTATTTGATTGGTAAACTATTATTTTTATGGTTTACTGCAAGTATCAAATCAACAGGAATAACAGAAGAAGGTTATGTACACTCCGTTTGCCCAGAAAGTTTTCAATCATATCTTACACTCCATATTTTATAACCTAGAGTCTACACAATAGTGTAACTAAGCAAGGTAAACGGCGGGTACTTAAGATGTAGTTCAGATGTCGATTCCACACCTAAGCACGTACTTGTCTTAATAGAATCAGTGTGGCCACAAAGGTTCATCTACTAAATGTAGTCCCTATTTAATCGTAAGGTGTATCTATACCCCATGTCTCCTATCAATGGTTGTCAACGCAAAATCACTCAGGTCATTTGATACTTCTTTGAGTTCATGCCGTATCTACACTAATATATATTGTGATTTGATTTCTGATCCACTGGTTTTATTCAGTAAATTACATTTGATCAAGCATGTAGTCTATAATATTTCATTCGTGAGCTGTTTGAACATTCGTTCTAAATCATTTACCTACTCTAGTATGACCTTCTATAAAATCTTTTCTAAAGCTATAAGATCTTTGCACTCTTTTATATGTTTTAGTCTGATGTTTTGTGTGTGAATCCATTGTTCCACTCTAAGTAAACTGGTATATTGTTAGTTGGGTTTGTTGCAATGGATGCGTAGTAATAGTATTACATTTCTTCAGATATATTTCATACATGGATTAGATTTTATAATCGGTAAATCTATAACACAAACGTTATAATGATCTTTACTCGTTTATAATGTTACTTATTAAAAGGTATTTTTAACTAGATTAAATTGTAATGATTATCATTTTAATATTTAAAATTATTTATTCTTTAATATCCGCTACTTATTTATTGCCTGTTAGCGATACATATTTAATTAAGATTATCTAAAATATGATACAGAATCAATATTAGATTTAATTTTGGTCTATTTATTTTTTCATTAAGATATTTACATATTTTGTATATATTATTGTGTAATTCAAAATCCTCTTTGGATGTATCTATTTTTAAATCATTATAAATTACATTTTTTTATACAGGTAACAATAGTGCATGTATTTTATATAATAGGTCATGTAAGTCATTCATTTATTTTAACACCTTTCATCTATAGGAACTATTTCCCTTTGTGTATAATATATTAAAATGTTTTTTTAAGACTTACTCATAATTTTTATTTTTATTTTTAGTGGTATTTGTAATATCTTGAATATTATGTGATTATTGTGGAGTACACTGAAATTTCAACCTCACATTTTAGTGGAGTTTCGTAAGTTTTAACAGATTCACCCGGAAACTAGCCTTAACGAAGACTTTATTAATGTTTAATATAATTAATGTGCTGCTGTTGGCCATTTTTTCTAATTTATTGCTAAGGAAAATCTTTGGTACTTAAATTTAAACTCTTATGAAAGTCAAAGCACCAGAATTAAACAGTAATAAATAATTTAAATAACCTGATGAAGATACGAGTTGACTACTCAAAATACATGGAAACAATAAGAGTAATAATTATTAACATTACCCAGAAATGGTGTAAATGTGAAGATTTAACTTTACCCTGAGTATTTATTAAGTATAATTGCCATAAAGAAAAAGTTTACACTCATTTGACACACAAACTAATACATGTTTTGCATTAAACACGGTCCCACATTGGACCTTGAATATGGGCTGAAGGGTAATGCCACTTTTTGTGAATGCGGAAAGTATGTCCTAGGTAGGCCTTTAAAGTTTAAACTAGTTGAATATATACTTTCAAACAATAACACCTCACTGCTGGATGCTATATTTATTTACTTTCTTATTGATGTGCCCTCCATTTACATTAAAAGGTAGAGTTCCTTCAATGGTGTAGCATATAGTATAGAGTTCATGGTCAAATCCATCAAGTTAAGACTGCTTCCTTTCAGGATAAGCAAGTGGAGTATAACTTTAATTTAGCCTTATTCAATTCCATTATGGTGTAACTTATAAGATAGGGACATACCTTTAAAGTGGTAACAGAGTGTACAATTAAAAATCATCATTAATATTACGTCAATAGTAAGAGCTATCGAGTTATTTTAGTATTTTAGATGTTAAAGTTCACATAATTTTTGAAAATAAAGAGAATGAATATAGACCTACAATTTTATAGAATATGTAATCAAATATATGTAATTAATTATTAATTTTAATGATGAATAAATAATCCAATTTTGATACACCATATGTGGTATTGTTATGTTTATAAGCCCGTTACTGAAAGTTTTGTTTGATGGCCACTAAAGGTTTTTTAAGTAGGCGTAAATATAAATAGTATGATATGACTTCGACATAGGTTTTGACATTGGTGAATGTAAACGCACACACTGATGCTCCTTTAAAAATGGTAATATTTAGAAATAACTCACATTTCAATTCAAATAGCTAAGCAACATAATTCGAAATATGATAAAACCTTGTTGTAAATCTTTTTTATGTGATCGAATAGGTTGTTTTATTTGTTCTAGAAATCAAAATACATTAATTTTTATTTTTTTGTACTTTCATACAATCAATCTATATTATCTAACAATGGGGAGATTAATAGGCAAAAATTAATATGCTCTGCTGTTAAAAACACCTTTGGCTTCTAAATTTTCAACAATGGCGTTGTTATTGATTTACTGACATGGTATAGTGAAAACGATTACTCTCATTCACTATCATAATTTCAACAGGCTCTTAAAAGGTGAAGTTTAAATCAACTTCATTAGAGTCTCTCATCTTTCTATACTAATAAATAAAGACATATCTTCATCTTCGATATTATGGTATTCACACGATGGTACTTGACCAGAGTTTGAAAAATTTCTACAGGAAATGATCCAAATCGCATCAACATTTAGCAGAAATGTATGCCACAACACTACTTTGTTGCCATTAAACTCTCATTGATCTCACACAAATACATAATTTATTCCTAAAGTAATTATTTGAAATAAATCTACTACACCAACAACTGAGGGCAATATGGAACAGAAAATCAATAAAGCTCACCGTGCAATAAATTCACAAACGATATCATGGTTAAGATAAGCCATTTGTAAATTAATTACTAACTATAAGGAAGAAAACAACCGTCTTTAGATTAATAAAATAATTATTACTAATCTTAATTAAGGTTCAATTTTATTAATTCGTTAATTCTCAACTTATTGTGAAAAGCTAAATATTAACAATGATATTATGTTTTTTTAAATTAAGGATTCATATGGCTAATGAGCTATGTTTAGTGGAAAAAATAGATAAGGGTTATAACGGTTAGTAAGATATTTGATAAAATACAGGAACACATACATTTTTTTATTTAAAATTCGAAAGGTATTCCCTTCCTGGGATTTTATTATGTTCACATGATTTTATTAAAATAAGACAATCCTTTCATTCCTATCATGTTATCTTATACAAATTTATATTATATTTAATGCCCACTTAGTTTAAAAATGGGGCAACAGTAGTTAAATTATTAACACAAACAATATTAAACTTTAAATTGGAATCCTATAAATGCTAAGACGTCATTATTTTAGGTCATTAATATTATATTTATGGAGATTATTTACATTTTTTCTAATGAGCCAAACCTATTCACTAAAGGAGTGATATATTTGGAATAGCCAATGCTCTATATATATATATATATATATACCATATATATATTTATATAGATATATATGTAACGTATGCAAAACATAGCTTATATATATATTTTAAATTGGTAGCTATCTAATATTAAACCAAACATCTTTGAAAGGTCTTATAATAATGTGGCCTTGTTTTTATAGCAGCAAAAAAGAGTATTCATTTTTATTTTGAGTTGATATAAAATCATTTTAATGAAGAAAGATATATACTCCGCTTACCCTGAAAGTAGGCTTACTTTAACCGACTATAGTATAAATGTCTTATAAACTGCAACATAATATAACCCGACAAGATAAACATCTTAACTCTCAATGTAAATGAAGGGTACTATAATATTAAAATGTAAGCTATTATTAAAACTTAATGTGTAATATATGTGGTATATATATTTATATTTGTTATAGAATTAAAACCTCATAAATTGGTGATTATATTATTTCTTTGCTCGGAAATATTAATTTTCTTTAAATCTTACTATCTTGAATTAAATATATTCAGTTTTTTCACTCAATATGGTTACTTGTGCAGAACATTAATATAACATTGAGATTTCATTCGTAATAAGAGGATTTTAAAAATATTATGCCAAAAAAAAAGTAACATAAAAACAATGATTATAAATATGGATTTTTTAAATTAAAAATGACTACACTAATCTTAAGACTCCAGAATATAATATATAAAAATAAATTTAAATTATAAGAACTTTTTTTTTAAATACATACATTTTATTTTCACCGTGTCTTACAATCCGTTCGGATTGGACGCTGTTGTACTAATTCTATAGTGGTTTTAGTGACACGGAAGGTTATTTTATAGGAAGTGTAGCCCCATTTGCGTGGTGGAAGAGTGGAAAACCTTTTCGGAAAAAACCCTCTCCGTACAACCAACCGAGATTCAAACATCGATCTCCACAACATCGACAGTCTAGTCTACTGCTTGAGTGCTAACTTAGACCATGCACCCACTGAAACGGATTGTTTTTAAATATTTGTTTTGCACAAATACGTATTAGATCACATATTATTTCCCTTTAGAAAACTGACATTTGAATAAATACAATACGAATACATTATTATGTGTATGTATTTAGTTTTAATAATACTTAAAAAAACAATATATTAAATTATTTCACAATATTATTGGACCAATGAAAATCCCGGATTAAATTGTTTGGATTATATGGTTTTAATATTGAACTCAATTATAGATTGCAACAGAATTGTATTCCCTAAAACATAGTTTGGAACAGATAATATTAGTAGATTACCATCCAGATGTGTCCTTGTTTATGTAAACCGAAGTATTTTTTGATGTGGTTTGAACATTTGAGAAATTTACTCATTTAAAAGATATGAAGCCACAATTTAAAGTACAACCTACTTAGAAAATAGTTATATTTTATTTACTAGGTCACTAAGAAACTTTAATTAAAATCACTCATCTAAATAAATATTTAACTCATTATATAGAAATTACTATCAAAATTAAATGGAAATAGAGTATGACCTATATTAGTTAGCAATATTTTAGTTTCAAATTATTATATTTTAAATAGTTCACTGAAAAGTAAAATCCAGCCATTACTCGTAGAAACACCACACAATTTTATCATACATACATTTTTATTAGGAGAGGTTAATTACTTTTTAATAAATATGAAAGTGTAAATTAAAACATACAAATAATTAGCTTATCTGTGAGTTTGAGTGGTAGATTGGTTCATTTAATATGTTAATTTTTGTTTTAGTGCCGCCCCGTTGGGTGGCCGAGCCACGTGATCACAAAGTTTCACGGGATGAGACGGTCATGTTCCATTGTCAAGCGGAAGGATTCCCAAATCCCACTCTAATATGGAGAAAAATAATCGGTATGTCAGTGGTCAATTCAGTATAGTTGTGTATAATATTAATATATATTTTGGATTTGAAATAAAAGTTCCATATATAGAGTATTAAATTTTATCTATGATATATTTTACTAATATTTTATATTTTATTGAAAACTAAATAATTATTTAATCATTCATTTGGATATAAAAATGTTAGTAATGGTTTGAAGGGTAGAAAATAAACTACTACTGGTCGCTGAGAACTTCAATAGTAAATCTAATAAGGCCATACTGACATCCACCTTATCATATATGGCATACTATCATATTGGCACCAGGAGTTTTTCTATTAGAATTTCCTGGATCAGAACTTGACCAGCTCAATATGATACATTAATCGTTCTCAATCCTCTTTGGGTGACCTGGTGGTCTAGGGGTAAGGTGTCAGACTTCTGTACTGAGGGTCCGGGGTTCAATCCTCGGTCCCGGCACAGATTTATCTGATTGCCAAACCCTTCCTTCACCTCTGACAAGACGTGTATTAATCACAACTTGTGAATGTGAGGAATGCCAGGCCTCCACCGTGGTTCGGATTCCACGTTAAACTGTAGGTCCTCCATTTCATCTCACAATCACCGTACCATTACACATTAGCGTAAGTGCGTATAACCCGAACGGGTAGTAAGACGCGGTGCTAATAATAATAACAATCTTCTTTAACTACTGGTTTGTCACCGCCAGATTAGAGTGTATTGTATTCGTCTGCTATGTATCCTACCAATGTGTGATTATTCTGTTACTTATGAAACATATTTTACAATTAATAATTTGGTTTAATTAATGGAAATAATTATATTGTTGTTTACACTTGCACGTGGATTCGCTCGCACTAAACAATACAACAACATAATCGACAACTTCAAAAGCTAGAAAAGAATGAAACTTTAAGAGCAATGTTTTGACCTGTGTACGAAGATTCACGAAGAAACGTGGACTAAACCTTTCTATTCCCCTCTACATTCTATCATATCACGTGCCATCTTATATAATTGCAATACCAGCCACGAAGAATATTCACTGTATATGTTATATTTTTTTGACACTAATTCATTCTCTGATGAACGAGTGTGAAGGTAGGCCTATATAGCTTTCCCTGAAAGATAAGGAGTACAACAGAAGTACTATATCAATCCAATGAGTGCTTTTTGAGTTTACTGGCAACAAACAAACATACAGAAAAAATTCTTAATCTAGATATGTTGGTGTCCTTAACGTTTATACTACCAACAAGGAAAAGAAATCATCACAAAAATTCTACTGCGCAGATAAATCTATCTGGTGTACCCGTTCTTCATACGGGGAATCTATCAATTAATTTTGTTCTTTTATAGTATATCAAATTAATCACATCACATGGAAAATTAACCAAATCCTTAATTATGTATACATATTAGTCTCTCATTGTTTTAAATTGTGTTACAAAAAGTGGAAAGTAGGCTTACTAAAATACAAAATCAAAATATAGCTTATAATCTAAATAGTGTTAAAAGATGACATTTCTTTTGAAGAGTTAGTTATAACTTCTATATAAACAATATTTTTACTTTCGTTTATTGATGCTAATTAAATAATAAAGAAGAATAGCATGGGCATTAATAATTGGTTGTTAAAGAATTTAAAAAAATTAAATTTACATATAACTGTAATTGTCTGCAATAATGAAAATCTTGACTTCTGGTAGGTAATGTGTGGATAAGATATTTACTCCAAAGCAGGTACTTGAGACGTGTAGATATAGATCTAAATAAGTTGGATTGTTAATAATAGACCTATAAAATGCAGATGAGGGTCTTCCAATAAAGATGATATGGGAATCACTATACACGGAAAATTTTGAAAACACTTAGATTAAATGTGTTGAGGAAATACCCAAGGGTAATATGTTTAAAGTTATAAGTGGTTCTTCGGTATTACGAGTGTTTGCCTTCAGCAAAGACTTATTGCAATACTGCCCTATTTCACTGACACATTTTTAAATCTACATACAGTAGAAGTAAGTTTTAGAACATGGTCCCATTAATGTTAAGGAGTTGGCTTATAACTCACAGGTGGAATTTATTTACACCACCTAACTAATTTTTTGCTGAAGACCAAGCTATTATTACATAGGATGGGGGGGACACATATTATATATACAATCAGATTTCACCAGAATACAGAAAGTTGAGTATAAAAATCGATTTCAAGAAAACATATTATCTGATAAATGATCCTGATGGACTATTTATTGATGGAGTAACAATTAAAAAAGGGGACAATTTCAGTCACCTTGCCTCTATTCTGGAAAATAATGGAACCTCAGACATGCAAATTGCGAAGAGGATCCGCAGTGGCATAAAGATAATCGGAATGATAAATGCGATACCATGGAGCCGGAATATTATTAATAAAACAAAAATGATAATCACTAATTCAATTCTGCAAAGTATCATCCTGTATGGAATGTAAGTGTGGACAATGAACTACAGACACAGAGATATAATTTTTGCATTTGAAATTGATTCTGGAGATGATCAGCCAGAAAATATAGACAAAAGAGATTTAAAAAAACCGATATATGAAGGTTAATGAAAGATGATAACACTATACTGGATGAATTAGAAAGGAAATGATTAAGATTGTACGACCTAGTACAAAGAAGAAAAGGCACCATATCTTGATTGAAAAAAAATACAAGAATGGTAAAATCAAAGGAAGAGAGAAGGTGTGTAAAAATGCCAAGTCTGACCAGTGGTTATATTTCTGAGTAAACTAATAGCCATCTTGAATAGTTTTCCTATTTAACTTTGAATAGGAAACCACTCGAGATGCTCAATAACTCACTTGTATATACATACCCAGTTATGTGAATCACGAAATCTGAGATTGTAAAATTAATATTTCATTTTTTAAGAGTAATATAATATGTTTAATTACAGTATTGGACCGGTTAAGCCAAATCTTGACCAGGTCAAGACAGATTTGGACCAGATAAATTGCCAGATAAAGCCATATCTGGATATATCTGTGGCAAATCTGGCCAGATATTAGAAATTTATTATTTGAAAACATGATTCAAGGGATCGAGATAAGTAGAAAAAGGATATTAAAATTGTGATTTTAGTCTCCTTGTATATTCAAATAATCTTCTTTATATATAATATGTTATATTTCATCATTTTATAAATTTATAATATATGATGTTGTATTGTTGATGTGTATTGTTCAGTTGGAATGAAACCTCAACATTGAAGAATATTCTTAATATCAATAATTGATTAAATTTTAGATAGTTATTATTATTACATTTCGCTGATCTTTTACTGAGGGTAGATTTTTAAAAGGATATTTGTTTCAAAATTTAAATAAGTAACTTAAAAGGTATATACTTAACACATAATATTCATTAAACATCTTAAATTCTGTATTTAGAATAGCACAGGGAAGTGTCATTTGTATTAAATTTTCAGATTAGAATATATTATCCGAGAAATCCTTAAAAATAAGGTCCCTTTATTTTAAGCATATTGTATTCAGCCGCAGTAATAATATTACCGGTTTGTGACTAGGAAGGCATCCTAGCGAATACCAGGACGTGACGGTGCGGAGTCGAGGTCTGCAACTGTTCAGTAATGGAACTTTATACATCAGGCAGGCGCTTCCAGAACATCAAGGCCAGTACCTTTGTGAGGCAACAAATGGAGTTGGAGCCGGTCTCAGCGCACTTGTCACGCTAACCGTTCATGGTAGGGATACATGGCATTTTTTAAACTTCTACGACATATTTTTTAAAGATTTAAGATGGTTTAATCTTTAATTGTACTCGAACTTGTGTGTGAGTTTATCAAATATTTACAACTTTATTTGGATTTGGTATAAGATTAAACTTTTAATATTAACCAATCATAAAATTTCAACGTATTTTAATAAAATGTTATGAAAATATAAATCAATGAAATGTTTATTTAAATGATTGTACGAATGTATTTTATTATAGGTTAGAAAACATATTGCATATATATTTTTACTTCTAAAAACCTCTTCTCAATTAAATATCCCATTTATCAACTTATTTAAGTAACTTGGTTTTCTTTACTAGAGTTGGTATAGAGCTTTGCATTAAAATGAATTAGTTACTCTCTTTGCATATGCACTAGAAAGGGTAGATTAGCAAGCCCGCTTCTTAATAGTACCAAAATCTACATTTCTAGGTTTAAGTGGCTTTTCTCTATTACTAGCTAGCCTATGAATACTAAACAAATACTATGTTATATTCTTTAAGAGTTTGAATTATTTATAAATTTGGATTAACATAACAAGACGTATCCTATAAGCATTGTAATATTATTAATATATATATATTATATATATATTTAAAATATTGAACAATAAGTCTATGATTTCGAATGAAAATGCAGCCTTTTATAATATTTCGAGCATATATTTAACTACCACTTAGGTTTTTTAACATCAAGTATTCATTATATACTTATAATTCAATACAATATTATGGAGCTTTTGTTGCTTTCCTAGCATTTCTAAAACAGTATTAAAATATATGTAAAAGTCTTTATATTTAGTTATAATATAATAGTTTATTTAAGAGATTAGAACATTAAATAATGTTTTATACTTGTTTGCAAAATAAAAAGGTACCACATTATAATATAATAGGATACAGTCTGAAAAAACACATTTTTATGAGCTGACTTGATTCACTGTAGTAAAATAATAAATATATTTTACTAAAATGACATCTTAAAACCGATAACAAATCAGTTAAGTTAATATATGAACCAGATAAAACACGTCTGGACCTGATAATTTGAGTGGCCTTGTAGAACTCTCAATAACAAATCTTTAAACTTAAGCATACATTATAAATAAAAGAATATATCAACAGTAAGGTTAAATGCAAAGTGGTGCCTGTACTGTAGGAAAATCCAAGCAGAAAACATTCCATGTCATTAGGAACTCGAAAGTTAATTTTCCTCACAAACAAAAGCAGATGACACCTACCTAAACTCGAATAGAATGGACCAGTTTCACAAGCAAAACTGGCCCATTCCATTTTGGTCTAGGTAGGTGTTGTCCTGTATTTAGTATCGACTCGTACTTAAGTCGTGCTAATTCTGACTATGAAACTGGCCTTTAAACTAAATCCAAATTCCTGGTGAAAAATAAATTTAATGGGAATTTAAAATGCGTGCAACTATCCTAACATTGGAGGAATTTGAGTTGGATTTTGAGCTTATATTTTCTCTAAAATATATGGTGAGTATATCTTTCCTACGCATGACAATTGCAGGACAAATAATGCAGTTTGTGAATTACTTTGAAAAAACACACATTGTAGTCTGTTTCACACAAGGACATCAATTTGGTTCCGAAGGTCACTACACATTTAAATTATGGAATCAAATTTATGCTGTAAGAAATCATGAACCACCTATTAACAACGTCACGGAACTTTTGCACAACCATTTCAAAGTATGATTTCAATGAAATCCCCACCTCTCTACAAGCTTTTTTAATTACTTCAGAAGGAACCGTCAGACATATAAATAAAGCATTATCTTCGAGATAAATAGATGTAATCTCATTAAAAACCTCAATAAATGAAATATATAAATTTACTCTTTAAGATAATGAAAATTGGATTCCGCTATGATAATTAAAAGACAGTGAATAGATTGCGGATTAAATGTGCACCCTTGGCTACAACATCGTAGTATGACTTAAAAAAACATATTAATATAAAACGATTATAAAATTTGTTTAAAATTATGTTTATGAATACAAATTAAGCTTGTAATATAGTCAAAAAAAATGGTTTAGTATTGATTGGAACGCCATTTTTGTGTCAAGTTTTCTCTTGTTAGGTTTTTTCTTAATACCTTTATCGTACAGTCAAGTCATGATGTATTTAAATATAGGAAAGTAATGTGGTAGAAAGTTTACTAGTGTTTAAGTGAATCAAATTATTTCTTAGATTTTAAGTTAAATATTTTGATTTTATTGATAACTTTCTGTGCAGTTCCTCCCATGTTTGAGGTGAAGTCCACCCAGTCAACTGTCCGTCGGGGTGCCTCTCAGACGCTACAATGTCAGGCACATGGCGATGGTCCTATGAGCATCGTATGGCAGAGGGAAGACATGCGTCTACCAGCTCAGCTAAAACCAAGGTAATGTATTTAAAAACAATAAGCTTAGTATGTTAAGGAAGGATTAACATGACAAATTCATAGCATTTTTCATGGGTCGTATTGTTGGAAATAACATTCACACAATGTTGCCAACATTTATTTTTATATATAACTTGATTTGCCTATTCTGTTGAAAATATTAAAGATGAAACAGACATATTATGGGCCTAAAGCAAGGATAATAAAAATATAATAGAAAAATAAGGCTAGTCAAAACCGTGTAGAGTCAGCAATAAATAAATGGCGAAAACAAAAATGATTATTTCGAAATTGAATGGTGAGAACTATTTTGTATGGAAATGTTGTATTAAAATCAAAGTTGTAGAACGTGTTAGGTCCCACTATACTCAGAGTATCCTCTACTACCACACTCCTGTAAGCCTTTGAGGCTGGCCAACCTCCCCACGGAGCCACCGAGCCACAAAGACCAGATAGGATGGCGAGACTAATGTCTATTGGACCTGCTAGATTACACTGATACAGAGGAGTGTATTTTACCGCCTTAAGGATTCAAGACCACCCCTAGATGCCGAGGATTTGGATTAAAAATTCCACACCAAGGAAACGAATAAATGTCTAAATAACTAAGTACTGTGTATCTGTATTGACCATAAATTATTGAATTGTATTGGATCTAAGCTATAAAAATGTTCGTAATAATTTTAAGCCATCCTACTTGTCAGAACTTTGCTGTACAGAAGAACGATATTTTTGTAATATTTGACACTCGGTCCTTCAAATCACCCAGATGTCATAAATCTCGATAAAGACCACTCTCCCATAAATCACTCTTGTATTATTTTTAATATTTATTCTCCTGATGGAAAGCGACCTTCAGGCTGCTTTAACAATCTCGAGATAAGCGCCCTCCAGGCTTCTCTCGCCAATTCAAGACAAACGCCATTCAGGAGCCCGGTCCGTTATACCGACCATCGCAACTGAGTGCAAGTTCACTGTTTACCAAGGGTGGGAAAAGAGTTATGAATAAGAATATGCCCAAGTAATCAACCGATAGCACAACTGCTGAAGAAATTATAAATTGGTAATGATTGATGATCAATATCGCGGATGAATTGGTCTTTTGGTCGCTGAAAACCAATTGTGCCAAACAAGAAATACAAGTACATCAAAGGAAGCATGTGGGGCTCTCAAAAATCATAATGAAAAAGACCCATTGAACAATAAGGTATGTCTGATTCGACATATTTGCTGTACAAAACCGGCTGAAAATGATTATGTGGACGAACATGTTGCCAAATTAACACGCTTGTTACAACAATTTGTTGATCTTGGTGAGGAACGTAAAAATATCAAGGTTGGTATAGTGATTTTGAGCACTATACGATATCTTCGTTTCGGCACTAGAAATGAGGTGGAGGCAAAAATCATTGGTCAGTCGTTCAGAGTAAAAGTAAAATGTTATATTCATCGTGATGAAAATGAACTTAAATTATAATTTACTATTGAAAATTTGGTTATTTTTCTATTTTGAGTGGTTCTAGAGATATTTGTATATTTTACTTGAATACTGGAGATTTAATTTGATAGAGATGGTGAGAGACTGGTTCTATTAAAGGCTGTTATGGTCATATTCGTAACCTGAGATCATTTCATCTTCATAAAATATAACTGTTGGAAAACCAAAAATATATTTTGTCTACCAGAAATATTACGTTTATTTTGCAGATATGATGTTAAGGAGACAACTATTAAAGGCGGATTCTTATCAGAGCTTCATATCTCAAACACTGTTAAATCGGATAGTGGAACATTCAACTGCATCGCAAAGAATCCTTTTGGGAGATCAGAGCGTACAGTACATCTTCAAGTTCAAGGTAAGTAATACTTTTAAATTTATTAGAGTCGGGTGGAATACTGTAGATCTCTAAGAAGAGATGATTATTTAACTCCACTACCTCAGTTTGGATTTTTGTTATTTAAAGTGTCCGGTTTACATTTATGACAAATTGAATTTCCTCTATTCCCTGACAGGATTTTTCTACTCCCCCAGAGTTCCATTTAAAAAATTTAAAAAGCTCGGTATCAATGGTTATTTGAAATAGTCCTTAAGCCCACGTGCAAGATTTCATTTATCTAACATAGAAATTCGTAGTTTTATTATTAATTTAGAAAATCTTGAACCACCCTTCCTTCTATTCATTTATAAAATTCTCTCTATTTTTATTTTATTATCCGTAGCGTTCCTTCTACATGATTCCTCCCTTTTCCTAAACGCTCATTTAAAAATTACCCTGATAAATTTTAAATTCTATGATTCATTTGTTGCGAGAAAGTATAGCTACACAAAGTGTTTATTGCTAAGGTACTGCTCCAGTGTGAGTCATCATCTATATGTACCAGTGCTTTATAAAATAATAATTGGTAGGATGCATGGGCTAGGTCGTTCAGGATACGTAAGCTTAAAAGGAAGTCAGATCTTTGACGACATATAGCCACATTCTCAAATAAAATCAAACAATTTTATTCGGATATATGGTACATACCTGGCTGAGAGAATTAATCTTCGATACTCCGGAATGTTCCTCAATGAAAATACCTTGCTTTTGTCAATGTAAATCTTGATTTTTTAATCATTAAATGAAGCAACCTCATTGTGGGTCAGCATCATTGCAAAGGGATTTTCATCTTACAATTTCAAGAAGGTTGCTAATGGTGCATCGCATGGTTTGTTAGAGACGTCAGTAAAATTACTTAATGTAAAATATTCTACGATATGGACAGCTAAATAAATGCATAACACCCTGAATAATCCCAACTGAAATTGTTCCATCTCATTGGTCTAATTAATACTGAACGTCACTTTATCACTATACTTTTCTTTTTATTTAAATACAAAATAAAAAAAGTGATGAAACTTCACAGCACCACATTAATTTGGGAATAGAAATCTCTCAACAGGAGGAGATTTTGTGGGCCCAATCAATGATGGTCCTATCTCTAAAGCTCAAGAAAGGATCGTGGCCGAGCGCCCTCCATCGACGGGATGCCATTACGGTATTTTGGATATCTGTCATGCCCGTCTACGTAGCTCCATGAAAGCTCTTTTGATATTTTTTCTGCATGTGCGGAGACTATCGATTCAAAAGTCCATATGGGCCCTATAACAAATAGTTAATTATTACAATGGCATGCAGTTGTGGGTTGATGTTTGAATTCGGTATCGCAGAACTTTTCGCCGTATCTATCTATATCTTCGGGTCTGATTTTTCCTGAAGTCATAACAATAGGTGAACTTGGCAGTCCCCAAATATGCCACGTCACAGTATACATAAAAAAACTTAGTAAGTCCGAAAAAAGTCCATGTTTATCAAGTTCATCAAGTTTTTAATAATTTTTTAGACGAAACACACGATAATTATGTGTTGATTAAAAGTTGATTGATATTTTATTAAATAAACACACGCTAACGTGTTGACAGATTTTAATAATCATCTCTATATTCCTAAGAATTCTCTGAATTAATTAATATTTGGATTTCAATTAAAATAAATTCATTAATTTCTCCTGCATTTTAATTATCTATTTGTTACGTCCAAGGTGATAGATTGTTTTTTGATGTCACTGCTGGGGGAAGAAATGGCAACTGAACCGGGACGGTCAGTTGGTAACGTAATACAAAATATAATAGTGTACAGTTCATTAATAAATCAACCAAATACATTGATCTTCCAAACCAAGATCAACTAGCGTAAACAGTAAATTAAAGTGCATCGATAAAGTGAGCTAAGTGAAATGCAATCAAACATGTGCAACAATCAAAACGTTCAAATACAACTGTAAATTTTAATTATTCAAGACAATTTTGGTGAGTGCATCACAATTCTCCTTCCATATAACTTTCCACTAACCAACATTGATTTCAAATCCAAGTTCAATATAATTAACAAGTTAATTATTCATTATTTACCTTTGATTCCTTTTCTAAGACAAGCCAAAAATATATGTGTAAATAATAAATCAATATCAGTGTACGAATCATGGATGAGGAAATAAAAAACTAACTTTAAAAGAGGCTAAATAAAGGCACAAGTCACTAGATTTAAAACCTACTTTGAGAATTTTGATCACAATCAATCATTAATTCAATTGAAATTAAAATGATCAAAACTAGAACAATGTTGGATAGATTTTGAAACTTTATGGTTACTAATTGAATCAATTGATAATTCATTAGTACATACATACACATGAAAGGGAGACATTTGAAGACACATATTTTGATCTTGCAGCTTCAGAAGAGACATACATTCAAGGTCATGCAGTTGGATTGTTGTCAAACTAAGCCGCTCCTGCGTCAGTCAGCCAACAAATATGATATAGCTTGGACTCTATTGAAAGAGAGATATGAAATTAAGAGAGTTTTTTGGGAAAACATGTGCACAGCAGGCTTTGTTTGAGTCACCGCGGGTAGAAAAAGAATGGTCTGGATATCTACGTCAAATCCTAGATTAAACAAATAAATATCTAAGAGCTTTGAATGCTTTGAACCAACCGACAGAAACGTGGGACATCATTGATATATCTTATCACAAACAAATTAGATAACACATCGTGAATGGGAAACTTCAATATCAGGGAACACGCTGCCAACAATGAAACAACTCACATATGTCAAATATTAGAAGCGGTTGAATCCAACAAAGTTTCACATAAAAACCTTCACGATCAAAGGTAAAGGGTAGCTGGCATTTTAAGACTATGCTCAATAAAAAATGGGGCATATGTAACACCACATGATTTAAAGACGTTTAAATTATGTAACCAAACACATCAAATATATCACTGTGATACTTTTAACAAACTTTCTACTCCAGGGAGGATCCAACAGGTCAAGAGAATAGGTTTATGTTTCAACTGTCTCAAGGATGATGGCAATCAGGTTAAGCAATGCAATTCGAATACATGTGGAATCTGCATCAAAAAACATAGCACATTACTTCACCTTAACGATGTCAGAAGACAGTCGATATTGTTATTAGATAAGAGGACTTCAATATAGTGCAATCAGGAAGACGACACACGGGCTTCTAACAAATCTTCAGGAGTAGAGTTTCAAGGTCAAACGACAAATACCAGTGCACATATATCTCAGATTAGACCAGTCAGAGTATTGTTATCAACAGCGTTGATTGACGTGCTAGATGTAAATGGAGACCCACATGTTTGCAGATTTTTACTAGATTCAGGTTCTCACTCAAATAGTATCACAGAAGAGCTTGTGCAAAGGCTTGGTTTGCGAAGGATTGCTTCGCTTCAATATCAGGCATAGTGCAGTCAACAACTAGAGCGTCTTACATCGTTCAATGCAAGATAAAGTCTTGATTTAATACATATTCAGCTAATTTTGATTTCCTAGTGTTGCGTAAAATCACACAAGATTTACCTGTTACTCATGTAGACATATCACGTTGGTAAATTCCAGCCACATTTAACCTTGAATATCCAAATTCCAACTAATCTGGTAGGGTGGATATGTTAATCGGAGCAGAACTATTCGTTGAACTTTTGCGCATAGTTCAAATTAGAGTTTCAAATTAACCATTTTGCAGAAGACAATTTTAGGTTGGATAGGGTCAGGCAAGACTGATCTAAGAGCATATTCAGAACCACATTCACCTTCAATTAAACACGCACATACAAACGCATTGTGCTATTTTACCATGACAGATAATCTTGACAGACTGCTACAACAATTCTGGCAGTTAGAGGATTGCTCTTCTACACCTTGTCAGTCTAGTGAAGAGATATCATTTGAGGAACACACTAAGAACAACTTCAAGAGAAATTCCCAAGGACGCTTTATAGTCAAATTGCCAACTCAGGAGAACATAACTCAATTAAGTGATTCTATTAACAATGCAGTACAACGATTCCAACATTTAGAGAGGAAGTTTTCCAAACACTCGAACGTAAAAATACTTATATTAGCTTCATGAATGAGTACGAAATTCTTATTCACATGTAACAAGTCTCAAACCAGGAAATTGACTCTTCTTCTGGAAGGAAGAATTACTTACCACATCACGCGGTAAGAAACTATAGTAGCAGAACTAAGAAACTCCGCGTGGTATTTGATGCACCCGCAAGATCTTCAACAGGAGTTTCTCTTAATGACGCACTTATAGTCGGGTCAACAGTACAACAAGAGCTATTTTCAATAGTGACCAGATTCAGATTACACAAATTTGTCATGACTACTGACATTACAAAGAGGTATAGGCAGATACAGGTGGATCCAGCAGATACTAATTTACAAAGAATCCTCTGGCAAGATAACCCTGGGAAATCGGTCAAGATATTCCGGTTTGCAACAGTAACTTTTGGTACTGCTTCAGCGCCCTTTTTAGAGACAAGATGTCTTCAACAACTTCCGTCAGATGAAAAATATGACTCTCCGTTGGCCTCCCTAATAGTAATGAGAGACTTTTATGAGATGATGTGATGACAGGTGCAAACTCTATATCTGAAGCACGGGCACTTCGAGAGAAACTCACAGACATGCTTCAACGTGGAGGGTTTCAATTGTAAAAATTGTGTTTGAACAATTCAGAGATAATAGCTGATCTTTACAAGGAAATGAAAAAAACTCATGATGGGATCCATAAGGATGATGAAAGGTTCCATGCTATAAGAAATATGAGACAATTTTCAATTGAGAGGAAGCCAGGACCATTAAATTTAGAAGAACTACATAACGCTCTTAACCATTTGGATTAAGTATGTTAAACGCACTGAGCTTGCAGCAGAGCTATGTGACTTATTACATTCCAAGCAAGTTCGCCCAGAGAGTAAACTCAAAACATTATCTCCATTTATAAATAAGGATGAACTCATCAGAGTTGGAGGCAGAATTCAAAAGGATCTAGCACCATACAATCAGAAACATCCAATAGTCTTACCCACTAAGAATAAAGTAACGTAGTTGATCGTACAACATGAAAACGTGAAACAATTATACACTGGGCTACAGGCACTACTTGCAGACATACGACAGGTGTACTCGCCCCTAAACGGACGCAATTTAACGCTTCGAATAGTTCATAATTGTGTCAAATGTTTTAAGGCTTACCTCAAGTCCTCCCTTCATCTCATGGGTGAGCTACGACAGCATAGATTACAACCCACGCGAACATTTTTACACCCTGGAGTTGTCAACGCGGAAATACCACAGTCAGTGGATCGACACTTTAGAAGCTGGAGAGAGCAGCCTGTTTGGTTCATTAATTATTTCTAAATAATACATTTATAAGAAGACACAAATTTCAGGATATATTTTGTTAAATATTCATTTATTTAAACTCAAAAATTAATATCATAAACAACATTCAAAGATAAAAAAATTAAACTCACCCCAAAGAACGTGGATCTGTTGTAGAAACTCTGCAGCTGTGTAATGTGCGTAAATATATATAGGTATGTATGTTCAATGTCCTCACAAGCTAACAACATTAATATGTAGGATACAAAATATTTACATTATATACACATGTGAAAAATGACTTAGTACGCAATAAACAAATAAATTATTTATATACAAAGTCCATACGCCTCTCCTTTAAGTTAATGAACTTTTCCATAACTCCATCTTCAAAGTCCTTCATTTGTGTGATAAGTTCCTTGTTGATGGCTACCATCGCTAGAGCATTCAGTCTGTCATTTGTCGTTGTATTCCTTAGGAAAGTCATTATTCTTTTCAATGTGTTGATAAGAAACATTCAGCAGACGTCATTGGGGTCGTCATTGATAATTTTTAGAAGCTTCGTCACCTCACTAAAAGCTGAAATGATGTTATTTCTCTCCACGAAGTTCAATAGTTTTATTGCTCCTTCAATGTCAAAGTCATGTCGTCTGTATAGTAGTCCCAATTCAGACAGGAAACTTACTTTTTCTCAGAAAGGTTAGTGTTGGATTACTCACGTGAGTTTTTCTTCCGAAAAACAAGTAGAAAATTGGGGAAATGACTCATTATATAACAAAGAAGCTGCATTCAAATGACCATTAAGAGTGAATCTGTCTCTTACATGAGTTGTAATGATATCACACACTTATTTTGCATACCCCACACTGGTGCTACATTCAGCATTAATTTTCCTTTTTTTTGGTGGTTCAGGGAACTCTTCGTTTATTTGCTTCTCTATTTTATTCACTTGCCCCCTCTCTTTCTGCATCTAATTTTCAAAAATGCAAATGTCATTTTGCCATATTACACTGTCTCTGTTCCTGGTTTGTAGTTGTTGGTACAATATATCCTCGCGAGGTATAATTTTGTGGAAGAGAGTTAGCCAGAACATGTCATTTGGGTCCTGAAAAGCCCTTCTGAGGCTACTCGCCTCGTTAACAGTAGGCCTAAGTTTGTTTGTGCACTTTTCCTCAAGAACTTCGACGTATTCCTCCAACTTATCTCTATTTTCGTACACAACGTTAACAGTTCGAATGTTGTAGTTCCATCTTGTCGGAGCAACTCTGTGTAGTCTGACGTCAACTACTTGCTCCAAAACGTCAGATCATAAAGATGAGTGCGAAAAAATGTGGGAATGATAGAAAGGTTTGAGAAAAAAACTCGAATTTTGCTGTTTGCACTGGTTGCTTTTTCAATATCAAATTTAGCTGATGAGCGTAACAATGTACAAAATAGGCAAATGGGTATGTTTCTCTAATCTTGGCCTGATCACCCCCAACAGACCCCCTCATAACATTAGCACCATCATACGTCTGTGCTATGAATCATTCTTTTGAAGTGTCTAGAAGCGGTTTGATGTGGTCCATTATGCATTTTGCTAAGGTGTCTGCACATCTTCCTTCAGGAATAAGAAAGCTCCAAAACCTCTCACATGCCAACCCTTCAAACACATACCTAAAAACTAATACCATCTGACCATGGTTTGTTACATCAGTTGTCTCATCACATTCGATGGATACAAATTCAGAATCTCTTATCGTCTTTTCTATTTCCTCCCTACAGACATTAAACATGCAGTCCAGTATGTTATTTTGTATTATTTTCGATGTTCCCTTGAATACAGTGGCCGATTCTAAATGGTGTTTCATTGCAGAATCCAGCTCAGCTGTATAATTAATTATACCTCTGTAGATACCAGGATTTGTAGATGATGCTGATTCGTCATGACCTCTTAGAGGTAGTTCAAAAACCCCACAGAATTTAACACATGAAATCAACCTTTTTAATATGAGCCATTTTTATCAACGTGAGTATTGTGTTTTTTAATGTTTTCTATGTATTGTTAGTCTAAACTAGACGATCTGTTTACTTTGCCTAGCAAAGAATGATCAACGACACTATTCATGTGATTCACATATACTTCGTGTTTCTTAATGTTTTCTCTTAAATGTTGTATATCATTGACGCCTTTTACTATCCACAAGCATTCACCACTGTTTCTGGGAGAAAACAAAATACACAGGAAACAGTACAAAGCTTGGTCCACATCACAACAACAAATCCAGCCGATTTTTTTTGTATGCATCTTTGGACTTGAGCTGCCTTTTAAAACTCGATTTTAATTTTTCTTCGTTTCACTTTGTTCCATACAGAATTCAGGATATGGCCTATCAAATGATTTCAATTTTCTTTTTTAATCAAGAGTTAATCTTGCAACATTTGTTGTCTTAAGTGGCTGAATTGAACTATTCATATTAAGCCTTGTTACAAAAAAATATTAAAACATATAACTCAAATAAACACTATCCTTAAATAACCCTCCATAATATCATTAGAAACACACAAGCCACACACAGCCTCAAGATGCAGGAACACGCAGGATGACTGAAAACAATTATTACTGGTTCACGTTATACACATTATCTCACAAGCTTTCAAACTTAGGGCACGTAAGGGAGTGCGCCTTCACACGAAGAATAGGCAGGGCTAGCTAATCGTAGTAGGAGGGGGACAATAGATTAAAGGGAGGGAAGGTTTGGTTTCACAATGCATGGCGCTGACTACCATCCACCTTACTGCATGCCATTTGATGACAAGAGGTGAAGAGGCTGGAAGGTTTGGTTTCACAATGCTAGGTGCTCACCACCACTCGCCTGACTATGCCATTTCAAAAACATTGCCTACTATTACTTAAACCGAAAACATATTTTTCTTGAAACTATTATGACAAGATAAAATTGTCGTGTGAGTACGAATAATCACTTTAAAAGGAACTGGGAACTCGTGGGGCAGT